>JAQHUG010000017.1:2718787-2762817 GCA_028555095.1 Dicrostonyx torquatus | reverse complement strand
TAGACCAGGCTGGTCTCGAACTCACAGAGATCCGCCTGCCTCTGCCTCCCGAGTGCTGGGATTAAAGGCATGCGCCTCCACCGCCCGGCCTAAGTTAGGCTTCTTTAGCCACCACTCACTCCAGCCTCTTCACTACCTTCTTTGGAAACTTTGTCTAAATGTCAGGTCAGATCCACAGTGGACCCTATTGGAGCAGACACATAATTGGCCATACCACTGAGTTTACCAGTGAGCTCAGTTTACTAGCTATCCCCCAGCCTAGTCAGTGCCAGCAGCTACCGGAATGACATTCCAGTCATTTCCACAGGGCCACCAGCAGTCTTCTAAGGGCAGCAATGTCTTAGACCATGGTTATAAATTCCTTCATGATGCCAAAATTGTCATGGATAACTGGCTGGGAATGCTGAGAAACTGGTGGTACAAAATGCACCCTTGATGACCATGAGGCACACATCTCAAACATGGACATCAGCAAAGGGACAAAATGTTGAATCTTTGGCTCCACACTTCCAAATGAATGCAGCTTTCTCCATGGTCTATAAAAATGCCAGAAAGATTTCCCCGATGTATTCAGCACCATCATCCTCCCGTTTGATGAAGGCAGGGTCTTACTTCTTAAAAGATGCACTCGAGTTTCCCCCTTGAAGACAGGCTTCCTGTTCTCAGCCTTGGCTGTGCCATTATATTCACCATCGGTGGAATCACATTAGAGTATTATATCGTGCAGTTGAGATCAATTAAGGGTCTCTGATGGCCACAATGTAATCACAGCAGTGATTGGTCCTGTGCTGTAGTCACAGCAGTGCTGGTGGTGACCAGCTCCCCTTCTGGACAAGGAGAGTGGTGATTAGACACGGTTCACATTTTTCAAAGATCACTCCAGATGTCCTGGAGAGTTGGGGTAGTGACACACACCTGTAATCCCAGAACTGAAGCTATGCTATTTTTTGTTTTTGTTTTTCAAGACAGGGTTTCTCTGTAGCTTTGGAGCCTGTCCTGGCACTAGCTCTTGTAGACCAGGCTGTCCTCGAACGCACAGAGAGAGATCCGCCTGCCTCTGCCTCCCGAGTGCTGGGATTAAAGGTGTGCGCCACCACCACCCGGCTGGCACTAGCTCTTGTAGACCAGGCTGGCCTCGAACTCATGGAGATCCACCTGCCTCTGCCTTCCTGGTGCTGGGATTAACATTGTGCACCACCAACACCCAGTGAGAACTGAGAAGTTAAAGCAGGGAAACTGAGTTTGCGGCTAGTCTGGGCCAAGTGAGCCCCTGTTTCCAAAAGGCTAAAGCAAACAAGCAAAACCAGACATGCTCTGGAAGAAGGACTGTAGAAGCAGAAGACAGTAGAAAGGTCAGACTCCCAGTAGGTCTACTCGAGTTGCCTGTGGGGTGAAACTAGAGGAACGGGTATAATTACATAATGACAGCAACCCTTTTCACTGCTGCAGTGCTTATCAGACAAGGATAATTGAGAAAATGGGTTCTTCCCACTTAGACCCATTATCAGAGCGCCTGAATTAATGAGCCCGGTAAGTCCAGAAAGACAAATGGAGACGGTGCTCCTTCCTTCACAGAGGTCTTTTCCTTCGGATGATGTGTTGAAAGCTGAGTTTACAGGAACTGTTTGAGTCCTAGAACTGGCAGTTTCGGTAACTCCACCTTTAGAACAGAAAAAGTGAGTAATACTTAGCATAGCGATCTGCCACTGTAGTTACAGGAACGCAAGGCCGGCACATCCTACCTACCTCGATTCTGTCAGTGCCCCCCCCTTGTTTTTTACAGCATTAAGTCGTTAGGAGGAGAATTTGGCATGGAGATCCGCTATGAAGCCTGGAGCTATGGATGGTGTTCTTATTTGGGGACTGTGTTAAGCTCAAATCTAGTCAATAGTTTAGCAAATAACGGGAAGTAATATTTCTTTTCTAATGCTTTATAAAAGCTTTAAGGAGGTTTGCTATAGAGAACAGTTAAATATCTCCATACGATACCAATTTTTTAAAATGTTTTTATCCTATTTTTTTCCTAAGTAGAATATTTTCCTTTGCACCTATGATAAACTTGGTATTTGCAGTTGGTTCCCTACCACACCCTCCCTGATGATCAAGGCCAACAGTAAAATAAACCCTTAATTCGGAGGCTGCAGCTCATTCTGCTAACAAGAAACAGCCATTGAAAGGAGCCCTGGTGCCTTCCAGATTGGGTTGTTATTCAAGCAGAGACTCAGCGCGATCGCTTTCCTGGCGGACTCCTCAGCCCCAATGTAAGATGTGTTGTGGGCAACCGTCTGCTTATTTTCTTTCCTAGACAAGTGGTTAGCCATGTTGGATATCCTGTGTTTATGGAATTCCAGAAAGGCTATGTCATAGAAATCACTGGTGTGTGCGTGCGAACGTGCGTACGATTTATGGAGAGAAAGTAAAGGGAAAGAGCTTGCGGAGAAATCCACCCGAGAGTGGTGCCGCCCGACGTGTTCTCCAAAGACGCTCGCTGGCCCGCATTTCCAAGCACTTTATTGGTTGTCTACTTCTTAAATAGCAGAAAGCAAACAATAGATCCAAGTGTCAAAAGCTGAGGAGCCAGGACAGAAAAGTCATGAAAACCAGACATGCCAGTTTATTGTCTATCATTTGAAACGTTTAAAAAAAAAAAAAAACTTGAAGCTGTAATTAAATGCAAGGAACCTTAACTTATATTTAAAAGTACACTGTTTCCCATAAAATCTCAGAGGGTTCCCAAATTAGCATCATCATAGAAAATAAACAAAGACCACAAGGGAAAAGCCTAAAATTTAATAGAAAGAAAGAGTCCTATAAAAGCTTTTATACTTTTTTAACTTTTAAAAAAGTTCTGCTGCACTGTTCATTTCAATGAACTTGACTTTGTGTGAGGAAGGAGACAGTCTGAGTGTCCCAGGGTTTTGTCTGTGATTCACACGAGCACTAAAGAAACAGAAACCCACTTAATGCCTTAACTCACCTGAACCAACCGCTGACTGCTACAGGCCATTTTGAAACAACTTTCCTTAATTATTAAAGTAGCATGTGCTTCTCATATTCTTTCAAATGCTGATCCTTGGAACAAAAACAAAAAAATACCGTTCTCCTGTTTTCTATCCACTGCTCACTATTGTAATGTAAGCAGGGCCTCTTTGGGGGAAAATGAAAATGGAGTTTAACCCACAATTGAGTCTTACATCCTGTGGTCTTGGAATTTTAAAATTTCATTCAAAACACACATTATAAACAAACTCTCCCAAATGACCATCTAGAGAAGAATGTGGCAGAAATCCAGAAACAATTGTAATATTTGGACCAAACTTGAGCACAAATAGACAGTGTGTGTTTTCATGGGGGGATTATGGTTTGCTGTTTCATGAACCCTACAGGGGATTTGTAGATGGGCAGAGCTAAATTCCACATCGGCTGAGTGTCTCCAGAAGAAAACAATCCCTTGACAGTTAGTGAAGAAGAGCTCATAAAAGGGTCTTCTTTGTTGGAAGCCGTGCTGGTGTGCTGGTGTGTGTGCCTGTGTGTGTGAAACTCGGGATCTTATGCATGCCAAGTGTAATGGTCTGTCCTGCCCCTTTAAGAGACAAGCCACACCCCTCCTCAGCTGAGGCAAGCTGATCTTCACCTTACAGTCTGAGTCCCTTCCTTTCTGTCTCTTGTCTCTATCTCTCTCTCAGAAGCAGCTTCTGTCTCGCTCCCTTCTCCACTTCTCCCCCCCTCATTTTCTCTCTCTCTCTCTCTCCTCTTCCCCCTTCTCCCCTTCCTTTCAGTAACCCACTAAATAAATATCCAACCTTACTCTGCATGGCATGCTTATCCAACTCTGTCTCTTTCCTGTCGCATGGCTCCTTGCCTGTCACCCACCACGTGGCTCCCTGCCCAGGACTTGCTGCCCCTCGTGGGCTCCTGCCAGGGACTGGCTGCCTTCATGGCCCGCCATGGTCTTGGGACCCACTGCCCGCTGCAGCCACTCAGGGATCCGCAGCATTTTTACTTACACCATAACACCAAGTAAACACCCTACCACTCAGTCACATTCCCAACACCCAAATAATCTTTTTAAACAACTCATATTTGTTGACTACAAACATCAGAGAAAACGTCCATCAATGCAAGCTCAAAACTCTGTGACCTGACACCCCATCTTTAGCACAACTGTGGAGACTGATTCAGGGGAGAAGGGTGATGGAGAAAGGACCGAAGACATTATTACATCACTGAGTCAGGAACACAGACACAAGTCGTGTCATTGAGGGCCCACCTAGCAGTATTCAGGAGGGTGGGTGCTGAAGGTGGTTTCAATGAAGATGAAGTCCAGCCGTGTAGCAGGGTCAGGCCACAAAGAGCAAAGGTGGGACAAAGAAGCTGCAGAGAACCTCTTAAGTGTGCACACTACCCTATGGGAGCAGTTCATCTCTAACCCAGAAAAGGACTGAAAAGAGGCACTAAAATACTTTAACGCATGCATGCGCGTGCACACACACACACACACACACACACACACACACACACACACACACCAGCAGCAGCATGCCAGGGAAGAGCAAGAAGCCAGAATCATTTCAAAATGGCTCTACGTCTTTACCACCCTAGCAGAGTTTTAGAGTGACAATACGTTGTGATTTCTCATTTTAGCCTCCCCACCCCGTAAAATTTAGTGGTTAATGAATTCATCAGTCGGAAGAACAGCATTATATAGAGACTGACCCCAAATCTCATGCCTATTTTTAATAGCATCAACACTCAGAATAGCTCTACAGCAACTGATAGGATCGTCTACTCTATAGTGAACTGCCTGTTTGAGTCGACCTTCCCACCTCCATAAAGCTTCAGTTTCGATTTTAATACACGATTCTGAGAAGCCTGGGTGGACGAATATAGCATCATAGGCCGTTTGGGTTTTAATCATCATGAAAATGCATCGTATCACTGGGAGGGACAAAGGAAAATAGAGGTGTTTTTAGGAGCCCTGTGAAGCTCGCCAGGCACAAGCAGGAAACAGTGAGCGGCTTCTCAGAAGATGGAGCCGAGGTTGCCTTAGAGTGATCTGGTACTTATCATGAAAATGATAATTATCTCTGAATATTAGCACTGATGATGTGTGACCTACGAGGAAAAAGGGAGTGGGATACAGTACAGTCACGTCTGAACTAGCGCGGAGCAGTTCTGCCAAAACTCCTTCACACGACCCACTCCTCGTACTGTATTTCTTCATTTAGTTATATGTAGGTTATCTAATGCAAAGGCAGGCTTTGGGAAGCAGTGAAAGGGGTTTGGGGCTCAGAGACAAGATTGTTTCAAATTGTCTCTCTGTCTCTGTCCTTCCACCTCCCCTCTCCTCTCCGAAATCCTGGAGCTTAAACCCAGGACCTTATCTCTTTATCAAGGAGCTAGCTCTGCACAGGTCCATTACATGTCTACATCTGACCTGGTAGCCTGGGACAAATCAGTTGAATTTTGGATTCTCATTTACCTTTCAAATAGGGATAAAAAATCATCCCAATTACAGAGCAGGAATTGTGTGCATTACAAATTCAAGGGAGTGTGTATTACAAATGCTAATGGTTGGTATTGAGACAAATAACATTTCTTTCCTTTTCCTGCATAGCTTACACCAAAGAACAACAAAAAATATTTGAATCTATACTTCTGGAAGAGTCTCATATCTACTGAGTGTGGAGTTTGCCAGGGGAATTGAAAACTGAGGGCTATTGTTTTCTTCTTGTGGATTTGACAACTTTCCTATTGGAATTCAGACTTTGGCCCATATTAACTGAGTCAGATTTACTGTTAAGAAAAAGAAATATTTATGACGAAGCCAGTGGCCAGTATGAAGTGGCTTTCCCTCTCTCCTGAGCATTTATCATTGCTGTTTCATTTTTGCAAGGCTTTTTATCACCGCTGAAAATCCCTTACACATGCTGTTCTTGATTTTCTGTCTTCTTATTTGAATTCTTAAGGCAAGTTCCCCAAGGACAGCCTCACCTCCGGTTCAGCCCCGTTTCCCCAGTTCCTGACTCATAGTAGATATTCAGCAAATATTATTTTCTAGTTAATGAATGGCAGGGAGAAATTCAATAAGATGAAAGGGAGGTAAGCTAAATGAAGCCATAAGGCTCTTGAATGAGGTGCATATTTGGTAAAATTGTCTGACGGTAAATTCAGAAAGTTGTTCTGAGATAGAGCGAGTTTATCTGGTCCGTGATTTTAGGCAGATATCTTCACCACTAACCTTTCGAGAAACTCACCCTAAAACATCCAGACAGGGATCATTGATCTACTGACTGCTTTGTACCAGACATGTGAGCTAAGTATCATTGTTAATATCCCAACTTGCAGATGATCTCAGGAGTTACAGCATAAAAGCAACGTTCCCAACAGGGGTCAAGTAAAACCTGACTTTCTTCCCTGCATCACAATCTTCTGTTGGGTTGAAATCTCATGACTAAAAACAGCATCATTGTATTTTTCAGGTGCGTGTGTGGGGGGGTGTGTGCACGCATGTGTGCGGTTTTATTTTGTATTCTCTTTTGGATTCTTTGATTGCTGTATAGGTGAAAGTTGCCTATTCTCTCCTGGGACTGATTGCTAGAAACCAAATTGCTTATAGAATAATCCTGGAAGCAGGGTATGGTTGCTTATGGCTTTTAATCCCAGCACTCAGGAGACAGAGGAAGTTCAAAGTCAGCCTCGTCTACAGAGTTAGTGCCAGGATGTCTAGGCCTACACAGAGAAACCCTGTTGTGAAAAACAAAACAAAACAAACAAACAAAAATATTCCTGGAATGGTATTTACAAAACTGATAATAGGATTTTCTTCTTCTGGGGCAGAAGATGGCCAGAGAGAGTCTGACTTTTCTGTGCATTGAATGTTGCCAGATAAAGGACAATATTAAACTTCATTTCAACTGCTGGGAGCTGTAGCTCAGGGCTAGAGAACTTGACCAACCTGTGAGGTTGTGAAATACACAAATGAATAAGTAAATGAATAATTGAGACAAAGAACAAAAAATTCTTAGTGTAAGTGTCAATAACACAAGGAAAAGTAATTTAAAATGAAATAACATTGGTTCTGGGCACTTGAAGTTAAGAAGCCGTTGTTAAGCAGACCCCAGAGACTTTTCTGCACATGAACCTTTGAAATAAGCTATAGACAACTTCTTGTGGACCAGTTGACCTTTGACGTGTGTTAGCCTCTCAAGACCACCTGCTTGAGCAACTCTGTCCTCAGCCTTCAAAGCCTATGACCATGTATGTTCAAACTCTTCTTTAGAAGGCAGCTCCACTTCTGCCAGCACCAAGCATGCTTTCTCAGCAGAAAGCCATGTAGTCACCAGCGCCATGACCGACAGATGGAAGCTTTCCTACTGCTTTGAAAAGACTCACGCACATCTTAAAGCAGTTTTGAGTCTGTGTTTTTCTATATCACAACCCCAAATGATTCCAAAGCAAAGAAAATGTCTTTGATCTCAACTAGGCTGGTCTTGTTCTAGGTAAAAAAAACAAACCAAACCAAAACCTCACTAAAGGTGCACATGACGTTTGATGAAATTCAAATGTATGTCTTGTACTTTTGTTTGTTAAATCTAGCAAATATGAATGTTCTCTTCTATAAATTTAAATTTTCCATGTGCACATATTGCCCACTTAAATATAATTGAGATTTTAAAAAGTAGTGTGTGTGTGTGTGTATTTTCCTGTAACCGTGGCATTGTTAGAAGCCACGTGGCATTGTCATAAGACTGAAACTCAGTGGAATGAGTGGAAATTAAAGGATACTTAAAAAGATAATCATTAGGGCTGGAGAGATGGCTCAGAGGTTAAGAGCATTAGCTGCTCTTCAGAGGTCCTGAGTTCAATTCCCAGCAACCACACAATAGCTCAACATATCTATGATGAGATCTGGTACCCTCTTCCAGTGTGCAGGTACACATGCAGGAAGAATACTGTATACATAATAAATAAATCTAAAAAAAAACATTAAAGGGCTAAGTTTGCAAAGACAACTTTTAGAAACATGTGCACTGGTGGAGGGTACAGCAAAGAGGAAAAAACAAAGGTCTCTGGAATCCAGAATATTTAACTTCCAGGCAGACCCTTAAATGCACTGTTGACTCCATCTTCCCCTACTCACCTTCCACATTTAAAAATAAAAGAATTCCGTGTCCCATCCATTTCTGTTGCCGTCCCGTTTTTGTTCCTTTGTAGAAGCAATAGCTTACAGAAGTAGTCTAGACTGGTCTTCAAGGGAACTTTAGCACAGCCTGTGTAATTCCCCTTCAAATCACCCCTCCCCCAGTCCTCTGGGCGATAATAAAAGGTGGGAAAGAGAAAGGACAGTAGTAGGCCACCCATTGGGCTATGGAGAAACACAGCAGCACACTGGAGCTATCCGGAACCATTTGTGAGTGTTTAGGAAACGTTACTTCATTTCTCTGGGTCATAGCTTCCTTCCTTAATTTCTCTGAGCCATAACTTCCTTAAAAGGGTTGCAGAAGTCTTAGGGATGAAGAAGGAGCCACAAAGATCACGTCGATTAAAACTACTAGAATTAAGGTGGTAATTTATACTCCCACCCATTAATTTTTCTTCTTATGATAAGCTGAGGAGGTGGTTCAGTCAATAAAGTGCTGGCCAAGAGAGCTTGAGGTCTTGAATTCTATCCCAAGCACCCACATAAAACAGCCAGGTGCCATGGTGTGTGGCCAATACCTGTAATTCCAGGGCTGGGGAGGCAGGGAAGGAAGGCTCCCTGGGGTTTGATAACCAGCAGGTCTCTCAAAAGCAGTGATCTCCGTGTTCAGTGAGAGACTGTCTCAGGAAGTCACGGAGAACAGTCGAGGAAGATGCCTGAAGTTGACCTCCAAGTTCATCTGGACGCACGTGCACAGGCATTGCACAAATAAGACCATGCCACTAATGAAGTGTTAAAGAATCTGTCTGGCCGGGCGGTGGTGGCGCACGCCTTTAATCCCAGCACTCGGGAGGCAGAGGCAGGCGGATCTTTGTGAGTTGGACCTGGTCTACAAGAGCTAGTTCCAGGACAGGCTCCAAAAGCTACAGAGAAACCCTGTCTCGAAAAACCAAAAAAAAAAAAAGAATCTGTCTGGAAAAAGACCTCGATTTTAGTGTGAGGATCAGGGACAGCTCAACAAAGTGATGGCTGTTTCTGGGTTTTCTGTGGAGTTCCTTTCATTACTTATTGTTCCTATTTGGATATTTGTATCAGTGCACACCTAGGCAAAGCTTATGATGACACTGGAAACAATTTAATTGAATGAAATATAACTATCTCTTCCCCCTCATCTCCCTTCCTCTTTTTTTTAACAACTTTATTAAGATGTATAAGCTGTATAACTGAATGATTTAAAGTGCATATTCAGGGCTAGGACCTAGCTCAGTTGGTAGACCGCTCACTGAGCATGCACAAAGCCCAAAGTTCAGCCCTAGCACTGCCAACTGGGTGTGGCAGCACATGCTTGTAACCCCAGGGCTCTGAAGACGGAGGCCAGGCCGGGGAATCAGGAGCTGAAGTCAGGTTCAGGCACAGAGTGAGTTCTACGCCAGTCTGAGATTTGTGAAACACTGTTTCACAAGACAAAACAAACCAGCAGACGTGCACATTCAGGGACTCTTAGTGTGTTCCCACAGTTGTGCCCTTGTCATCACGCGTCTTCCCCCGCCCCTACTCATACCCTGCACCCTTTGGCTATACCTACATCCTCAGGTCGAAACAGCCAGTCTCCTGTCTCTTTATCAATCTACTGTCTTTACAGACTTCTCTTTTTCTAGACATTTGAATCACACTGTACAGTATCTTGTAATTTGCTTCTTACTCTAAAGCATAGGTTTTGAAGTTTGTAATGACTAGCAGTAATTCACTTTTTTTTTATTTTAGTAGCATGGTAGTCTATTTCTGGACACAATGCGCTTCGTTTCTGGATTCATTGGTTGGTGTGCATTTTCAGTTTCACACATTTAGATATCACCAATAAGGCTGCCATGAACATTTATGCTTTTGTATGGATATACATTTGATGTTTTCAGTTCTCCTTGGTTACATACCTGAGCGTGAACTCCGTGAGTCATTTAGAAAGTCTGCCTTAGCCTTTTGAGGAACTGCCAGTGTTTTTCAAAATGGCTTCATCACTTTCCATCCCTATCAGCTGGGTATGGGGGTTTCAATCCTTGTCAGTCTTTGGTCCTTGTTATTATCTCTTTTTTTTCTTTGTTGCTTTCTTAGTAGGTATGAGGTGGGTGTGGTTTTGATTTCTATCTCACTGATGATGTTGCCGATGGCATTAAACACTTTTAAAAACATGTTTAATTATTATTTGCATATTTTGGAAGAATTTCTAGTCACGTCCTTTTCTTTTGGGGTGCTAGGAATTTAACCCAAGGCCTAGTACACACCAAGCAAGGGTTCTATCACCAGCCACACCTCCAGCTCCACTTCCTCTTCCTTCCTCTCCTCTCCTCTCCCTTCCCTCTTCCTTCTTCTGTATAGGGATTAAACCTAGGGCTTCCTACAGGCTAGGCAAATACTCAACCAACTAAGCTATATTCCCAAGCTCTCTTTGCCCACTTTTAAATTGAATTGTCTTTTTAAACCGTGTGTGTGTGTGTGTGTGTGTGTGTGTGTATGTGTGTGTGTGTATACCACAGCACAAATGTAGAGATCAGAGGACAGCCTGAGGGAGTCAGTTCACTCTTTTCTGCAGGTGAGCACTGAAAACTGAACCCAGGTCTTTGGGCTTGGTGGCAGGCTCCTTTACTCACTGGGCTATCTCACCAGTTTGAGTGAGAGTTGTCTTTTTATTACTCAGTTTTAAAGACCCTTTTACTTATTTTCTATACTAGGCTCATATCAAACGAATGGTTTGTGTTTTCACTTTCTATTTATTTTTGTTTTGTGTGTACTATATGCATATGTGTGGGTGCACTGGTGTGTGAAGACCAGAGAGTGTCTTGTGTTTTTTTTCAATCTTGCTCCTCCTTTTTCTTTCTTAATGTGTAACTAAAAATGTTGACACATTTATTTTGTGCTGGGATAGTTCTTAGAGTAAAAATTGAATAAATAACACTGGTATTATTTTGGCATACTATCAATCTAAGGTTTTTTTTTTCCTTTTTCTTCTTTCTTTTTTTTTTTTCTTCCAGACAAGGTTTTTCTGTAGCTTTGGAGCTTGTCCTGGAACTCTCTCTGAAGACCGGACTAGCCTCAAACTCACAAAGATCTACCTGCTTCTGCCTCCTGTGTACTAGGATTGAATGTGTGCTCCATCACTGCCGGCTCAGTCTCTATATTTGTATGGATATGATTTTAGAGCTGACCACTTTGGTATTAAATTGCCAATCAGAAGGCTCTTACCTAGGGAAGACTATTTGTCCCTCTCTATTGTCACTAATCCAGGGCATTCCTTAGTGCCCTGGAGTTCTTGGTCGAGTACCGGGGACTTAGGAGCTTCCCCCCTCCACGTTAGCATGTCAAGTTGATGAAACTTCATGAGTGTGGCTTCTACCTTACTTTTTGGACAGGCTTTCACTAATATTGGAGCTCAGTAGTCTTCAGCTAGACTGGCTGACCAGTGAGCCTTCAGAGGCAGCTTCCTCTCCATTGTCCCCATCCTGGGCTGGAATCACAGACCCCTGGCTTTTCACATGGGTGCCATGTCTGGAGTCAGGTCTTCGGCTTGCCACAGGAAGCACATTACCCACCAACCTTTCTACCTAGTGCCCATTTTTCTGTCTTAAGAGCATCCTTCGAAACATAAAAGATTCTAATTTGGATGAAATCCAATCTGATTTTGCTTTTCATTGTTGTTGCTTGGCTTTTGTTTTGGGGATAGGTTCTCACGTAGCACAGGCCGGCTATGTGTTATGTAGCCCAGGCTATGTGTTATGTAGCCCAGGTTGGACTGAAATTCCTGATCTCTCTTCCCCTACCTCCTAAGTTCAGAAATTGCAAGTGGGTAACATCGTGCCTACTTTATTATGACATGTTTTTGCACATCATAGCTATTAAACCATCGCTAATCCAGAGTCGTGAGGGTTTTCCAAATGCTTTCTTCTATGAGCATGTAAGTTTGAGAATTTATGTTCATATAGGGTCCAATTTTCATTTATGTGTTTATGTTTATGAATGCTCTCTCTCTCTGTGTGTGTGTGTGTGTGTGTGTGTGTGGAGAGACAGAGAGAGAGAGAGAGAGAGAGAGAGAGAGAGAGAGAGAGAGACTGAAGATGCCAGAAGGAGGGCTTTAAGTCCCCTAGAGCTAGAATTAAAGGTGGTTATAAGTCAGCCAGCACGAAAGCTAGGAACCAAACTTGATCCTCCTCAAGAATAGTTGAGCTGTCTCTCCAGCCCCCAGTTTCACTCTTTTGTATATAGATATCCACATAATATTCCTTTTCATTTACAATAAAATAATTTACGCATCTATAGTCCCTAAAAAAAAGACTGTCTTTGAGTCATAGATTCTACTTCTAAGAGTAGAATGAGCATGAATTATATTTTCTGAGAGTGATCTGTGAAAATGAAGAAAGTTCCTTACTCTTGGCATTGTCCTGAGGGTTGACCGTGATGGCTGATGTCCTTGAGAAGGCCTCAGACAATGATGATGCAATGATATTTATTAAGATCACAAATTATATAACAAAGCATGCATTCATTATTTACTGCAGTGTTGGGGATTGAGCCATGTACTCTTTTTTTTTTTTTTTTTTTTTGGTTTTTCGAGACAGGGTTTCTCTGTGGCTTTGGAGCCTGCATTGGAACTAGCTCTTGTAGACTAGGCTGGTCTCGAACTCACAAGGATCCGCCTGCCTCTGCCTCCCGAGTGCTGGGATCAAAGGTGTGCGCCACCACCGCCCGGCTAGAAATTCTTTTTTTTTGTTTTTTGTTTTTTCGAGACAGGGTTTCTCTGTAGCTTTGGAACTAGCTCTTGTAGACCAGGCTGGTCTCGAACTCACAGAGATCCGCCTGCCTCTGCCTCCCGAGTGCTGGGATTAAAGGCGCCACCACCGCCCGGCTTGAGCCATGTACTCTTCCACCACCCAGTCACATGCCCAGCCTGGCATCTTTTAGAACAGAAAGCAGTTGCAGGTTTGGCACACATCCTTTTGGAAACCCGTTCTGCGTAAAACGAAATACTTCTGCATGTAACCTGTTCTTTAGAAGTTAACTTTCGGTTTTTACGTCCTACTCTTTTTGCCTAGATTCTGTGATTATTGTTTATTTTGGGAACTTGGAAAGTACCATGCAAATACAGATATAGCTACGCTAGTTAAAAATAAAGGGCTAGGTTTGCTGCTGAAGGAAAATATGATGCTCTCTGTAGGTATAACTGCTTGATGAACACCAGATCTGCATTTCATAGGAACATTTCTGGAGAAATTGAGAGTACATTGAAAACTAGGAGCCAAATGCTTTTCCCAGACAGTAATTTATAACTCTCGGTGAAGTCAAAAGTAACTCTGAGGGTAGAGTTTAGGCCACGTGTTTGGAAAACTGGAAGAAAAAAAAAAGCATGAATAAATTTCCAAATCTTTCCAAAGTAGTTAGAAGGGAGGCAATTTGTAGTTATGAGCTTGAGAAATGTTTTTTCCACTGGTGGAATATTCCTTCCACTTCAGTATAATTTATTTTACCTTTTACAGGATGCTAATCACGATAAAATTTAAAGAATCACTTAAGCAGCAAAAATTACATAGGACCATACCAGTTACAAATCCTAACACAGTCCTTAATGATTCTTTTAAATCAATTCTCTAGTGCATCTTCCAATGCCCTTATCATTAGACGTAGCTGAAGCTCTTCAAACATGCCTACTATATGTCAGGATCTGTGCTCATGGTTTATCCATAGTTCAATCGGAAATTACCAGAGACTTTTCCTTTTCTTCTTTTGCCTTTTGTTTTTAGAAAAGTTTCAAGAGCTCCTTTAAAAAAAAATCCCTATTTGTAGGCCAGGTGTGGTGGTACATGCCCCAAAACTTTGGAGGCAGTGGCATGTGGATGTCTGAGTTTGAGGCCAGTCTGGTCTACAAAGTGAGTTTCCAGGATGGCTAGGGCCACACAGAGAAACTCCGTCTTAAAAACCAAAAACAAACAGACAAACAAATATCCTTACATGTTGGAGCTGGAGTGATGGCTCAGATGTTAAGAGCATTTGTTCTCCTATGGGCACTGGGCACGTTCCTGGTACACACACATACATGTGGCCAAAAAACATCCACGCACATAAAATAAAAAGAAATCTAAAAATCGCGGGGTTGTGGTGGCACACACCTTTAATCCCAGCCCTCAGGAGGCCGAGGCAGGCAAATCTCTGAGTTTGAGGCCAGGCTGGTCTACAGAGTGAGTTCCAGGATGCCAGGGCTATACAGAGTAACCATGTCTTGAAAAACAAAAAAACAAATCTAAAAATAATTTAGATGTTGATGTCATGACAGTTTAAAGTAGTTAATATCTAAAACTAGCATAATGCCAACAGCAACTATTGAAGGTGACAATACACAACAACTCCGGTAGTGATGTTTGAGGGGCCGACAGGTTACTGAGCTGACCTTGACCTTGAATTTCAGAGGAATTAGTTGAAAAGTCACTATTTGTTACTGCTTGAATAGACGGTTTCCAAAGCTAAGCTTATAACTCAGTCTGTTTTGGACAAAGACGTTAGCTACAACACCTGCAGGTGGATGCTTATCATTTATTACTAAACAATATACAAGCCACCTTTCTGGTGGGCTTGCCTTGAAACTGTGACAGAGACCATCCCTATGTTCAAGATAGAAGCTTAATAGTAACACAGTCCATAGAAGAAAATGGAGGGTTTGTTTTCTATTATAATGATTAACTTTATAACCACAGCTAACCTATTCTGTGTGTGCAAGAGATTGTGTCTGTGGGGGGGGGCATTTGTGCACGTTTGTGTTTGCACGTGCATGTGGAGACCCCAGGTTTATGTCAGGGATCGCCCACTGTTGTTCTACAATCTTCCTTGTGGCAGTCAAACCCAACGCTCAGCTGGCCAGCTTGTTCTGGGGATTCCCTTGCTCTGCCAGCAGAAGCTAGAATTACAGATGGGCCACTAGGCCACCTGGCATTTATTTGCATGGGTTTATGGGGGATCCAAACTCTGATTCTCACACTGTCATGACAAGCATTTAACTGCTAAGCCAATGTCCTAGCCCCAGAATTGACTTTGAAAAAGCAAATGTGCCAACTGAAAAATTAAATGCCATGACTTTATCTAAGGTCAATTGTTTCTATTAAATTGCTTACAATTATCTAACTTGATGCATGCCACAGAGCACTAATGCAGGTGATAGTTCATCTAAGAGTTCAGAAAACAGAATGTGGAGAAATTCCCAGGGTTAGAAGTTTCCTGTGTACCTGGTAAGTTCATGAGTAATTTCAAACCCTATGTTCCCCGTTTGTAGATTAGGAAAAAATGAATCTGTCCACAGTGGGTCGGCTGGTTAATGGTGAAGGCCTTGGCCCCAGCTGTTTCTTCAAACTGGACATTTAACACTGACCTAATGCAAGCCCCTTAACTAGTGCAATATATGATACATGACAAAGAGGAAAAGTCTGTGAATTTAGAGTTTTAATATATGCCTCTATGAATGGGAACCTGGAATTTTATGATTCCCATGGTATTTTTTTTTGTTGTTGTTTAGTGATAACTGCCTTTATATTACTTACGTTGCAAAAAGAAAGAAAAACAGGGGCTGGAGAGATGGTTCAGTGGTTAAAAGCATCGACTGCTCTTTCAGAGGACTCAGGTTCAATTCCCAGCACCCACATGACAGCTCACAACTGTCTGTAATTCCAGTTCCAGGGGACCTGACATCCATAGCGAGATACTAATACACATAAAAGAAACTAAACACATCGGCCACACGTGGAAACACTTTCTTCCTATTAATTTGCTGTTGAAAGCTCTGGCAGATTATGAGATTTGTACCTACACTTTGCCTACGTTTGATCCATCATGCTGCACTTAGCTAGAGCAAATGTCTTCTTCCTACTTGGCCTCCCCGCATTGCTGCACCTTAAAAGCCGTGCAGAAACGCACACCGGACCCACAGAAAAGACAAAATCTTGAAAAACCTCAAACATAGCTTGGAAGAAAGCATGGGCATTTGTTTTCCTTTCTCAGACTCACCGGAAGCCTGTTTGTCAAGTCCATTTCGTGACTCGCTTCCAGAGTTCCAGTGCTCTCCTCATTGTTTTCTTTTATCCAAAACAGGGTTTTGTGTGTGGTCCTGGCTGTCCTCGAACTCACTCTGTAGACCAGGCTGGCCATGAACTCAGAGATCCACCTACCTCTGCCTCCTTCAGTGCTGGGACCAAAGGTGTGCTCCACCACTGCCCGGCTTCCTTATTCTTTTTTAATCTTGGAGTTAGAGATTATGTTCCTTATAGAATTGCACAGTCTAATACCATCTACTGCACTCTTTCAACCTTCGGAAAATCTGATTAACTTACACTAGGACACAATAGAGATGATGCTGTAAATATAATGGTATAAAGATGAGGGTAAAATAGGATATATGTGTACATATGTGTGTGTGTGCATATATACACACTTGGAAGCCAGTGCTTGACATTAGGTGACCTCCTCAGTTGCTTCCCATCACAGGGTCTCTTTCTGAACATGGAACTTGGTGATTCCCTTAGACGCATTGGCTAGCACTCATGTTCCTTCCCAGCTGGGACTACCTGTGTGTGTGGGAGTGAAACACCCCCGGAGTGGGGAGACTCTCACTCAAGTCTCGGGATAACACGACCCCCCAGGAACTCACAAGAGACCGTCCTTGCTGCAATCACACGAGGTTTATTGACAGGAGAGGAGCCAGTGCACTGGGGCCGACACTCATTTCCCATGTAGGGGTAGAGAGTTCGACCCCAAATAGCTGGAAGAAGGAGTATTTAAGGGAAGAAACCATAACACAATAATCCAAAGGGGGTAGGGAGGGCGTCATTGGAAAATTCGGAAAATACCAGTGATAATCACAAGGGGGTAACTCCCTGTTTCTCAAGATTATAATCTAACTTTATCTTCAGCTAGTTCCTGAAACAGAATCACTGAACCGGCTAATCTAGATTTTTGATTCTTCTCTCCCTGCTTAGATTTTTTGGCTCTATTTTTTTTTCTGCTAGAAGGGTCTGGATTTATCTGGGTCTTTCAGGAGCATGCTCTACCTTTACACTACGTGGGGACTGTGGCATTGAACTCAGATCCTCGTGATAACTGAGCTATCCCCTAGCCTCAGGGAGTGTTTTTTTATGTATGTTGTCACCATCCCATGTGACTGATGGCAAGATGCCCTGTTTTATGTATATACTCGGAAGTCCACTGGCTTACAAAGGTTTTTTTCAATTACTTGAGGCATGTGAGTCTTATTGAAAGGATACTAAACTGTCATTTCTGAATGGGCTATGCTAAAGAAAGAAACTACCACTGGATAGTTAGCTATCTTAAAATGGGTTTTTTGAGACACTTGGATGTGCTTCAGAAGGATGAGTAGTGACTTGCTCTCACGGCATTGCTCTTGTACAGGGACACTAGGAATCCCTGGAACAACTCTACGAATTGGGCACTATCACCTACATTTTACAGGTGAGAGAGAGGTCTTGGAGGTTAAAACCCATTCTCTAATGACTTATAGCTAAGAGTTCAGTGTTGGGGGGTACGGTTCATTGATGTGGGAATCTTAATTCAACTTGATTTTAGGTTAAAAGCACCATCAGCCTTGTTGGGAGGCAAAAGGAGGCTTGTTAGAAGTTCCGAGGAGGCTTGGTTCACATCTGAGCTCCAGCCAGGCAGGACTCCATAGTGACGCCCTACTGAGACAGAGAAGGAATAAAAGCAATACAGGTGACCTGTGTGTGTGAGCTACACTCGCTTCAACTGCCCACCTCTCTTCCAATCTCATTCCTTTCTTATTTAAACATTTCGTTTACTGGGTTAAAAAAAGAAAAGATATGCAATCACTCCTGGAATGAAAACCTCGGCGGGGGGCAGGGGGCAAAAGGTGGTCCTCACTCTTTGTTAGAAATACCTTTTTCAGGCGGTGCTGGCACACGCCTTTAATCCCAGCATTTGGGAGGCAGAAGCAAGTGGATATGTGAGTTCAAGGCCAGCCTGGTCTACAGAGTAAGTTCCAGGACACAGAAAAACCTTGTCTCAAAAAAAAAAAAAAAAAACAAAAAACCCAAACAAAATAAAAGGCAGGGTGGTGGCAGGCGCATGTCTGCCTTCAATCCCAGCACTTGGGAGGCAGAGGCAGGTGGATCTCTGTGAGTCGAGGCCAGCCTGGTCTACAAGAGCTAGTCCTTTGGACAAGCTCCAAAGCTACAGAGAAACCCTGTCTCCAACAAAACAAAAACAAAAAAGAAGAAAAAAAATACTTTTTATTTTTTTCTTTCTTTTTTGTTTTTGTTTTTTTGAGGCAGGGTTTCTCAGTGTAGCCTTGGCTGTCCTGGAACTCGCTCTATAGATCAGGCTGGCCTCTAACTCAGGGATTCACCTGCCTCTGCCTCCTGAGTGCTGGCATTAGAGGTGTAGGCTACCAGCACCCGGCAAGAATTACTTTCAAGCTGGAGTCAGCCACTGCATCAGCATGTCTGGCATCTCTGGTGCAGTCTGTTCCCTTTGTTATACACACCTGCTCCATGACACAGGCTACTAAACTCACATTTAGAGTTTCAGCGATGCACACTTAACTTCTTCTTAATGTGTGTAGGTAGTTTCCCTGCATATATGTGCACCATCTGTGAGCTTTGTGCCCGAGGAAGCCAGAAGTGGGCACTATCTTCTAGACATGAAATCACAGAGAGTTGGGAGCTACTATATGAGCACTGGGAATTGAACCCAGGGCCTCTGGAAGACCACCTGGTGTTCTTAAGCCCTGAGACATCCCTCCAGCCCCCTTTCCAATTAAAACCTTTTAACTTTGGGATAGACAATATTGGATTTCATTATGGTGATTTCAGATAAAATTTATTTTTGCTAACTCTTCTCCTTCCTCTGGCCTCCCTGTCCCCATGACCTTGCCCTTCTCAACCACCTCGCCACTTGATGTCATGCCGCGTGTCTTACTGCCTGCCCCTCCTCTGCCTCTTCAACTTCTCCTTTTCTCATCACCTGGTCTCCTTTCTAATTTCATATTGTATGCCCACACTTATACCCAGTGATATGCATATGTACAAACATAAGCTAGGAGCCATATGAGAATTTCAATATTTGTCTTTATGAGTTTGGGTTGCCTCACTTAATCTGTTTTTTAGACCCGGGAAGAGGTTCCCAGTATTTCATCAGGAGAAGCGTTGTAATATATAGGTAGCCTAACAAACGGGTTAGTATATGATTAACACACAGGGACAGATATACCCAAACAGTTTCCACAGAGACTGTATTTTTAATCCCACAAGCCACCCCATCTATTTCTTTATTGTCCATTTACAGCATTTTCCTTTCCTGAGGGGCTCACATGGAGAACAGGAAAACTCTTAAGAATCGTTTCATTTACTGGTCTACCTCAATGGTTTTCTTTCCTCCCCCTTTCAAAGCATCTTCCTTCCATCACTTAAAATCATCTCTACTCTGCCCTGTGAGAGACACATCATCTGTCCTCCATCCCCCTGCAAATACTGAGCATCAGGCAAAGTTCCAGGAGCTGAGGCTTTTGACTAGAAGTGATCAAAGTCCTTATTTCCAACAGTCGTTATCATGAGGAGAGTCGGATCATAAACAACACACCAGTGTCACTGCTGGTGCTTCAGACTGTGATGCCTTGAGAAAAACAAAGGATGTGAGAAGCAAGAACCATGGCAGCCACGCTAGTGAAAGGTGGCCGGAAAAGGCCAGGGTACGACATTTACCCAAAGACTTAAAAGGAATCTTTCTTCCTATGTGCGTAAGGGGAGAACATTGCAGGTCATGGAAAGGGCACAGGACTGGAGTTGAGAGCCCTTAATGTGCCCCGGGAGTTTCAAGGAGGGCAGCGGGCTAGAGCTTCAAGTAAAGGAAGAAGAGGACCGGCTGGAGTCAAGGAGGTTGAAGAATTTGGCAACGAGCCAAATGCTAAATTCTCACAATGAAATGGGTAAACCACTGAAGTCCTTAGAAGATGATGAGGAATGACCCACTGAGAAGAGACAGGGAAGCATGCATGGAAGAGGGAGGCTCACTTAGAAGCAGCCTGTAGACCAGGTGGGGAAACACAAGCGAGGCGAGGCACCAGCTAAGTAGCTAAGGAGGTAGAGAAGCTTAGGATCTAGGTCTGTTCTGAAGATACAGCACTGAACTAGGCTTTGAACACAGCTCACCTGTGATCCCAAGTTCATTTGTAGTCATGGTCTCCAGTAGTAATTTGAGAAGTGGCTGAACTTTTATGAAGTTGGGTAATTAGGGCATCGAGTCTGGCAACCAAAGAATGATCCCTGGAACCCATATACTAGGAGAGAATGGGTTCAGCAAGTTATCCTCTGACCTCCACATGTATGCTATGGCTTGTGCATACCCACTCACAGAAAAAGGTTACCTTACTAAAAAAAAAAAAGTCATTCTAGAGACAAGCGTGGGTCCAGTGTCCCAGTTGATGTGATGCTGTTGTGACACCATCTGTTAAGGAGGACTGTTCCCAGCCAAGCAGATGTTAGCATCCTGCACCCTCCAAAGCTGGAGCAGTATTATCTTCCTTTCCTTACATCCTGCTGACTTGAAAATAGACTAATAGATGTAACTAGCATGATTTTTCTTGCTGACTCAGTTCTGGGTGAACGATAAAAGGTAAAAGTAATGTCAAGGTCCTCCCCTTAAGTGAGAGCGAAGGAGTTGCCTTTATTGAGAAAGGAAAACACTGTAGGTGGAACTGATGGGTTGAGATTAGGTTTATGACTAACAGGGTTTTCCAGCGTCTCTGATGGCCACAGGTCCAGCATTAGTGTCACAGACCTCACTATGTCTGCACATCCTTGGGAAGATGGCTCAGAGGACATGTTTATAGGCTTTTCCTTGTGCTCTAGATGAGGCTTGCTTTGACACAGCATATTAAAAGGCTATACATTCCTTTTTTACGTGAAATGAATAACAAAAGAAATAGGCAAACCCACACCACACACCCCTACAAACCCTCAAAACGCAAAAG
Source organism: Dicrostonyx torquatus (assembly GCA_028555095.1). Taxonomy (NCBI): domain Eukaryota; kingdom Metazoa; phylum Chordata; class Mammalia; order Rodentia; family Cricetidae; genus Dicrostonyx; species Dicrostonyx torquatus. The sequence goes on along the minus strand of JAQHUG010000017.1, from coordinate 2,741,650 downwards.
CTAGATTTTTCCGTCCATAGTATAACCAGGAGACATTAGCTATTGGGGGCTCGTTGTCCTTTAAAGGTCAAAACGCAGTTCAAGTCCATATTTGTGGGTCTATGATGCCAGTAAGACACTAGTCCTACACAGTGCCAATTTGAAAGAATATTTTGACACCTCTTGGGCAAATAAATAACCTTGAAAGAAAGGGTGCATGGAAAACAGCAGCCACTAACGTAACTGATGAAACAGTACCTAAAATGGGATGCTTACTACAAATGGATAGAAAGCAGAAGGAAACAAAGCCGGCATCTTAAGTCATATGGAGGAGAGGGGCGGTAGAAACTGGCTTGTAGGGATTCCTTTAAAGGGTTAGGAACAGACTAAAGGAAAGATACTTGTAAGACAATGCAAACATGCAACACAGCCAAGTTCAGTTTTCCCGGAGTCTTGCCCAGCTCACAAAGCCAGTGAAGACAACTGTACAGAAAAACCACCCATTGGTAGTTAAGGGAATCCAAAGTTGCTGTAAAGCGAGTGGAGTGGAGGCCAGACTAGGTGACTCAGATGCATGACTCAAAGCCGACACGGGGGCTGTCTGTCAGCTCCCAGAGGCGGGGGGCACTGCGTCTGGCACATTTCAGGAAAGTACCAGCTCGGGAGGGCGACAGGAAGCCTGCCCGGCGCGTGCGTGAGTGTGCCAGGGCGGCCTCCGCCCGCCTCTCCCCGCCACGCGCCCACCGCCCCGCCTTACGGGCCAGCCCGACGCTGCCTTCCAAGCCCGGGCACGCGCGCCAGAGCCGCACGAGACGGACACCTGTCGGGCCCCCGCTCCGCGAGATTTAGGGCGCACCCCGAGCCGACCGAGGAAAGGGGGGGTTGGGAATCCGTTCTCGCGAGGTTTGGGAAATTTCCCACGGCCAGTGTTGTGTCTGAGCCGAGCGCTGGAAGGCGGTCGGAAGGAGGTGTAGCGTGAGACTCGGCTGCCCGCATTGCGAACATGCGCAGTGGCTCAGGCGCGCGCCGCGCCAATCCTGCGGCGCCTCGGAGCGGGTTTCGGGCAGCGGAGTCCAGTTGTCCGGGTTTTGTGGCTCCCTGCGGGAGGCAGCCCTGGAGCTGGGAATCTCTAGGAAAGGGAAGGGGCGGGAGGGGAGGGTCGCAGGTAGGGGAGGGGCGGGGCTCGGGTCTGCACCTGGCTGGGAGCTGTCGCGAGCTCGCCGCGGGGGACAGTGCCCGGCCACCGGCGGGGCGGCTGCTCCGCAGTCCCCTACGTGCCGCAACTCCCGCCAGCGAGCTGGCCAGGCCGTCCTGAATGCCTAGGCAGCCTGAGCTCGGCGGGAAGCTCGCTCCCGAGTGCTGGGGCTTAACGTGTGGCTCGGAGCGGTGGCTCTGGGGAGAACCCTTGGGGTTCTCTGATGTGTGAATGCGCGATGGACATCTGGTGGCGCCTTTGCCCGAGGCTGACCTCACAGTGCATCGGGGAGAAGCGGCTAAGGCCACAGAGCTGACTCCCCAAAGCTTTCCGTCTGCAGAGCACGGACAAGGGTCGGGCCACGGTGTAACCATGCTCGTGTCCCCACGTGTGCGGGGAGCGCAGGGGCAAATGAATGAAGACAGCTACTGGCAGGTCACTGGGTCCGGATCTCTGTCCGGTCTCCGCCGCTCCGGCACCTGATCCCGACATTAGCATAAAGGAGGTGTCCAATGAACGGCTGTATGAATGAATAGGGCTGGGAACCCGCCGCGAGCGGGAAGCCACTTGGAAAACACCCACTTGAGGAGGCGTCTCATCTAGGCCTGTGAAACGCTCACATTTTCCCAGGACCCCTCCTCCCGGCCCCTGGGCCCCGCCTCCTGACCCCTCCAGTCCTTGTCCCCGTAGTAATCCCCTCCGGTTTTCCTCAGTCTCCACGTACGTCCCCCGATGGCGCGTCTCAAAACCCGGATAACCGGAGCGCTCCCCATGGACTACACGGAGGGCTCGCCCGCGGAGGAGCGGCCTGCGCATGCTCCATCGCCGGGGTAGGTTTCCAGAGAAGGCAGCGAACAGGATCCCCTAGTCGGCGGGCTGCGCGAGGTGGCAGGCTCCCGGCGGCGGCGGAGCGGGGAAAGGCGGCGCGGGGGCCGGGTGGCAGCGATCAGCGAGGCCGAGGGAAGGGGCGGGGGAGAGGAGCAGGGAAAGGCGGCGGGGGGAATCTCGCGAGGGTTGGAGTTTTGGCGAGAGTTTGTGGAAGATGGCGCCTGTTGTGACAGGGTAAGTCTGAGGGGGCAGCGAGTGCTGGGAACCGGGAAAGTTGCGGGCGTCTGACTGCCCGCGGCAGGCGGTGGGCCCGGGCTGTGCGGCGCGCCTCGGCTCGGGAGGGCGGCGCGGGCGGCGACGCGGTGTCGCGGTGCGGTGCGGGACTCGCCGTGCGCCGCGGTGGAGCGGGCTCCGGCGCGTGAGGGCGGGCGGTGACGAGGCCGGCGGCTGCGGGCGGAGTGCGGGCGGCGCGCGGGGCCGTGGGCGCCGTGCCCGCCGCGCGCCCCCTCGGCGGGCCTGGCCGGGGAGCCGGGGCAGCTTTGTTCCCGGCGGCCCGCGTCGCCTGTCCGCTCCGCCGCTGTCCCCGGAGCCCGGGCGCTTTGTCTCCGCGCGCTGCCCCCCGCGACTCTGCCCCCGGCCCTTTGTTCCGCCGCCTTAGGCGCTCGGTGGGAGCCGCTGCGCGCCCCGCATCCCGTCTGCACCTCCACTCCACTATCCTTCCTCCCGTGCCCCTTTGTTGTCTCCCTCTCCGTAGCCGGGTGACCTGCCACAGCCCAGGCACCAGATTCCTGCCCCTCTTTCTTCCATTGTCTTTCTCTTCTGTATCCCTTCTCACCTTTTTCTGTTTGGTCCTTAGTCACCCCCAGAGGCTTTGTCTCCCCTGTCTAGTGGCTCACTCGCCTAGCATCCCCTTCCTCTCGCGTCACTGCTTGCTTGATTTATCCGCTGCTCACTGTGGCTGTTGAACTGTCCCAGCCCCGGGGACTCCCATCTGGTGCTTCTAAGTGCGCACAGACTCTACGGTTTGCTTTTGTTGTTGGAGTCTGGTAGATGCTTGGGGAATTACTTAAGTTTGCTCCTCCGCTCCCCTCCTTTGCTTCGCACCCCTTTCTTTCGGGATCACCCCAACACCACCCCCACGCTCCCTCCTCCTCTCCTCCGTGCGCCGTTCTCCTGGGATTAAAACGACTCCGGTTTTCTTTGCCATCTTTCTGGGCCCGTGATTCTTTTGCTTGGTAACAGTAGTGCTGGAAAAAGGACTAGATTCTTGATCGATATTGCCTTTCATTATTGCTTCTGATGGCTCAGGCCAAGGGCATCCGTAGTAGCGTTGCACTTGGGTTACCCGAGGATTGATGAAGGGTATATTGTAAGACTGTTAGAAGTAGGCGCAAAGGTATTCTTTTTTTTTCTTCTCCTGTTGGTGTTCGAGAATACTTCAGATATTCACAATGGATATTCATTTGGTGTGAGTAGGAGGTGAGTGAATTTTGATGTTGAAAACTTGTGACTGTTGGGGTGGAGAGTTGTATTCCCCCCATTCCCTCCACCTCCGGAATCTAGAGCTAGTTTGTTTTCTTACTGCTTTATAAGGAAGAGAATCTCGCTTTTGGTAAATGGTTTGTGATAAAGGGAATTCGACAAACGGTTTGCTTCTTATTTTAAATTACAGTTTACCATTTATGATTGCTTGAATTTGCATTTCGTGATTTTTACTTCTGAATGTGTGGCACCTTGGAATCAGGTGCCAGAGAGCGAGGGCAGTTTTGGTTTGATGATTACTGACTGCTTTTAGGATCTTTGTGGAATACATTAACTACAGGCAGTCAAAAGACAGTGATAGCTTTTAGTTTGGTTATCTTAAAGGTACTTCCTTCTGTTACAGGAGCATCGAGTTGTTTTCAGCTCTTATTGTCATGGTGATGTTAAAAGCTTGGGGTGATGACTAGGGGGTGTGGTGTAGGGTATTGTGTACTAATGGCCTGAATTATTGTGCTAAGAATAATGTATCAGGGTTGTTAATACTGAATGTATTGTTCAGGAATTTTTTTTCTGCTAGTTGGATCACTACTTTTAGAAGATACATTGCCCATAGAGTCATAGGGAGCTTCATCTCTTTAAAGTTGTACACAAAGGGATGTTGATGAGGTTGTAGACGATGAGGTCTAAGGAATGTTGGCACTTTTTTTCTTTTTTTTTTTTTAAAAAACGTGGTGAGTAGAATTAGTAGGCTGAATTTTTTTCAGGGGAAATCTTTTTTTTTTTTAATGAATGATAACATGAAGTTTTCTTGTGAGATTTTTCATTTGTCTCCTACTTAGCACATAACTCCTGAGGTTAAAATCAGGCACACACTGGATCTGACCTAAAGCACAGTGTAAATGCTGTGTAATAATGGAATGTAGTTTCCTCTGATTTGTGCATTTTTTTAAATTTTTTTTTATTTTTTTTGGTTTTTCGAGACAGGGTTTCTCTGGCTTTGGAGCCTGTCCTGGAACTAGCTCTTTTAGACCAGGCTGGTCTCGAACTCACAGAGATCCACCTGCCTCTGCCTCCCGAGTGTTGGGATTAAAGGCGTGCGCCACCACCACCCGGCTGATTTGTGCATTTAAGAATGATCAGATACAGCCTGGTCTACAAGAGCTAGTTCCAGGCAGGCTCCAGGCTGCAGAAAAACCCTGTCTCAGAAAAAGAATGATCACATAAAGACACCATAAAGTGATTTTTACAATTGAGTTGTGTTGTTTCTAAGCATGGGAGACTTTTATCTTAGCCAAAAGGCTGAGAGAAGTGATCATTTAAAAATTTTAATGAAATAAAAAACAGCGCCTTAAGACAGCAGTATATATATTTGTAAACATGGGATGGACTGTGGCTGGAAAACTTTGAGTCTTGACAATTTTAGCTTTAAATTTATTATTCCCAATGTTTGTAGGGAAACTGAGACTTTTAAACAGTTAAATTTATGTAAAAGTCACTTCTTGTCATATACTCACAGATTTCTCCTATTTCTTAATGGACAAGATAAAAGACAAAGGGTATACTGCTATTGCCAGATGTAATTCATAAGATAATCCTTGTTATCTTGGATGAGTAAGGCATTTGAAGAAAATGATTATGTTTTAAAGTTCTTATATGTTTTAATTCTGAGGCTCACTTCATTTTTAGAAATAAAACTTGGCTTGAAAGCATTATTTTGCATTTTACTTCCTCCCAATACTACATTCATGTTATTTCAGCTAGGGGCAGTATTTTCTCATGGATTGACTAAAAGTTGTTATTTTTGGCATCTGGCTTTGTGATTATTTCCAAGTTATTCTGTTCCCTCTGCCAGTTTCCTAACTCTGTAGAATGGGAATGGAATAACTTGCCACATCTGCAGAGATGCACCCTGGGGTTTTCAGAACCCCCTTGGATGAACAATGTGCTTAAGATCTAGGAACTGTTACTGAAATGAGCTGATGTGAAGTAGGTCATATTTTATAGGAAGTCAAGTAGGAGGTTATGAACTAAGTTCTTGGCAAGTTATAGGAGTGACAGGAGAATGAAAAGAAAACGCAACCATATATTATAGTTTGTATAAAAGATAGATCTTTCTTAGAAATTTAGAGGGAGAGGGTCAAGCAAGATAAACTTGAAGCTCTATTAAACTGAAGTGTAGTGACACATTGTAAAATCATGGGATGCCTTTATTGATTTCTGCACGTAGTAATACTTTTTAAAAGATAGTAAAGAATGTTTTCCCTGTACTCTTAGCCAGGTCTGTTGATAGTAATGAAAACTTTTGTATTTGGCCTACATTTTTTGATGCTTTGTCATACGCTTTCAAGAATATTTTCTGACCACTAGCACGTAAGTTTAGACTTGACTCTTGGTATTAGGAAAGGTTTGTTTGTTTCTTTTTTTGCACTTGAAATATTCTGTAGCTACCTACTGATGAAACCCTTTGCTCTTTTTGACAGCTGATAGTCAGGTGTCATCTGGTCCCCCTAGCAAAGTTAGGCTTCCACTTAAGAGTGGAAGGTTTTTAGTAAGCGAAAAGCCTTTACTTCTGAACCAGTGAGAGGAGGTTGCACCATTCAGCCTAGGCTGGCCTGGTGGTTAAGATACTCCTGCCTAAACCTCCCCAGTGCTGGGATTACATGTGTGCACATAGCTGAGCCTTTCCTTCTTTCTAATTACTAAGAACTGATAGTTTTACTGCCTAAACAACCCCTTTACTCTGTCTTGTCCTTAATGCCACAGTGCATGCTGACATCACTTCTCACCTATTTTTACCACAGGCCTCTTTCCCCTTCTAGATTTACCTCTAGATTCTCTAGCTTCCCCATGGCCAGAGCAGTGTTTCTCAACAGTAAATCAATCACTCTAGTTTAAAACGCTTTCAATAGCTCCCCCTGCAGCCTTCACTAGGAGAGGCAGCAGGCTAGAGGACTTTGAGGTCACATTTAAGCTTTGCTCTGTGTTGGGTTCCAATTCTGTTTTTCTTTTCCCTTAAATCTCTGTAATAGTATCTGACCTATCCTTTTCTCTTCCATCAATTTCAAGGTAGTTATTCCTAATTCAGAGGGTTGTGAAGGTTATGGATATGTAATATTGTCCAGCTGGTTCCATTATTTTTAAGTGTTTCAATTACTTCTCAGATGCATAAAAATGCCCATGAAACCTTAGGGCACTGTATACTGCTTTGTTTTTGATCCATGCCAAGTAATCAAATTAATTTATAGAAAAAGTCATTTTTTTTTGTTTTTTTTGTTTTTTTTTCGAGACAGGGTTTCTCTGTAGCTTTGGAGCCTGTCCTGGAACTAGCTCTTGTAGACCAGGCTGGCCTCGAACTCACAGAAATCCACCTGCCTCTGCCTCCCGAGTGCTGGGATTAAAGGCGTGCGCCACCACCGCCCGGCCAGAAAAAGTCATTTTTAGGAAGGATTATTTACTGGTTACTTATAGTTTCTTCATCAGATTCTGTCTTTATAAAATAGGGAGTAATGCTTTCATTGTATGTATCTGCTAGGCATATTGTGACCATGTTACTTGTGAAATTATAAAGGTCCAATGAAACAAGGTGTGAGTGATTTGTAAATAGTAAAATATGGAGCTATTTTACTGTCAGTTCCTTTGGTAACCTCTAATGGACAAGGCTGAAGATACACTTTTCTATTGCATCCTGTGCTTTGTGGGTCATGTTTTAGGAAGGCAGCAGTGTGTTTAGTACATAGGACCGCAGCCCTTGAGATATGTGCCTCGACATTTTGAGTAGGCATATTTGGTAAATTACCGATTCACCAGGGATGTTGTCATTGAGTCATCCCCAGCTTTGGGGTTTACTTCTTGCTGCTCATGGATCTGCTTGGACAATCACAATAATAAAGGAAAATTGACTGTCCAGCTGCTGTTATTTTTCAGACACTGTTGGCATTTTGGATGCCTCTTATAGTCTGACATTACAGCATGATGGTGCTTATGCCTCATTAGCCCTGCTATTGCTTTAGTGAATGAAATGATAGTCTTAATGTGTTTTTCAAATATACACAACAGATTTATGGGGATGGAGGAAGTATAAGTGATGGTAATTGTCTATCTGTATTAATATTTTTTGTTTGTTTTGGTTTTTCGAGACAGGGTTTCTCTGTGTAATAGCTCTGACTGCCCTGGAACTCAGTGTGTAGATTAGGCTGCCCTTGAACTCACAGAGATCCCCCTACGTCTTCTTCCCGCATTAATTAAAGGCATATGCCACCACTGCCTTGCCTATATAAATATTTGTGTGAATTTGTTGGGTTGAGAAAATGCACAGAGGTACACACAGCATCTGTTGGTTGAGTCAGATTGGTGAAGTCTCTGGCGTTATTGGGAACAGTTAAACTGTTTTAGGCTTATATATGAAAAGACAGAAACTATTTTTTAGGTATTGTAAGTTACAAAGACTTGAACTGAACGTGCTGCTTGCATCTGGATGTGAGAGAGTACACTAGAAAATCCCTCTGCCGTGATTCCTATTTCATTTAGTATGTTTAATTGACACTAGAGCTAATTTGCACTTAGTTTGATGATACTCTGAATTGTTAGAATAGTTTCTCATAAAAGTACTGTCAAAGTGTTACTTTGTGTTAGAGAACCTAATAGAATGGGCTGCATTATGAAGTATAGAACCAGTGTTACAGGGGCTTGTAAATTATAAACAGCTTTGCTTTGGACACACCTTAATTTATCCAGGATTCTAGGACATACTAACTTTAGACTGGTTTGCATTAGAACAAAGTATTTCCCCCTTTTCTGTAAAAGGTCATCTGCAGGTGTATTTGTTCAAATCATATTTTTGGTTCTAAATATGATTTAGAATAGTTCCCAGGCCCCAAACCAGTTAATTCTCTTCCTAACCTTTCCACCAATTGGAGTAGCAGAAATACGGAGGTCCCAAGACATGAAGGGTAACTTCGGGGAAATGAGGTTGTCCTCCCTTAGAGTATTTCATTAACAGTCTCTTCAAAGGATCCAGCGTGCTGTGTTGGACATGATTTAGTGGAAAGTGTTCAAATAACTAAAGTTTAAGAGAAATTGTGGTGAGTGCTGAGACACATGTATGGTGTTGGTAGGCACACTGGTATCATTGATTATGTTCAGTTGAAGGGGTATTTATAGTAAAGATGGGTGGTAAAGGGGAGTTTTAGTTAAGCCAGAAATGTGGTTTAGTACTCTCTGGAGAAACTTAATCAAAGTAAGTAAGGGGATGTATAGAATACCAGCAGGTTTTTGTTGATCACGGTTTGTTGTAAAGTAGATTGAAATTGGTGGTGATCATAAGAGAAACATAATAGAGGTCCATTTTGGGGATAGGCCTAAGAATGGAAAGGCAAAACAGCTTTTTGTGAGCCGGTGTAGTATTGGGAACTGTGGAGTCAGTGTGATGTCTGTTACTAAAGTAGATCTTTGGTAAAGAGCATGTTAGTTAATTTCAGTTCTTATGGTGTTGATTTGGGGATTGAATACAGTAAGGGATATAAAATAACCTTTCTCAGTTTTGGAAGTAGTAGACGCTTAAGAAATAGCTCAGCCCCTATCAGACTAGAAACGAGCAGTGGATGCAGCAGCTGGTGACCCGTTTCAGATTCCTCATACTTTTCTTGTGATATCTGTGCACGGAATTTGCTTTATAATAAACGGTGAAGTATCCTTTGATGGGGGGGCAGAAAGAAATAGTTCAGTATCCCCCTTTTGTACTGTGGAATTTTCAGGTAATGAGAAGGGGATATGGAAAAGACGGGAGGAAAAAAATCTACATGTTTTAAGACAAATGTTGACATAATGGAAGAGTGAATGAAGTGAATAAATTTAAGAGAACCTATATATAAAAGTGTTATTTAATTGATATCAGAATACTTATGCATATTTCTGCTGTGACAGTTAACCCTGATCTACAAATTTTGATTTTTCTGACTTACATCTGTCTACTCTTTCTGTAAACTTTTAAAGCCATTTTATTTGTAATAATTATATAGACTATTTCCCAGATTACTATTTGCTGGATGAGTGACTGCCAGAAAAGGATTTAATAATATGTAACACTTGCCACTAGGTGGCATTTGTTTTAAGTGATAAATCTGGCATTTCGTATAGAGTGGATTTTCTACTTATATGATCCGTATAGAAACTGACTCTTAGATTATGTTCACCATTCTGCATTTTTGTACTGTATTTTTGAAGTAGAATATGAAAATATCACATAGAAAACCCAGAGTGATAAAAAGTAGAAAGCTAAACAGTGTTAAACTGTATCCCGTAGATAGTCTTATTGTAGGAGAATTTTTTGTTGGTAAAACAACATTAGTTAGATTTCTTTAGAGGAGAGTTTGGCAGATGGTGAAATGTAGTCTGTCCTGACAGTGAGATATGATTTTTTTTTTGACCCACCAGTTCTGAATTCTCATTACTGTTCTAGTAGTCGCAGTGTTGCTCAGCAATATGCTTTTTGATGGTAGCTGTATCCTGGGCGGAATCCACTAGATTCAGGGAAATTAAGAGCTGTGAAAGACCTTACTAATTTCAGGTTCTAAAATCCTCACTCATTTTAATAGTCATAGGCAGTTAGTTCATAGGTGGTCAGACAGAGGTTCAGTGACTGAGATCTTTCTTGTTTGGTGTTTTTTTGGGGGGGCATATACTTGTGTTGCTTTCACTCTTTTTCTAGTTATTTATGCCGCTGGGCCATCTGTTACTGTTTCCAGCTCTTTCTTTGTGTAGACCAAGAATGCAAACAAGCAAGGTCTCTAGCCCCACAGCCCAGTGGAGTGCCACTGCCAGCTGTCAGGTCTTTCTCCTTTGCTGCCATCCTATTTCATGTTTTCTTTTTGAAACAGGTTCTGAATGTGTAGTCCAAGTTAGCCTTGAATTGATTTTTAGCCCAGGCTGCCTCAAATTCACTGCGGTCCTTCCTCAGCCTCCCACTTACTGGGATTACAGTCCTTTACCTCTGTGCCTTCTGTTTGTGTTGAGACAGAATTTACTATGTAGCTTTGGCTGGCTTTGAGTTGCTACTGTAGTATAGTCTGGTCTTTTACTTTTCCTCCTGCCTTACTTAGTTTGCCCAGTATCAGTTTATAGGCACCAATCACACATATCCAAGAGATCTTTTATTCTTGATACTACTTACAATGCATTGTCTATTTCTTAATAAGGCAGCCTCCTAGGAGGGGCATGGTCTCCTTACTGCATACCTACTTACCCATTAAGGACATAGTTACCCCTGCCTCACTCCCCTCCTCTCTTACCATTTTACTTAGTTTGTATCTGGCTTTCCTTGGGAGAAGATGGAAGGGCAGAGGGTGACAAGAAAGATTTGCATATGGGAAAAAAATGCTACAACTTTAAATTTCATGTTGAAAAGATGATTGCTTATAGACTTGATGATGAGTATGTAGTCTTTAATTGATGTATATGCTAAGACAATATTCTTAATTACAGAGTTATTAAATCTTTTGTGTCTGTCATTTCTGCTTATGCAGATGTCAAGGAAGTGAAATAAATTCATTTTGACATTCAAAGAGTGGTGATAAGATTTTCTTATTCACTTACAGCTTAATAATGAATGCCTTTATTTGATTAAATGGATTGCTAGTTCACTGGTGTAATTTTTTTAAACAATCAAACCTGCAGGGGTTATTTTTATGAATATTGGCAGTTCATTCTAACCTAGCCTTATCTGTTATATTCAGTGTACATTTTGCACACAGAGTTTAGTGGCATGTCATTTATTTAAACCTATAGTTTCTCAATTTTATACCTATAGTTTCTCAGTCTTATCTCCTGGAAATTGTCAGTTGGTAAATTAGGTACTTGTTAAATTCTGTAAGAACTCACAGTAGTAGACCAGATTGGCCTGGAACTCCGATCCTCCTACCTTTGATTAAAGGCGTGCACCACCACCACCTGGATGACTTTAAACCTAGATTTATTTGATTTAGTTGTGCCTTGGCTTTTTCCATAGTTACTTTGTGTTGCAGAACCCTTTCCTTCCTTTCAAACTCCTGGCCTTGTGCCTGTGAGGCAAGCATTCTACAGGCTACATTCCTAGGCATGGATGTTTTTCTTAAGGATTAATGTCACATCAGTATGTACTTGATTCATTTTCTGATTGAAAAAATGTTACAAAAATTTTAAAACTTATATAAATGATAAAAAACTCTTATAAAGAGAGCCATTGTAGTTTTATAGCAAAAAATAACCACTGTTAATATTTGTGAGTATTCTTAATTTTTTTATAAATGCAAATGTTAACATTAAGTTTGTATTAACTGTCAGCAGATGTTGGAGGAGGCCCTTAGTTAATTCCTGACTGTTTAGCCCTGAAATAATCACACAGAAACTATATTATTTAAATCACTGCTTGGCTTCTTATTGGCTGACATCTTAATTTAACTCATCTCCATTAATCTGTGCGTCACCATGACGTGGCCTACCAGCAAAGTTTCAGCATGTCTGTCTGTGGTGGCAGCTTCATGGCTTCCCCCTTCTCCCAGCGTTCAGTTTAGTTTTCCCCACCTACCTAAGTTCTGCCCTATCAACAGGCCAAGGCAGTTCTTTTATTAACAATGATATTCACAGCATATAGAGGGGAGTTGCATATCAAACAGATAACCAGCAATATTAAAAAAGATGGGGTTGGGGGAGTGGAGAGATGGCTCAGTGATTAAGAGTGCTTGTTACTGCTTTGGACTGGGGTTTGATTTCCAGCATCTGCAGGTGGCTCACAAACATCTGTAAATCCAGTTCCTGGGGTGCTTGCCCTCTTCTGACCTTCTGGAACAAGTGATGCACAGATGTACCTGCTGGCAACACACCCATACAATGCAATACAGTGATAATAGTAAAAGGATCAGGGACTTGTTGAAGAGTCCTCAAAGTCAGTCCTTCAGTACAGGTTGTATCTCTGTCTCATGGAAGTTTAAGGTCAGAGTTGCTTCTCCATTTGGGTTGCACTTCCCCACCCTGTGCTGACTGGCTTTGTATTTGTTTTTCCACTTGACTGTTTTTTCACGCTGCTACGAGGGACAAGGCAGTTCCGGGTTTAAGTAAATGTGGTAGAAAACTTTAAGGAAGGGCGATAGTATTTTCTATTAGATTGCTATAAAATTAACCTTTCTAGAAATGCATTTAAAGTTTAGCTTAGTGTTTATACTAAAAAAGTTCTGAAGTAACAGAGTTTATCTTTAAATTTTATATTTAAAAAGTTTAAGTGTTAAGCATTCTTGACATCCTGTTTCATTAGCTAATGCTTTTCTATTTTGTTTTCAAATCTACCCTTCCTCTATGCCGATAAATCAGTTTCTGGTCTTGTAACTCTAGTGTATAGATAGATACAGGACGGTCTTGGATAAGGATGACTGACTTGCTTTGTGACTTGAGAAATGGAGAAAAAGCACAGTTCTTGCTAGGACCGAACACACTGTGAAGGGCCTGCAGCAAGAGGCTGGCCCTATGGAACTGCTGTGTCCATCTTCTCATCCCCTTATTTGAGGTGAAGCAGCTGCTTCCTCCTCTTTAAGATACCTTGCGACATCATAGTCTCCTCTTCTTACTCCTTACTTGATAAGTGTTAAAATCCAATTTTTATTTTGTGTTTGTGTATATGTGTGTGGCAGCTGCGGTTGGGGGTGGGGTGGGTTAGCCTTTATATCCTTGACTGACTGCAGGAGACTCTACCGCTTTTTTATTGTTAATTTTCCTTGTTCCCTCTTTGCTTTGTTACTTTGTGTCTGTTACTACTTTTGGTGTTAGATCTGTATTTCTAAAACCCCTGCTGTCTGCTCTGCAAAACAAATTTGTTGTATACACTTCATGCATCCATGTCTCCCATCTAGTAAGCTGCATATCTCATAATAGCACTGTTGTCCTGACTGCTCCCTGGTTGGGAACTGCTCCCTGGGAAGCGTTATCTGCTGTCTCTATGTGTAACTTCCTTCTATTCTCAGTTTTTCCTTTTTTTTCGTTGATGACCAAATCTTGTCGTAGTCTTCAGGTGTTTCTTACTTTTGTAAGAGGAATATTTTTTCCTCACTACTGCAGCTGCCTTATTAATGAGGTTTGCCTCATTCTGCAGTTAATTAACTGTCACTTTCTTAGCTACCTCCGCCATCCCTACTGTCACCCCAAGTTATTTCATTCTGTAGTCTGTGGCAGTGGACAGCTTTTCCCCATTTAGCATTTTGGGGGTTATAGTCATACTTGTTAATCTAGTTTTGTTGTAAACTGTGTCTGTGAATTTGGGCTTGGGCCATCCAGTTGTTGCCTTGTATGGTGAGAGATGGCAAAATTATGTGACTGCTATTTTCATTCTGAAGTTTTGTTTTGAGTTTTTAAAAAGGTATTGGGGGGGGGGCTAGAGAGATGGCTCAGAGGTTAAGAGCCCTGGCTGCTCTTCCAGAGGTCCTTGAGTTCAATTCCCAGCAACCACATGGTAGCTCACAACCATCTATCGTGAAATCTGGTGCCCTTTTCTGGTGTGCAGGTAGAACACTGCACACATAACAAACAAACAAATCTTTTAAAAAATAAAAAGGTATCAGACACGTGTATTAACTATAAACCAAGTCGTGAAACGTATAAAGTTGTTTCTCTACACAGTGTAAGTCCCAACCCTCAGAGACAGTACGCTAAATGTCAGTGGGATAACTTTCTTTCCAACTTGGAAATTATTTTCTTGACATGTCTAGTGTCTAGTTATAGGTTTTATAATTATTCATTATTATTTCGAGATAATATTTTGAGATAATTATTTCGAGATTTCAGCTCAGGCTGACCTGAAGCTAATGGGTTGCCCTAGGGGTGGTTTTGAACTGGCATCCTTCTGCTTTGCTGTGGTTACAATGTGAGCCACTGTGTCTGAGTGTTTTTTGACTTAGAAGTTTGAGTAAACTTGTGTGTGTTCAATAAATTCGACACATCTGGTATTTATAGTACTGCAAAACTAAAAATGTAAAAAGAAAAATTCATAATCCTAAGTTAAACAAAGTAACATTTTAATGTATGTATATATATATATATCCATCCTTTCAAATTTAAAACAAATTTAAGTCTCCCCCCCCAACCCCAAGTAATACGTAAAAAATGAACAGCAATTGTAGAGCCAAGGAGGGTTTCCCTTGTCTCTGCCCTGTAGATGGCCCTTGTTTACAGTTTGAAGTAGTTTTCTAGACTTCTGTGACGTGTATTGACTTGCCTAGGTTATCTTCTCAAATTATGTGTTCTGTTGGTCCTTGCTTTTGTTTCTTCAGTTGGAGAGTATTAATTAGGCAGCACATTGTTCTTCCACTTGGGTCATTAAGCAGTATTCTATGTTGCTGTTGGCTGTCTGGGAGGTGTGGTTTCCCATCATTCTTAATGACTGCTTGGAGGTTCCTTGTAGCTATCTTATTTCTTTACACTGATACATCTGTGCATGCATGAAAATGAAAAGCATGGATATTAAGGTATTTAATGTCCATTTACATTTTATTTATGAATTGCATTTATAAATGTATTTTTCTTTTGAAGTCTCCCCCCCCCTCAATTTGTTTGAGAACTTTTCTTTTTCCAAGTGTAACTGTTTTCCTAGAAAGGGTGGCCTTGAACTCTAGACCAGACTGGCCTTGAACTCAGATCCTCCTCCCTCTGCCTCCTGATTAAAGGTGTGTGCCTTTACCTGGCTGCTTTCTCTTAGCTTTTTACTTAATTTTATTTTTGGTGAACAGAAATTAAGATTTTTTTTTATGTAGTCAGGAGTTTTGTGTTTTATCCTTTATCCTAGGATTATGGAAGCATTCTTTACTCACCGCCCCCATGCTTTTTCACAATTAAAGAAATCTATCCCTTTAAACTGTTTGGGGAGGCATTTATTGATTGATTGGTTGGTTTATTTAGATAGGTATTATAGGGTGTAGGATCTAACTTTTATATGCATTGATGGTTTGCCCAAATGTATGTCTGTGTGAGGGTATTGGATCCCCTGGAATTGGAGCTGCCATGTGGGTTCTGGGAATTGAACTTGGGTCCTCTGGAAGAGCAAACTGCTCTGAGCCACTAGACCATCTCTTCACCCCAGGAACTCAGGTTTGGTAGCAAGTGCCCTCACCCACTGAGCTGTCTTGCCCTGTACCTTGTGGGATTTAGTTACTTATTTTTCATTTCTTTTTTTAAAGACTTAAAAAATTTTTGTGTCTTGTACATTTAACAAATTCTCATTGTTTTATTTAGAAATTAGGAATCCATTCTTAGTCTGACCTGCTAAAATCTTTTTTTTGGTTTTCTGAGACAAGGTTTCTCTGTAGCTTTGGAGCTTATCCTGGAACTCGCTCTGTAGGTCAGGCTGGCCTTGAAGTCACAGAGATCTACCTGCCTCTGCATCCAGAGTGCTGGAATTAAAAGGCGCACATCGCCGCAACCACCATTACCTGGTGACTTGCTAAATGCTATAATATAATTTGTAATATATAAAATAAGTTCTGATCTTTTGAATGTAGCTGTTTTCATTTTTTAAACTTTTTATTGACTTTTTTCATCACATTATACTTTTTGTGTTTTCCTCTTCCCAAATCCTTTCCAGATCTTCCCCACATCCCTACCTACTCAACTTTATGCTCTTTCTCTCTTGAAAGCAAATCTAAAACAAAAAAAAAATAAGAAACACCCCCAATGAAAATCAAAATGAACAAAACATTGAGAAGAAAAAAAGTCAAAACAAGAAATGAAATGAAGCGAAAACAAACATGAAATAAAATGCCCACAAAAATACCATTGAGTTCTTATGTTGGCCAGCATGAGGCCTGTCCTGAGGTGTAGCTAATGCCCACTTGAGAAAACTGCTTTTTCCTTTTCCTGTGGGTATTAGTTGTAGATCGCCTCTTGGTTAGGTGTGGGAGCCCACGTCTGTGTCCCCTTCCCAGTGCTGGGACCCCTTCTGTCTTGAACCTGTGCACATACTGTGCCTGCTACCTCAGTTTTTTGAGTTCATTTGTATATAGCCCTAGTTTGTCATCCATCACTTCTGGCTCTTTCCAGTCTTTTTTTTCTCATAGGTCTCTGAGCCTTGAGGGGAAGGAGTTTGATGAAGAATCCCATTTAGGGACCAGGTGCTCCAAAGACTTTTTGCATATTGTCCAGTTGTGGGTCTTTGTGTTAGTTTTATTAGTTTTATTTATTTAGATTTATTTTTAATCATATGTACATAAGTGTGCAGAGGATACATGCACACACACACACACACACACACACACACACACACACACACACGAATGCAAATGCCTGAGGAGTCCAGAGAGAGAGGGTGTGAGGATGTTGGATTTCCTGGACCTGGAGTTACAGGTAGCGTTAACAATCTGACATGGGTGCTGGGAACTGAATTTGGGTCCTTTGCAGGAGCAGTGCATGTCCTTAACCACTGAACCATTGCTCCAACCTCTTTATTACTTTTTTTTTTATTTTTTGCATTTCAGTATGAGTTTTAGAGGCCATTTTGTGGCAAGAACATAAGTGTATAGTCATGAGAAACATTCTGTGCCCAACTTGTGGTTATGGCATGCTAAGGAGCTTCTATAGAAAGTACCTCAAATAGCATCTAAGTTAAAGATATTGCCATGAAGTGTTCTCATAGTTTGATACTTTACATACGTATTGTTAATGACTTCCTGTTGCTGTTTAAAGATGTGTGTGTGTGTGTTTAAGGTTGTTCAGGCTAGCCACAGATTTCTGTGCCATTATACCTGCCTACCATTGATTCTCTCGGTTACACTGAAGTGTTTTTAATTTTAGTTATATTTAAAACTGTTTTATACATGTCATTTTAAATCTTTGTTTTTATAAGACAGCAGCTGTGGATGTGGCTTCAAAACTGCTGAGCCCCGTAGTGATAAGCCTTTGTGGAGCAGTGAAAGGCTCCTTACAAACTGGCCACAGCTGCAGTGAATGCTGCGCCTGTGGTTTCGGAGGTGGGGAAACACTAATCAAGTGTTTCTGCCTTGGTCATCTTAATGCTCCTCTTTTCTTTCTTTGCCTTGAAGGAATTTGGAACATTTTTCTTGATTATTTTAATGCTTTTTTTTTCCCTCTCCAGACATAATATGTAAAACTTTCTGCGGGTATTCTCTGTCATCTAGTGGTGATACTCAGTTGCCGTGTGTGGTATATAGCATTATGGGTGACAAACATTACCTGTGTCCACTGTGTAGTTATGAACATTGAGTTATTTGGAACTGGCTGTTTTTCTATTTGAAAAGAAAAATCACTGTGATGGCTAATATGACTTCCTAGACCTCAGGGATTAAAAGATTGGACTTTCACCATGAATTTTTTTTAATCAAAGTAGTTGCCGTTACTTACAGTTATTATATATATTTTATTTTTATGTCAAAATAGAATGTAATTTTCCTAAATTAAAAGAATCATAGACTTTATTTTATTTGTTTATTTATAATCATCTATCTGTTTTTGAGACAGGTTTGGAACTTACCATGTAGACCAGGCTGGCCTTGAATTTACAAAGATCTGTGTTTCTGCCTCCAGAGTGCTGGGATGAAAAGATTGTGCTGACATACCTATCCACCCTTCCTAGATCTAGAAGACACACACACGACTGTGTTTACTGTTTGTAAAACACTCAGTTCTGCACATATTCTGGAAATAGATTATAAAGGAAAATAGAGGTTATAATTACTTAAATGTCTGACTTAATTTAATTTTTGGTGTTAGTCTCGAACCTGGGAGTTGCACATGCTAGGGAAGCACTCTGTTATTGAACTGTATATAAAACCTGCTCCCTTTTCTTTCTTTTTAAATAAGTAAAATTAGTCTTATCTTTCCTGGTAATTAAAGTGTTTAGGCAATGACTGACATTTGATGTTACATTGTGTGGGATAGGTTTACAGAAGGATTATGGCGGAGAGGTGCAGTTGAGACAGGGTTTCTCTGTGTAACGGCCCTGGCTGTCCTGAAACTAGCTCTTGCAGACCAGGCTGGCCTTGAACTCACAAAGATCCACCTGGAAATGCTAGGATTAAAGGTGTGCGTCACCACTGCCCTGCTACAGAAGGATTTTTTTTAAACATTTTTTTTCCTTTATTGATATTTATTGAGCTCTACATTTTTTTCTGCTCCCCTCCCTGCTTCTCCTCTCCCCCCTTCAACCCTCCCCCAATGTCCCTATGCTCCCAATTTACTCAAGAGATCTTGTCTTTTTATACTTTCCCATGTATATTAGGTCTATGTAAGTCTCTCTTAGTGTCCGCATTGTTGTCTAAGTTTTCTATGATTCTGGTTTGTAGGCTGGCTTTGTTTTTTGTTTAAAAGCCACCGATGAGTGAGTACATGTGACAACTGTCTTTCTGTGTCTGGGTTACCTCACTCAAAATAATGTTTTCTAGTTCTATCCATTTTCCTGCAAAATTCAAGCTGTCATTTTTTTTTCTGCTGTGTAGTACTCCATTGTGTAAATGTGCCACAATTTCTTTATCCATTCTTCGGTTGAGGGACATTTAGGTTGTTTCCAGGTTCTGGCTATGACAAACAGTGCTGCTATGAACATAGTTGAGCACATGTCCTTGTGGCATGATTGAGCATCCTTTGGATATATACCTAAAAGTGGTATTATTGGGTCTTGAGGAAGGTTGTTTCCTAATTTTCTAAGAAATCTCCACACTGACATCCACAGGGGTTGTACCAGCTTGCATTCCCACCAGCAATGCAGAAGTGTTCCCTTTTCCCCACACCCTCTCCAGCATAGGTTGTCATCAGTGTTTTTGATCTTGGCTATTCTTACAGGTATAAGATGGAATCTCAGAGTTGTTTTGATTTGCATTTCTCTGATGACTAAGGATGTTGAGCATTTCCTTAAGTGTCTTTCAGCCCTTTTAGATTCCTTACAGAATGGTTTTTAATTCCTTATAAAATGAACAATTTTGTGAATTGTATTTGTTAACCGTACTTTTAGATACAAAAGCATTCCCAGTGAGTTACTTCTCATTCATCAAATTTTAACAATGGCAGTAGACTAGAAATGAGAATAATTAGCCATAAAATATTAGTAGGGTAGAGATTCCTTTGTGTAACATTTAAGTTTAATTTCCTGGCCAGTTTATATGAATAATTAAACATTTTGAAGCAGTTAAGATTGTGCTGTTGTGGTTAATTCCCTGCTCTCACCAGGGAAGTTGAAATACTCTTTCCATCAAGCAGATGACTTTCCTTTTGCTGCTTCTGAGAAGTGCCTCCTCAAATTCATGTTTGTGTTGGGTGATTTCCCAGCCATACCCCTCAATGTTCTTTGGGATGGCCATGCCTGGAAACAGAATATGATATGGATATGTGCTTCCACAGTTGGAATTGTGCACGTTTAATCATGCTCCAGGGGAAGGAAGACCACTTCCTTCACCTAATGGATGAATACTCTTCTTCAGTCCCAGGTTATTTATTCTTTCTTCCTCACCAGTCATCCTTTCATAAATTCCTTAGCTTCTTGTTCAACCTTTTTACTTTCATCAACAGCCTTCCCCCTTAGGCAGTGAGTTTGGGATCCTCTTGCCTCAACATCCTGAGTGCTAGGATTATAGGCCTATTGCTGTCATTGTGCTATTTTCATTTTCTGCTTAATCAGATAACAAGTTCTGTTTAGTGTTCTGAGTGTGTCTTACAATAGAATTAAGATAGGTTTTTCACATAGCAGAAACAGTGAAAAAAAAAGAAAAAAAGAGAAAAAAAGAATTAAGATAGGTTTCATTGTGCTGGGGAAAGGCTCTCAGCATGCAGCCATACTAAAGTTTATGATTAGAAAACCACCTTCTCAGTTCGTAGAAAGCGTTGGTAGAGATTTTACTTTAATAAGGTTATTTTACCTAGTTTTCAATATGTTTGACTTTCTTCTCCCATGGGAAAACTTAAAAAAAAAAAAGAAAATTGAGATATCCATTTAATCTCAGTACTTAAGGCAGGCAGATTGCTGGGAGTTCAAGGCCAGCCTGGTCTACAGGAGCTAGTTCCAGGACAGGCTCCAAAGCTACAGAGAAACCCTGTCTCAAACCAAAAATAAATAAATAAATTAAAAATAAAGTCATTCCAAATCTTGTAGACTAGTTGAAATAGCAAGAAATGTTCGGGTAAACTCCTTTCCTGATGATACCTAAAAGCAATGCAGTGACATTTTGAGATAATATGAAGATAAATTGTACTTTGGGGAGAGATGGTAAGGTTTTATTTCTTTGATATAGGAATTCTTAAAACTTTGTCAAGAAGGAGGAAATTTTAATGCTTTACATGTGTTCCAAGGGAACACTGGTAAGTAATATTTACTAGGGTGAGGTGGACTGAAATAAATGGACTGAGGGGTTCAGTTATGTTGGGAGAAGTTTTGGGTTAGTTGACCAAGCGCCTGTTGTTTTGAAGGCTGATTTAAAGGATGTAGGTAGGTTTGTGTTCATGGGAAGGAGAGGACATCCCCCCCCCCCCACACTCATGCAGTGTTTCTCCTCAGGTAACATCTGTAGTTTTGTTTGTTTGTTTGTTTTGGAAGTGTCTCTCACTGGCCTGGTACTAGCCAAATAGTCTAAACTGGTTGGCCAGCGACTCCCAAGGATCTATCTGCCTATCTCCATTTCCCCAGCACTAGATTGCAAGCATGTGCCACCATGCTTAGCTTTTAGTTTCTTGTATGAAATACTTACTGAACTGTCTCTCCAGCCCTGATTTCTAGGTTTACGACTTCTTAATGAAACTCTTAAAGGTGGTTTTTATTCTCATTGCTTAATAAAGAGTCTGCTGGCCTATAGCTTGACAGAGTAATACATACTTAGAGTGTACAAAGATAGTTACACAGCAATGGTCTTTCATAATAGTAGTAAACTAATTAAGTCACACCTATTCACACAAAATAAAATTTAAAAAAAGAACCTTTATGGAGTAGCATGTTTTGTATACTGATTTTTAGTTACTTAGGTAAATTACTTAAATATTTCTTTGTACAATGTGTCCTGCCATTCTGTTGATTAAGAGGTTAGCATTTATGTAGATCAGTAAATCACAATATTTAAGTAGGGAAAGTGGTTAGAGGACTGTGAAATAAAAGACCAATATTACTATGGTAATTGTAAAAATACAAACAGCCTTAGATCTCTGGGAATTGCTTGAGTCAGTTTGTTTGAAAATGTTCTGTTGAAAACAGTTAATACTGGACAATAATCTTTCAAAATCTGTGCTTTCTGTAGCTTTCTCCACTTAGCTATATGTTTCTTTCTATATGGGGCTTCTGGTGTTTTTAAATGTAAATGTGATGTGTGCACACATGCCCATGTGTGTGTGAGGGGTTATATTTGCCAATATTTATGTGTATTAAGGCAAGAGGTAGACATAGGGTGTCCTCCTATCTCTCTGCATTGATTTCTTGAGACAGTCTTTCACAGAACAGAGCTCACTTTTTCCACTAGACTGGCCTGTGAGCTTCTAGAATCCTCCTGTTTCTGCCTCCACCAGCACGCGTGTTTCTGTGTCCATTTCTCACATGAGTGCCCGGATCTACACCGAGGTTCACATGCTTGGGCAGCAAGCAATTTACCTGCTAGCCCCAGCCCCCTCTAACTCCTTGTTTTGGTAGTGTGTTTATATGTTTAAGACACACATGCTTATAGGCCTTTACTTTAATAGATTATGAATAGGTCACTTTAGTGTTATTTAGTATTGTTCTATTAGGAGATGGCATATGCTAAGAACTGCCTTATGTATGTGAGTAGAGTGGGTGAGTTTTCATACTTTGTTAGGGTCACAGTAAATTAATCTTTTGTGTCCAAGTTATTTTGAATTCAGAGTAACTGAATTTGTCTTAATGGTAGACATTTTAATGTATTTTCTAAGTAGAGTTGGAGTTTGCCACACTGTCCAAGTCTACTTGGGCTACCATAATGAAACTCCATAAACAAAGTGCTCTAAAATCAACAGGCACTTGTCATAGTTGCTGTGTCTGGAAATTCCGGGGTCAGGGAGCTAGCAGATTTAGTGTCTGATGAGGGCCCCATATCTAGTTCAGACCATGCCTGCAGTGCAGCGACTCTAGGACCTCTCTTTTAAGGGCACCAGTTTATTCTTGAGAGCTCTATCCTTAGAACTTAAAGAATTCTCAACATCCCACTCCTCACCCCCCTTCAGCACCTCCCTTGGCCCCTACACTACCCTGCCTTGGTGAGGATTTCAGTGATACATTTTTTTTTTTGTTTCTGATGTGCTTTTTTTTTTTTCCTTTTTTTTATTGTTAAAAGAAAAATTTACATTTACTCCCCTTGTTCCCGGCCCTCCCACTCCCCCACTACCCCATCACCCTCCCCCTGCTTCCTTAAGGTGGGGCAGGATACCCT
>JAQHUG010000017.1:2690802-2718763 GCA_028555095.1 Dicrostonyx torquatus | reverse complement strand
CCTCCATCTCGGTCTAGGAAGATGTGCATCCATATAGAATAAGTTCCCAAAAAGCCAATACATGCAGAAGAGATAGGTCCCAGTGCCATTATCACTGACTTCTCAGTCAGTCCCCACTGGCAGTCACATTCAGAGAGTCCAGTTAGAGGAAATACTCAGACCAAAGCATTCACATCATGTAAAGAAAAAAAAATAAGCAGAACTGTGAATAAAACAAAAGCAAAAGACATTTTCCTGCCATTGTAGTTATATTATAGAAACTAACAGTTGTTTTATCTAATGGAATATGATATTTTACTTGTATTTTAATAAATGAAGCTTGCTTGAAGATCAGAGTGCAAAGTTAAGCCACTAGAAGCCAGGGAATGATGGCACACACACCTTTAATCCCAGAACTAGTGAGGGAGACAGATCTCTGTGAGTTCAAGGCTATCCTGGGTTATACAAAATCAGTCCAGAAACAGATCCAGATGTTGGTGGCGCACACCTTTAATCCCAGCACTTGGGAGTAGAGGCAGGCAAGTCTGTGAGTTTGAAGCCAACTTTGTCTACAAGAGCTAGTTCCAGGACAGGCTCCAAAGCCACAGAGAAACCCTGTCCAGAAAAACCAAAAATAAATAAATAATTAAATAAAAGAAAAGAAGAGTGGCCTGAAATGGGCATGCTATGGACACCATAGTGGTCAGAGGTGCAGTGTAAAGTTAGCTGGACTTGGGAGACCTGAAATTTTTTACTCTGTTCTCTTCTCGTGAGGAGTATTTCTGGTTTAGTGCCTGGGTTATGTGAGTGTTGTCAGGTAGAGATGGGCTTATTCCTGAGCTATTTATTGTTATTTATACCAGTTGTGAAATGCTGAGACCCTAATAATCTGGTGGTTAGATGTTTCTCTTTTAATTTACAATGAAAACAGTGATCTAAGAAGAGGAATCCAGGGGATATTCTTTTCTTAAATTCGTCTCTACCTGGAAGTCACATGCACTTTCAGAGTTCTGTATAGTCAGTGGCTGTTGGGCAGAGTTAGAATTACGTCTGCCGCTGAGTCTGCTTTCTGCCAGTGTGCCACATTCCATCCCATCTCAGAAAATGGGTTGTGTTTTTGGACTTGTGACAAGATTTTCCTTAATATTCTTTCCCTGTTAATACCCACAACATGCTACTGCATATCAACAGTCTTGAGAATTGGCGATGGAAAGTTGAAAAGCATGAGAGAACACAGAATGAGTATGGAGATAATCAGAAATTAAAACAACACATGAATAGAAGCCCCTGGAGGCTTTTAAAATAGCTTTCTCCCACAACTCTTTAGCTTTCTGTGTCTCCTTTCTCTCAGTCTCATTGTAGAAATTAAACCAATGGAAGGCACTAGGTCATTGAACAGAAAGTTTAGTCTGTAGAAAACATTCCACAAATGTTAACCTGTAAAATTTACAGTTTCTGAGGCAGTGGGTGGTACACACCTTTAATCCTTGAGAAGCAGGTGGATCTTTGAGTTTGAGGCCATCCTGGTCTACAAAGTGAGTTCCAGAACATCTAGGACTACTTTGTTTCGGACCACCCCCCCCAATAAGTAAATAAGTAAATAAATAATATAGTATATATTATTTCTGATCCATGCATTTGAGACAGGAGGGTATTTTGATTAATGACTTTAGGTGAAATTGCCTTTATTGTTTTATTTGAATATGGAATAATATTGTTAGCCTGTAGAATATAGTAAAAAATTAAATCAACTCAAAATGTGTGGAATTTCTTTTCCTTCAGCAAGTTAACAGTTGGTTCCGTTTTTGACACCACTTGGCATCCTCCAGTTAATCAAGTTCTAAAAATGGCATCAACTAGGCCTGGTAGAGTAGGCCTAAAATCCCAGGTATTTGGGAGACAGATGTAGGAAGATTACAAGTTCAAGACTTTCCAGGATTATAGAGTGAGTTTAAGGCTAGACTCAACAATTACTGAGACACTGATTTTTATTTTGTTTTGTTCTAAGAATATTGGAGATACAGCTCATTGGTAGAGTGTGCCCCAGGTTCAGTCATTAGCACTGCATGGGGGGTGTCTATATTTGGTTTCAATGTTTTGAGACGGCATCTTAATAGCCCAGGCTGGCTTAGAACATAATTAGCTGAGGCTAGCCTTGAGCTTGTGTGGTTGCCTTGTTCCCTTCTGAGTCCCAAAATTACAGGCATTCTTATTTTTATTTTTATCATGATTTTTGTATTACTTTTTGGCAGGGGTGATGGTGGTGGTGATGGTGTTCATAGTCTTGCTATGTAACCTAGGTAGGCTTCAGACATAAACACCTTTTTCTCAACTTACGGATTGCTGAGATTATAGTAATATGCCACCATGCCCAACTCTGTCACCTTTTAATGGTTTCTAAAGAATGTTTTATATTGAGATTCATGGTGGTTGAAGAGTGAAAAAAATTTGAAAGACTAAAAAAACTTAGAAATAAGAGGCAAGTTATTGTGTAGTATTTTCTGACTTTTGTTGCTTGCGTTAGTGGTTAAATTTTCTTTTTCTGTGTTTTTTTTTGGTGTAGTTAAATTTTCTTGCCTGTAATAAAGAAAAATATGATCAAAGGACAAAAAGCTTAATTTTACTGGCTTAAACAGTCTACATTTAAATAAGTCCATTGCCTGTGCTAGAGTAAGGTACATACATTAGTATAGTGTAGATGGGTTGTGGTGCACACTTAGAACTTCTGAGTTGTAGCAGTCAGAGTTTGAAAAATCTTTTATGTTTTATGCTTTTTTTCCCCTTAATTCTCGCTGACATTTCTGTGTGTATGTAAGAACAGTCCAGCCACATCTGGTAATTGAAGATCTGACCTTCCCTGCTGGCTGACTTCTGTCTAGTGCTCTGCTCCCACTCTGTGCCAGGTGGTGCAGTGCTGTCTGTGGAGTCTTGTTTTTTTCTGCTGCTCTGTGAATACTGCCTTCACTCCAGGTTTTCAGAAGGAGAAAGTATGGTACCTAAAAGATAGCTAAAGTACTAGAGGCTCGTTAGTTTACTACAGCCTTTGTGAAAGACCTGGGATTTAGTCTCGGGCTATATTTATAATTTTGTATTCTGGATAGTCGAATATAAACAATATGCACTTTGGAAAAATCATGATGTATATATTATAGCTAGGTAATCTTGTATCTAGCATATTGCCATGTTGATGTCATTATTACTTAAAAGCTACTTTAATTATGGGTGTACCATAATTCAACCAACTCCCCTTTGCTGGAAGAATTTCTCAGGCCTATTCTAGTCAGTTGCAGTTTGAAGTTCAGAGAGGATTTTAGTGCTCTGGCAAAGTTGCTAATTTTATTCTTGGTGGAAGAGTTATGACTTAGAAATTTGGAGTCTGTTTTCCTAAGTTTCATATTGAGTTTTCTTTATCTTGACAGGTTGTAAGAATAACATGGAAAACAGAAAATCTATATAGTATAATTTATATTTGATAGTTAAATGATTGCATTCATATGAAGGGTTTAGCAATAACAATCATTGGTGGATAGACAGTGACAGTGATAATTATTAAATTAGGTATTGTTGTCTGTTTCATCCTGAAACTGTCACTTTTCCCAGTGATATTACAGCTAAAACCCATAATAGGGTTGGTATTTTCAGTTCCAGCTTTTGTTCTGGCTCTTCTGTTTTATAGTCACAGTCCTTATGAGTGGTATTAGTTTTGCTTTGCTGGAAAAGAAATGACCAGGGTATGTTTGTCTGCTTGTGACTTTTATTGTTATGTATACTGTATCCTCCATATTGCCTTCAGGGATCCCCTTACACACACACAGACACACACGTACGTGTGCACACATGTACACACACATTAGTAAGTTATAGGAGTCTACGGGAGTAGAAGAGAATGGGAACATAGTGCAACAGTGGCTTTTGATGATGTTAGCCAGGCTGTCTTAGGTACCATTCTCTCTCTTTCCTCCCTCGCCCTGCCAGTCTCAGTATCTCTCTCCCCCCCCCTCACTTGAACACTAACATACATGCAGAGATCAGAGGGTAACTTTGTAGAGTCAGTCCTCCCCTTCTGTCATGTGGGTCCAGGAGATGCAACTCAAATCGTCAAGCTTGTCACAGCAAGCACCTTTATCTGCTGAGCCACCTCACTGGTTCTTGGCTCTTGTCAGACCTTTGTTTCAAGGAGATACGTAGGTATTGGATTATAGACCAAGTTCTAGTAATGTCAAGCTGGGAAGCCGCTGAAAGCCTGTGGATTTGTTGCCAAGCTGCTGTCAGGCTCCAAAGCTTGCAGGTATCTCAGACAGGTATTAGTGAGTGCACTGTCTCATCCGGAAGGAGTTAGATAGTAACTAGAAGATCATGTTTTGTTGTTCCATTTTTGTCTCCTGTTATGTATTTTGTCTGTTGTTATGTTTGTCCTAATAAATATTCAGAAGTACATCATAAGACATTTGTAACATTTACTAGTTATAATTTGCTCTTTTATTTATGTAAATGGAACATAGAGTTAAATTTTCAAGGAAACACTCATTTTTTCTTATGATATGTAAGGAATGGTTCATTTAACTAGTGTTTCTTAAATTCAAAAGGTAAAGCTCAGTGTTTAGAAAGATGTCAGTGTTAAAGGTGTTTGAGATTTATATAACATTTACACATTTTCCTTGGATTAGTAAGTACCTGTGCCTACCAAAGTGTCTTCATAAAAGCACATACTTGCTTTATATAGACCTATTGAGAATGTTGGTAAATACTTTTCAGTAAATAATGTTTCAAAGTAGCCAAGTGTCAGCGTAGGTACATTTTACCTTTTTATCTAAAATAAAATAAAATTATACTTCATAGAAAGCAGTAAACAGTAAAGGTTGAAGACTTCTGATGTTGTTTCACAGGAATGGAATTTATGCATTTGTTTTCTATACTGGAGAGTTGAAAAAAAGGGAAGGATTCTTTGTCAGAAGAAGTGGACAGAGATAACCAAAGTAACTCATCTTTCTCTGCAAGATTTTAGAAATTGAGCTGAAAGACAGGGTTTTTTCTCTGAGTTGTGTATGATGTACCCCTTATACTGTTTT
Source organism: Dicrostonyx torquatus (assembly GCA_028555095.1). Classification (NCBI taxonomy): domain Eukaryota; kingdom Metazoa; phylum Chordata; class Mammalia; order Rodentia; family Cricetidae; genus Dicrostonyx; species Dicrostonyx torquatus. The sequence continues at coordinate 2,713,715 of JAQHUG010000017.1, read as the reverse complement.
GAAACTGTAGAGGAATAAGTAATTTCCCAGCCAGTGGATTAGTTGCGCTGTTCATGGTGGTGGTTGTGGAATGCTGGCCTCTGAGCACTAATAACCATCATCTTCATCAGAACAGCTGTGACTACTTTCAAGCCTTAAGATGGGGCTTCCTGTTGTTTCTTTATAGAAGATCATCAGAAGCTTACTTGGGATTCCAGCTGTTCCTTCCTCCATCTCAGTCCCAGCTGCATGTGTCTTAAAGCCTGGGAGCTAGAGTATGTAAAGGTGGAAGGCTGTCTAAAGGGGAGACACCATCTCTCTGTGCCGCTGTGGAGAAGTTATTATCCATGCTGGCTTGGACTTCACTATTGTGCAGCTGTTTAGGGGTTATTCTCATTCTTGTAAGTCACTGCTTGCCCATGGTTTATAAGTAAGTTCAAGAAACTCACTGGTTTGCCAATTTGGACTTTGGAGTCATGCTTTAGACTACCATTGGTCGACTTTCTGGTGGGGTAGATGTTTGTTCAAATGTCTCCCCAGCTGTTGTCTACATAGGAGTGTGCAAACATATTGTTAGTAGGGAGATAGTGAATGATGAGAGCATATGTATTTGGGGTTTGGAAGAGTTCAGTTTGTTTCTTCTTTTCCTCCAAATTTCTCAGTAGTCTAGCTGTCTCTTGTCTCCAGATGATACCCCTTTTCTTCTGTTTTCAGTAGCATTGCTTAGCTTTTCAACAAGAAGATCACCATGTCCTGCTTCATGATACTGGGAGCTGTGGCATTTGCATCTTCAGAAATATGTCCCTTTTCTTTGTCCTTCCTAGCACACAGCTGAAAGAATAGTCTAACTTAATGGGTTCTGTGACTAGACTCAATAGAACTCTGTCATCTCTAAGATAAAAAGAGCTTACTCCCGACTGACTGGGCAGTGGTGGTGCATGCTCTTAATCCCATCAGAGATCTCACAGAGATCTACCTGTCTCTGCCTCCCTAGTGCTGGGATGTGCCACCACCGCCTGGCCTAAAATTTTTTTTTATAATTTATTTATCATTATTTTATGTGTATTGGTGTTGTGCCTGCAGGTATGTCCACGTGAGTGAATCAGATCCCCTAGAATGGAGTTACAGACAGTTGTGAGCTGCCATGTAGGTGCTGGGATCATTGAACACAGGTCCTCTAGAGCAGACAGTGCTCTTAACCTCTAAGCCATCTCTACAGCCCAATACCTTAAAAATATTTTTTTTTGCTTATTCATTTTTTGTTTTTACATCCCAACCAAAGTTTGCTCTCCCTCCTCTCCTTCCATTTCCTTCCCTCCCTCCCCTCTACCCCTCTCCACAAAAGAAATTTTAAGATAACACAACTTTTAAAGTGTTCTGAGTAAGTGATGATATTGAATTTAATTTCTTTTAAAGATAGTACTGTTTAGATGTTTGGATGTAGGATAACTCAAAAAGGACTTCTTCACAGAACCCAGTTGATAAGTGGTCAGGCCAGTTTCTGTGAAGGAAATGAGGGAACAAGAAAAATTGGCACTTTTGAAAAATTCAGTGATGAAGCACGGTTAATAAAAACTCGAGATAGAAATTGGGGTTCAATCTAAAGATCCGAAAAACAAAACAGCCAGCCACTGACTCTTACCTTGACCACAGTTCAAAATGGTGATCCTGCCTCCAGGAATCTCAGAATGAGACTGTATGAGACTGTATGAGAGCTGTCTCCTCCCATTTTATAATCACTAGGGCTGGGATTAGAGGTGTGCACCACTGGGATTAAAGTCATGCCCCACTTGGTTTCTACGGCAACTAGTGTGGCTACTGGGATTACAGGTGTGTGTCACCACTGTCTTGTAGTAAGGCTGATCAGTGGGGCTGTTTTACTCTCTGATCTGCAGACAAGCTTTGTTTATTAAAAGAAAAAAGAAATGCCGCTCCACAGTGAAGCTGCTCTTCTGTGAGCTGTCAAACTGCTAGGACATGAGGAAAGGACAGATAAACAGGAAGTAGACAAGCTTGTGTTCTTCACAGTAACAAACTCCTAGCTAAGATGAGCAAGTACAGTTTTCATTGGTGACGAAGCCAAGTTCTCATACAGCCAGAGGGGCTCAAGTGCCATGAGCCCATTATGGGGAAGCTGAAAAGAAATACCATGCAATGTCAGGTGACGTTGCTTTAGCAGCTATTGTGTTAATACAAAATCTTTAAAAACTGTGACTGTAAGAATGCAACATTGGAAAACAGTTGTTAGGGAGAGCACAGCTGCCTCTTTTATTATTTTTTATTTTTAAAGTCATGATTATTGTAAGCTGGGAATTCTGGGGCAGAACTGTGGGGTGGCAAGATGAGATAGAATTCTTTTTCTATCACAGTAGTGGTGATGAAGGTGATGGTAGCAGTTGAGCAACTAAATTAACTAAGTATGTATTACTGTAGCTTTATTAAGATTTCTATGTTCAAATTCCTGTGGAAAAAGCCTGTGGGTGGGGCTGGAGAGATGGCTCAGCGGTTAAGAGCATTGCCTGTTCTTCCAAAGGTCCTGAGTTCAATTCCCAGCAACCACATGGTGGCTTACAACCATCTGTAATGAGATCTGGTGCCCTCTTCTGGCCTGCAGGCACACATGCAGACAGAATACTGTACACATAATAAATAAATAAATCTTTAAAAAAAAAAAAAAGCCTGTGGGTGAGTGACAGAATAGAGTCCCCGGGGTCAATGACTGAATAGCGGCAGACAGCAAGGTGAGGTGGGGCAAGTCTATCCGTTTGAAAATTTCACTAGCTCCCTCTTCAAAACTTTTAATCCTAGCCCTAATTCCCAAACTTATTCTGTACCCATTAACAGATCTTATTCTGTTAATTCCCATGGTCCCTTTCCTGGTGAATAAGTGTTTACAAAATAAGTACATTTTTAATGATGGGTAAGTTTTTTGTTTTTGTTTTTGTTTTTTTATAATAAACACCTATCTTGTCATGGGGTAAGAGTCATTTGCCTAACGTTTGATTTTTCAGATTGAATGACAAAATATTTGAAAAGGTTTCTTGTTCTTGAAACAGTCTTTGTTTCTACAAATACATTATTCTTATGAGTTAGATGCTGGTGGTCTGAAATAGCAGTTCTCAACCCGGGGGTCGGATAGCCCTTTCACAGGGGTCACCTAAGGCCATTGGAGAACACAAATATTTGCATTACCATTCATGTCAGTTATGAAGTAACAATGAAAATTTTATGGCTGGGGGTCATCACAGCATGAGTATTAAAGGATTTTGGAGAACCACTGGTCTGAAGGCTGGAAAGTCTTCAGTTCTGACAGGAAGTGCTGCGCTCCTTGCTATGTGCCTTGCATATGTTAACTCATGTATCACACTGACTCAGCAACCCATTTCACAGAAATGGAGACTGAAGTTATAGAATAACTAAAAATACTGGGAAAACAAGGTCTTTGGTAGAGCAAAACCTAGTAACTGGAGCTTTTCTTCACAGTGAAAAGATAGCCAAGTATGAGAATATTTATAGGGAAACTGATCTTTTTTTTCACATCCCACAGAAGAAAAACTAAACCAAAACATTTCCATATTTGGTATGGACAATTGTCATTTTATGGCTACTGGATTCTCCATTACTTTTCTGCTTCCTTTGACTTAGTGGCTCTGGCACTCCCCAAAGCAATTCTTTTCTCCTGTCTTGTGTTGTTGCTCTCTCGGCTCTAGTGCCTCTGTTTCCTTTCCTGTATCTTCTCTTTGTACTCTAGCTTCACCCATCCCATTACCCATTACTTAGAATTTAAACAAACAAAGGACTCTGCTCTGAATTCTTCCTGTAGATTAATACTGTGAACATGACTGAGGTCACAGAACCAGGCAGGTCAAATGAGAAGTGTGTACACCAACAAGAGGCAGTCATGAGGATGCTAGGAAAAGACCATAAATCTTTAATGCTAGAAGATTGACCAGGACAGAATATCTCCCATTTATTTGTTTATTTGTTTTTGTCTTGGTGTGTCTTTTGCAACTCTGACTGCAGAAAGAGGAAGCTGAGACTCCTATCTCCTCCAAGGTCTTGTGTCTGGTTGGTGTTTGAATGGGAAGAAGGTAGATGGCTTTGGGTTCTTGACTAATAGGATTGATTCTTCAGTTGTACAAGAACCAAACCAAGGACGAGTGGGATGTCTTATTCTATATGTATTTCAGTCAGTGTTAAGTGTGGCTAAGACAAGCTTGTAATACCGTGAGTTTGTCTCCAATGTACATGTCTGCCTTAAAACTTGGCCAGCTTAAAAGGGTAGCCTATGGTTCCATGTCTGGCTTATTGTGGAGACAATATTGTCTTTGTTTCTAGGCTTCTTGTAGTTATTTAGAATCTGTATTTGACTAACCATTAAAGCCAGTACCATAGAGACACACACACACACACACACACACACACACACNCACACACACACACACCGCCACACACACACACACACACACACACACACACCGCCCCACTTCCCGGTTTATTTAACCGGATGCCAGTCTTCATATTTTCCGACTAAATTACTTTAATTGATCCTTGGAATGCAGTTTTCATTTACTGATAAATACTTTATTGGTTAAGAAGAGCTCCCCTCTCCCCCTCCCCCCCAAATTAAACAAGATGCACTGGGTGGTTGATACAATGGGAAAAGCAAATGAACATTATCACAAAGAAAAAAAAAAGAACATTTTGGGGCAGAAAAACTAAAGAGAAACAACATGGCTTCCTTATAGATTTTATGTGGGACTTTCTCATTGTCTATGCATGATTTGTGTGTAAGTAGACGTTGGAGGATAGCTGGGCTGGAGAGATGTCTCAGTGGTTAGGAGCACTTGCTGCTCTTGAGAACAGGTTTGGTTCCCAGCACCCATGTTTGGTGACTCACAATTGCCTATAACTCTAGCGTTAGGGGATTTGATTCCCTCTCTGGCCTCTGAGAGCCAGGTATACATGGTGCACATACATGCACATATACATACAAAACGCTCATACACATAAATTAAAAATCTTAAAAAAGATGTAGGGGAAAGCTCTGCTTTGTAAGTTAAAAATACTACCAACTTTGAGGAGTGTTGATGAAGCTTAAATGAAAGTACATGTAAATATAGATTCTCTCTGTTGCTTTTCTTTCTGTTTACTCTGCTGTAAGAGGCCAAGTTAGGAAACAGTGGGAGGAGATAACAAGGAGAATTTCATCTAATCCTATAGCAGCACAGAATGGAGATAAAGAATTAATGGTCTTTGTCAGTGAATTGCTGTTGTAGAAGTGTTGGGTGTTCTTGTCTGTTCTTTTATGTACTAACCATTTGAATTTTTGCAAAAAAAATCCTGTTTAGAAGTACTTCTTCTATGGCTTCATTTGAGGACACTGAGCATGAAATTGCTTTCTTTTGTATTTTGTTTCTTTGTTGAGACAGGGTTTCTCTGTTTATTTTGGCTGCCCTGGAACTTTTTAGACCAGATTGGCCTTGAACTGAAGTTGATTTTTGTTCTAGGCCAGGCTACTAGTTTGCACTAGAGCCCTTCCCATGACCAACTGTACCTCATCAGATGGCACTTTCAGGTCTGCACACTGACTGCCCCCTACTCTCCCACACAGATTATCTTTCTTCTCTCCAGAGAGTGAGAGGATAGGAAAAGGCAAGGTTTTAGATCAGCAAACCATGCCCAAAATTCCTAGAGGCACATGGAAAAAACAGTTCATAAGATGAAGTAAATTTTCAGAAGAAGTTATTAACAAGTTTATGACCAGAACCTCTTAATTTGTTTTATTTAACATAATTTCTTTATTGAATCTTTGGGAATCTCACATCAGTCACCCCAGTACCACTCACTTCCTAGTCCCTCCATGTCCTCCCCCCCCCAGTCCCCCAATTGAAAATTTAAAAAAAGAAACAGAACAAGCAAGGAAGCAAACAAACAAAAAACAAAACAACACAACAACAAAGCCTCTTCTCACCTCCATCTTTCCCATCTTCTCCAACACCTCTTCATCCATCCTGGTGGCATTAGGAGCTTTGGTGTGTCACACCATATATACCCTTTTCCCAGTCAGCTTTATTTGCATGTTCATCACAATGAGTCACTGGTCTGGCCTTTGCTTTCTGGAACATTCTCATTGCTGTATTCTCATTAAACTCCTCTTGGATATCTGGCGGCTTCCCCAAGTCATGGAGATCCTGTGTCTTTAATGTTTAAGTTGTATTGTAAAACAAAATGGAATTTTTATTGTTGACACTGATAATTGTGTGTAAGTCTTATGTAGGTGTATTATGTCTATACTCACAGAATGATGTAAAAATGTGTACCTCATTGAGGATTAATGTTCCATATTGTGGCTGTGTGTATGTGTGTGTGTGTGTGTACACAATCATACATGGGAACTGCTATGTAATCAGTGGATTACTCATTATACATGTAGTTTGAAGATTCCTTTTATTGATGTAGATGATGTTTCATTGGATATTTTTATGAATGTCTTTACACGGACCAAATAAAACTACCTGGTTGTAAATTTTTAGCATCAAAACACCAAAGATACACATCTTGAATTAGAATAGATACTGCCAAAGTGTCTTTCAAAGGATTACCTATATTTAAACTCTTAACTGTATGACAGTTTGCTTCTCTGCATTTATCCCAGGCCTGGGTATTAAGCTCTGTGTACCTACTATGTAATTGAACTAATAATATAAAAGTTGTGGCAAGAAACTATCCACAAGGCCTGTTATGTACCATCTCCACGAATGGTTTCTGACAGTTTTCACAACCAAATTATGCAGTCAGCAGAGTCAGGCCAAGAACTTGATGAAACGGTGATTGCCTCTCTGGGCCTAGCCTTTTGGTCTACTGTGATTCCAGTTTCTCTGAGTAGTCTCAAGATTATTACAGTAGTCATGTGGATACCTCAAATGAGAACATTGACCAGATTTACGTCGTTCTCATATATATGATCCTTGAATCATATAAAGATTAACTGTCAGCATCTTATTTTTCTCTTAAACACTAGAAGTGAGAACATTCCTCTACACAGTTACTGTATAGTAATCAAAATTCAGAAATTAAAATTGATTTGATCTGTTATGCTAATTTTCTAAAGTCTTCTATGGTTGAAATACATTGTAAACCATATGTTTCATGGTCCTGTTTTTGTGTCTTTAACTGGGTCAGTTTCTTATTTTGTCTATTTCAGAATTGAATTTGTTCCTTATGTTTGGATTCAAGCGCTACATTTTCACCATAGTAGTATAAAAATGATACTGTTTCTTAGTGCTTTCTGTAAGTGACATTTAGTATGATTTTTTTTTATTTTTAGTTTTTAACTCAGTCTCATTCAGTTTTTCTCTTTCCTTACTTTATGGGGAGCTGGCTTTCTGGGCATGAACCCAGGATTTCATACATGCTAAGTACACATCCTGCCACTGAGCTACACTCTGCCTCATTCAGTGATACATACAATTGGGGGAGTTTTCCCAGATTGTGATAAATACTTCTTTTTGAGGCTACAAATTTGAAGATTTTCATTGTAAGGCCATACTTTTCTTTTTAAGTCCCCACCTATCCACCCCTGTCACGAGAACTTTCACTAACCTCCTGAAAAGCCAGGTGCAGAGTGCAGTTGACGATGATGGTCTTAAGCATATATCTCTTCCACTCCAGTGCATTGACACAAATTGCTGGCAGGTTGTTAAAAGATGTTTGTAGTTGTTTTAAATTCAAAGAGTAAAAGTAGAAGAGTTTTTAAAAATTAAGGAAAAGTGCCTGTGTTTCTGCACAGTATGCATAATAACAAGGGGGGTATGCCTTCATTTATTGGGGTCTACTTCCTGTCTTATCATCCCAAGGGATGCTTGTTCTAGTAGGAATATTCTTAGTAAACGTGATGGCTCAGGAGGACCTGGATTGTCTGGATCATATTTGTTATATTACCCAGAACCAGTGGTTATACTGAGCCAAATTCTAGCACTGTTGCTTTTAAGTTGACTCTTCAGGTAAGACCTGATTCAAAGTAAGTTTGAAAGAGACTAACACATTCATTTCTAGTTGGAGCCTAGGATCAGACAGCCAGGGTATTGAGATCTCTCACTGAACTCTCTACTATAGCTCTCGATGAGTATCTTTTTCAAAGGATGCATGACTTAATAGGCTTTTTCTGCACCTGTAGATTAAAAAAAATGACTAAACTGTTTAAAGATAAATCACATGTTTACTTAAAATGTATTTTTTTTTTTTTTTTGGTTTTTCGAGACAGGGTTTCTCTGTGGCTTTGGAGCCTGTCCTGGAACTAGCTCTTGTAGACCAGGCTGGTCTCGAACTCACAAAGATCCGCTGCCTCTCTTAAAATGTATTTTTAAGGCTGGGGATATTGCCAGTTGGTAGAGTATACACAAAGAAACTTTTGCTTTTATGAATTATGAATATGAATACATTAACTGTTCATTTGCCCTAATTGTGCGAAAGTTTTATAAGGGCATGAGTTTGTTTAGTACCTTGTGCTCATTGATGTTTGGGCATACCTGTACTTGGTCCCTAGTAGCTGCTCAATAAATAACTGGTGAGGGACAAATCTGGTGCAAACATTTCGTGTGCTGATGCTGGTGACCTGTGGTTTCCCATCAGTTGCTGAGCACCTTCCCAGTCAGTACTGGCTTCATTTGTGGTTTATGCTATTTGTTATCACAGTGTATACTGATGTATATCATGTAGTCAGTTTCTCTTACTGGATGGGGGTAAATGCCTTGAAGATGTGAGTTAGGCATCTCTGTCTAGCACTTTCTCTTAAGTCATTGTTCAGAAACCCCAGTGCTTTATATGTTTATAGAGGTTTGGGTTTTACTGTTTTCTACTTTCTCCTGCAAGTAGTTTGTTGGTATTGCTTGCATTGAATTCTTTTTAATCCCATTTCAACATGAAGCAAACAGTTAGGAAAATTAATAAAAATAGAATTACTTTAAGCCCTAGGATCCCATTGACAAAGACTTCCCCATGTTTTGTGCCAGTGTTTTAATTCATTAATATGCTTCCAAAACCAGAGTGCTATTGCCCAACATTGGCTTAGTAGTATGATTACTAAATTGTTCTGTACTCACAGCATTTTTTTTTCTTTTTTCTCTCCTTTCTTGTTTTGATATTGGTTGGGTTTTGTTTTTGTTGTTGTTTTAGTGGGAATTATCTTTAAGCCAGAAAAGATGTTAAGATGCTGAGATTTGTTAACTGTTTCCTTAAAACATTGGTGAATATAGAAAGAAGAGGATCTGGTGTGGGAGGAAACTTCTCTTCCTCAGCAGAAAGGAAGTATGTGCAAATGGAATGGGTTTACAAGTTTCTCTATTAGAAATTTTAAAGGATTGGAGGCTATGCAAGAAAAACTTAGCACTTTGTGCCCAACCCCCTCTTCTACTTGGTGGGTTTTGTGTGGCTTAAAGTTATACAAATCTTATGCCTGCTGTCAACTCTGCAAGGTCGTATATGAGTCATTTCTGTTATGTGTGGAAGAGACTGTTTTCCTTTGAGTTATCTTCTATGTTTTTACAATAATTCTGCCTCCTCTTTGGCGTAGATCCCTGAGCCTTGAGGGGAGGGAGTACATAAAGACATTGCATTTAGGGTTGAGTGCTGCACATTGTTTAGTTTGTGGGTCACTGTATTAATTACCATCTAGAAGAAGCTTCTTGTTCCTAAACAAGATACCTTCTGGGAGAGGAAAAATCAGTGTTTTCTAGTGGACTGTTCCAGAGTATATCATGTAGCTTAGGCTACATGAGAAGGGGGTACGTGTGAACTCCAGAGTTAGAAATGTGAACTGTTAAATATTTTATTGGATTTTTTTTTCCAGAAAACCTATTTTGTGAGCACCCTCTCCAATAAATGCGGTAATGGCATATTCATTAAAGAAGATCAGGGTTGCACGCAACAACGATTGGATCTTTATTTTATACCAAGCATAGCAGCAAGGTTGCATGATGTGTGGTTTTGTGCAAAATGTTACCAGGCCCAGTAGACTCTTTTTTTTTTTTTTTTGGTTTGTTTGTTTGGTTTCTCTGGGTAGCCTTGACTGTCCTGGAATTCTCTCTCCTTCTCTCTGGCCTTGAGCTCAAAGATCCTCCTGCCTCTGCTGGGATTCAAGGTGTGTCCAACCACTGCTGCCCATAAAATATATTTAATTATATCACTTCCCTACCCTCTCAATTCCCCTCCCTCCAACTTCTTCCTTGTCGCCTTCCTCACTCTCAAATTAATAGACTCTTCTTCCCTGATTATTTATGTTTTACACACATACATACACATATACACATGTATGTGTGTATATATATGTGTGTGTGCAAGTATATAAATGCAACCTGTTGAGTTGTTTTTGTTGATTGTGAATATATGCTTTCAGGGCCTGACATGTTGCATTGGACAACCAATTAGGAGTCTCAGCCCCTGGGAGAAGCTAATTCACCCAGTCAACAGTCATCAGCTGCTTGTGGTTCCTTCACTAGGAGTGTGATCCCATAAGATTTTGCCCCTTTGGTGTTTCCTTTTTTTTTTCTTTCTTTTTTCCCATTGGTGTTTTCATGTCTTGATATTGTCATTATTTAGGCCTTGTTTATGCATCCATTTCTGTGAGAGACTTTCACAGAAGGCTTCCTGGTGTCTTTCTGCTCCGTCTTCTGAAATGATCTTTGAACCATAGATAGAGGAGCTGTGACGTCGATGTGTCCTTCAGGACTAGGTTCCCTACAATCTGTGACTTCTGTTTTGTGGTTTTCTGTGATAGTCTCCATGGTGAGAGATGCTATATGCTTATCTGTGGGTATACACTTAGGAGTATAAGGATAAAATTTAGAATATAGTTACTAATTATTCAGCAGGCATGATCTTTTCCACATTTCTTATTGGGGGCAGGTATGATATTATATTAGCATGTTATTGATATTGTCATTGACATGATCTAATTTATAGAAGGGGTGGGTTAAGTACTCTGACTGATACTTACTTGTTAATCTAGTTTGGGCAGAATTACATTGTACCTAGGAATAAAATTTGTATTAGAATTTTTAGTGCAACGATTTTCTTACTACTTTATCATATAATCAACTTTTGTTAGATCCTGAAGAGTACTTGCTGGTTTAGAATATTAGATTTGGTATGTGGTGGTTATTAAAATGTTTTATTTCATTCCCCATTTTTTCTATTTATAAGGTTTTTACTATTTTAATACATCAGTAGACTTTGGTAATTCCTCACTTGTTTCTGTAGGCTATATAAACTTCGTGGTTTTTGCAGCGTGCTCTGTCTGAATCAGGTCCCATTTATTGCACCGACATGACATAGTGGTGCATTTGATTACAATCTTTGGTTAAAAAAAAATCCTCTGTGGAAAAGAATCCAGGAGCAGATTTTTGCCTTATACTCTGTAGCTGTAATTCATGAGTAGTAATTGACAAAAAATAATTCTATATACAAAATTTTGGAGTTCTAATGTACAGCTTGTGATTTGCTTCTTTCTATGTGGGTTCCAGGGATTGAACTCAGGCCATCAGACTTGGTAGCAAGTGCTTTAATCCACTTCACCTCATAGGTCTGAGTTGTTTTTCTGTAAGATGCTTCAAAAGTTTGGTGTTGGCCTCATTTGATCATGTGCCACTGGACTCAGTAGATTTGTAAAGTCTGCCATTAGCTTTTTGTTTTGTCTTCAGATTATTATATTTGTATGAGCGTTTGCCTGCACATATGTATGAGTACCACATTTCTACCTGGTAGCTAAGGAGGTCAGAAGACCTTGGACTCCCTGGAACTGGAGTTAGTGTTGATTGTGAGCTGATGTGTAGGTGCTAGGTATTGAATCATGTCTTCTGCAAGAGCAGCAAGAGTTTTAACTGCTTTGCTATCTCTCTGGTCTCACTGCTATTGTTTTTAAGAATCTTGAATTGTGTGTTTGTTATTTTTGGGGATTTCTCTATTCACTGTTCATTGAGATTGTCAAGTCATAAGAGACACTTTCTCGTGCCTTATAACTGTTTATCAAACAGCTTATTTACTTTATTTCTTTAATTGTTTTCCAGGAAGTTTGGTGAGCGGCCTCCACCTAAGCGACTCACTAGGTAAGCATTACACTACCATTTAAACATTGATTGTGTTTGGAGATTCTGTCATTTTAGACACTAATATGAACAGCTCTTAGAAATAAATCATCCAGATATTGGTAATTACATTTTGACTTATTCCCACCCCTCCACTTCCTTCTCTCCTAAGAGGGGAAAACAGGACTAAAAGAATATACTTTAAAAATGAAAAATTGAAGTCTTTTCAGAAACCTATGTCATAGATTGTGAAAATAACAGCTGCAGCTGTGTTTAACCAATCACATTTGATGTTTAAGGGGAGAGTTGAGAGATTTCATAGATGCTTTTTAAAATGAATATTAAATACTTTTTCCCATTTTAAAGAAAGCCTAAGATTTACTAACATTCATGATATAAATACAGTATTTAGCTATGTAAGTTAATTTCTCAATCATATATTTCAAAGAATTAATTTAAAAACTCATAAAATTTTTCTTGGGTTGATAAATAAGGAAACCCAGTGGTCTTAGACCCACTGTTGGCCTTTTTTCTTTTTCCTTCTAATTAATCTTTTAAGACAGGTGTTTGTGTGTATGTGTGTGTTTTCTTTTGAACCTAAACTGGGACCCCATTTCTGCATCCTTTAAACCTCATAATACATCATGTTACCGTAGACTTCGGAGTTCACATTGATGACTATTAAGGCTATTTATTACCAAATAATTACTGCTGTTAAAATATTTATTAAAAACAATTGTGGACTGTACATTGTGGTGTACACTTTTTTTCCATATTGTACTCAGGAGGCAGAGGCAGCCAGATCTCCATGAGTTCAAGGCCAAACTGAGGCAAGGCCAATCTACCTCACCCTCCAAGGCTGCACAGTGAGACCCTTTCTCAAGAAAGAAGGAAGGAAAGAAAGAAAAAGGGAGGAAGGGAAAGAAAATTGTATTTAAGAATGATGAACATTGGGTTAGATGGCTCAGAGGTCTTATAAGAACACTGGCTGCTCTTCCAGAGGTCAAGTTCAATTCCCAGCACCCACATGGTGACTCGCAACCATCTATCATAAGATCTGGCACCCAATTCTGGCCTGCAGGCGTAGATGCAGACAGAACACTGTATACATAGTAAATAAATAAATCTTTAAAAGAAAAAAAAAAGAACGATGAACTCAGACCCGGGGTGGGGGTGGGGGGATGCATAACTTTTATCCCAGTTCTCGGAGGCAGAGGAAGTTACAACCAAAACATAGGAAGAAATAATGCTTGATAATACTTTGTTGAAAACTTGAACTATAGATCCAAGAAATTCTTAAGTCTTGAGTGGAAAAGGTTGTTGAAGCACATTTTGGTCAAATTGATTAACACCAGTGACAAAGTGGGGGGGGACATGACAAAGATGGATTCCAGAAGAACAAAGATAAAGATCACAGCAGGTTTTTTATTTGAAATTTTGCTACAGGTAAGACAGCTTTAGAGTATTCAAAAGGGGACAAATAGAGACTTTAAACAACGCTAAAAACAAAGAATCTATCATAAACAGACCTGAAGAACATTTAAAGAAATTCTTCCAAGCATAAAGGCAATATTGAATAGAAAACTGATTCCTATTTATTGGTTCAAGAACAAGGAAGATACCATCACTGCAGACCCTGCAGATACCAAAGACAAGTAAACAAATACAAGTCCATTTAATAACTTCTGAAGAAATGCTTGAGTATCTTAAACTAGCAAACTGTCTTAAGGTTTTTCAGGAATAGTCTTATTTTAGAGAGACTAAATTTGTTATTAAAAGCATTCCAACAAAGAAACTGCGGGCATAGGCTCTCTTCACTGCTGAACTCTGCAGAGTGTTTGAGTGAGAAAATGCCACTAGATGATAACCTTTCTCTAAGTTGGGAGAGAGGGTCTAATTCCTGGTTCATTCTCCGAGGACAAACTTCACTGTTACCTCAGGTAGGCAATACTTGTAATGTTACTAAAACCATTGGAGAAAGTAAAACTAGACTAACATGAGCAAAAATTTCTATTCAGAAGTTCAGAAAAGGACTGAAATCTGCATACATGAGTTCTAGAAAATGCAGGCAGCCCTTACTGACAGGGTACAGATGAGTTGTTCTTTCCAACTAGTGAAGAGCAGAAAGGAGTTCAGACTCTGAAGGACAGCTTTGGGGAACTGAGGATTTCTTGTGGTGGTGGTGCTAACACCGCCATAAGGTATGCTGATTAGATCTCAGTAAAACTTTTTACATATAAGATATTCTGGGAGAGAAGCTTATCTGCTGGGGGAGAATTCCACTAAGCTTTATTTCTCTTAAAAACAAACAAATTGCAGATATCTTCATTGCTGATACAAACTTAGCAAGGCCGTCTAATGCAAATTGAAAACCAGTAACTAATTCTGTGGTAAATTAGTTTATATTGAGTATAAACTTGGACTTGGGATTTTTTTGTTGTTGTTGTTCATTTCTATACTAAAATTAGTGCCATCTAATACTTGAAAATTATATTTTTCTGTTTCTCCTTTGAAGTAATTGTGCTTTAGGAAAACAGTGTCTTATTTGGGTAAAAATATTTAAGGAGTTGTCTCCACTGGGTAGTTGGGACCATGTCATCTCTTATAAGGGACTTTCTAAGCCTACCCTGGGCTGTTCTTTTGTTTCCCAAAGTAAACAGTTTTTGTGGGAGAGTCTCTCATTGGGGTAGGGAGAGTTCTTTCTATATAATTTAAATTTTTAATTAAAAGCACAAATAAATGGAGCAAGGACTATGGTACTCCAGCATGACTAAATTTGCCTTTTTAAGATTTATATTTACTGTGTGTGTGCGTGCACGTGCATGCATGCATATGTTTGTTACACTGTGCTTGTGGAAGTGGGAAGTCAACTGGAGAAAGGAGGTGGGTCCCAGGGATAGAAAGCTACACAATTCTTTCTTTTAGAATCTTTGTTAAATTTTTCCTCCTATAACTGCAGACTAGTAGCTGCTAACTCATTCTTGCTAGAATTTAACAGAGGATTTCCTTTGTAAGATTTGCCATGACTTTAAAATTTATAGAATTGTTAGAATGACTTTTTGTTATTCTCTTGCTTAGAATATCTTTTGTTTGTATTAGAAATAATACTTTTTAGAGAGCCTATCTCCTTTTGCTTTTACGGTAACATTGCTCTGTTCTTAAAAGTCCTATGTGTGAGACATACAAACTATGTATTTTTGATGACTCAAGCTAAGTCGATACCTGTTTTGAACAGTTTTTTAGTAGTCAACTATTTTTTCTTTCTCTGTTATTGGGGAGGGAGTGTCATGCATCAGTGGCACATGTCTGAAGACGAGAGAACAGCTTTCAGGAGTAGCTTAATCTTTCAAGATCATTAGGCTTTCAAGGCAGTCTCTACTTGCTGAGCCATTTCCTTCGCTTCTTTCTCTATATTTTTACGTAATAAGATGCTACTCTTTCTTCTCTGGTCTTTGATTCCCCTACTCCTTGATTTACATAGACATGTTTCAGCGGTAGAGATCCATTCTCTTTGCCTGCACTATCACTTGCCGTGCCTTACAATCTAAAAGATTTTTTTCTCAGTAAGAACATGTCATTAACGTTATCTCATTTGACCCCTTTCACCACCCAGAGCTAAGTGGGTTGTGTTAGCTCCTCTTTTCAGATATGAACATAAAAGCTGGATGAAGCTCAGTGGCTTATCCAGGCAATTTAGTATGCAAGTGACACAAATCTATAATTCCCTGCATTTAATAACTTTTGACAGTTGACAGCTTAGTATTATCATTTGGATATCCATCTGTGTGGAATGTTTGTCTTTATTTACAGTGTAAGTAGAATAATTAAAATTAAGTAAGAATATTTGATTATCCTGACTTGTTTTGTTTTTTGAGACAGGGCTTCCCTCTGTAGCCCTGTCTATCCTAGAACTAACTTTGTAGACCAGTGCCTTAGTTAGGGTTTCTCATGGCAACTCTTTTATAAAGGAAAATTGGGGGAGGGTGGCTTACATTTTTAGAGGTTTAGTCCATTATCATCATGGTGTGTTGTAACAGGGCAGCTTGTTTGTTTCCCGGCTGCCTGGCAGCTCAGACCCAAAATAATCACACAGAAACTATATTATTTAAAACACTGCTTGGCCCATTAGCTCTAGCTTCTTATTGGCTAACACTTATATCTTAATTTAACCCATTTCTAGTAATCTATGTATTGCCACATGGTTGTGACTTACCGGGTAAAATTCTCAGCATCTGTTTCTGGTGGGGCTTCATAGGTTCTCTCTAACTCCTTCTTTCTCCCAGCATTCATTTTAGTTTTCCCTGCCTAGATTTGTTGTACCCTATCAGGCCAAGCAAGTTTTCTGTGTTCATTAATGGTAATCACAGCATACAGAGCGGAATCCCACACCAGTGGTGCAACGTGGTGGCATGCAGGTCCTGGACATAGTGCTAGAGACAGAGCTGGGGACTTGCAGGAAACTGGAAGTGGTCTGAGATGGCTTGCTGGGCTGTATCTTGATCATAGGAGACCTAAAAACCTGTCCGTCCCCACAATGACACACTTCTTCCAATAAGGCCACACCTCCTAATAGTGCCACTCCCTTTGAGGGCCACTTTTCTTCAAACCATCACAGCCAGGCTGGACTAGAACTCAGATATCTGCCTGCC
This sequence comes from Dicrostonyx torquatus, assembly GCA_028555095.1. NCBI lineage: Eukaryota > Metazoa > Chordata > Mammalia > Rodentia > Cricetidae > Dicrostonyx > Dicrostonyx torquatus. The sequence continues at coordinate 2,697,004 of JAQHUG010000017.1, read as the reverse complement.
TTTGCCTCCCAGAATACTGGGTTTAAAGTATGTGTCATCACTGCCCAGTGACTTTTAATTTTGTGACGTGTAAAACTTCAAGAATTGAGATTCTGCTTAAATCCAGAGGTTTTTGTTTTTTGTTTTGTTTTGCTTTTCCCTATGTGGCACTTAGCTTGGTAGGATGATTAAGTGAGTTAATGTACATTGATGTTTTTTATACAACATTTGCTTAATAAGCATGTTACAGTTTTAATTTGATGTAATATTGAATTCTTTTAAAGTTTAATACAATTTCCAGCAATTTCAATTAGCTTCTCTGACTCTAATACTTTTAACAACATCCTTTGGGCATTGTATATGTTTGTGTATAGGTGACAGGCCTTTCTAAGTCCTTACATGGGACTGTTAGTTTGGGATCAGGCAATAGCAATTTGGGTGATTGGATGTTTTGTTGTAACTCAAGTGTAAAGCTGGACGAACAAAATAAGCTATAGCAGTGTAAATTTTCATTGGGCGAGAGGTGTGTTTCTAGAACGCATAGTTTTTCTGTGTAATAATAGCCTTGGCTATCCTGGAACTTACTTTCTAGAGCAGGCTGGCCTTGAACTCACAAAGATCTGCATACCTGCATCTGCCCCCCAAGTGCTGGGACTAAAGGTGTGCGCCACCACATCCAGCTGTAAATCTTAATTTTAACAACCAAAATGCAGAGTGAACGTGGTTATGTATTGTCCTTTGCACAGCATTCTTTAAGGTAGCTCATGTTTTTGCTTGTTTAATTTGCTTATTTAAAAAATGTTCATGAGCATTCATCTCATCATAGATACAGTGAAAGATTTTGTTAGAAATATTATCCCAACAATAATAATATTTATATTTGATTCCAGAGAAGCTATGCGAAATTATTTAAAAGAACGAGGGGATCAAACAGTACTCATTCTTCATGCAAAAGTTGCGCAGAAGTCGTATGGAAATGAAAAACGGTAAGATTATTGGGGATTTTTGAGCAAATAGGTATTTACTGTACAATTTGTATATAGTTTATATTTATATCTGAGGCTCTATTTATTACTGGGCTTATTTTCATTGTAGAAAATTAACATAAGACTTCTTAAAGGGGATAAACAGTGAACTGTGACATGTTCAAATCAGAAAAATTTAGTGAAGACTATCTGGGCATATCCCTAATTTTAAAAAATTAAGTGTTTTCTTTGGGACTGTGTTCCACTGAGGTGACACATTAGCTCATTTGCAAAGCAGTTTTTCTTTGAGGATAATGTGTAATTTGATAAAGAACTACAACCTCCCCTCCCCCAGTGCCATTTTATAAAGAAAGAGGCACTTGTGACACAATTCTGTAATCTTGTAGTTTTGTAAGCAAAGTACTCCCTGCTGAAGCCAGGAGGATGACAAGTTCAAGATGAGTGCTAGTGCCTATGTGAGAAAAGTCTACCGATGGCTCAGTAGGTAAGAGCACTTTCTGATCTCCCAGTGGACCTCTAAGTTCAGTTTACAATGCCTGTGTCTAGCACTGGCTCTAACTCCAGCTCCAGGGGAACTGGCATCCTCTTCTGGCCTCTATGGCTACCCATACATATGTGGCTTACACACACACACACACACACACACACACACACACACACACACACACACACCCTTTTTTAAAAGGTCTGGGGATACAGTTTAGTGATAGAGGGCGTGCTGGCATACACAGGGCTCTGAGTTCAGTTCCCCCAATGCTGTGGTAGATAGGTAGGCAGGCAGGCAGGCAGGCACATAGTTGCACAGATAATAATACATAAGTAAAGGCTAAAAGATTATAACTGTAAATGTGTCTTGAGGTCAGTTTAAGTTGAGCTTTGGAGCCATTGTAAAGAGCTCCTAACTTAACCCTATCTATTCCTGATAGTTAAGTAAGTTTACCTGCCTCATAGACTGCATACGGCAGCAGTGTGCATCTATAGGCCCACTGCTTTAGAGGCCAAGTCTAGACGGTTACTTGAGGCCAAGAATTCCTGGGTTACCTTGCAAGGTCCATCTAAGAAAAAGAAATAGAAATTTCTTTCATGCTCAAACATAAGTGGCCACTATAGAAACTACCTGTAAAGGTAATTAATTAGTGAATGTTATTCTGTGTTGTCTTTTTTATGAAAACTCATATATTTTATTGTGTTTGGCTTAATTAAGGATTTCTTATTAGTTGGTTTTTTGTTTTCTTGTTTTGTTTGTTTTTTAAAATAGCGTTAGAGATCAAACCCAGGATTTCATTCATATAGTGCACACGGTCTACCGCTTGGTCACATCATCAGTTCAGCATAACTCACTCAGCGGCGGTTATCACAGGGTGGGGCAAGGCAGTGAGTAGAACCTGGCCTAGACCAGGTCATTGTTGTCGCAGAACCTCATCTCTGTTTTCACTTGATTCCAGGAATTCTAAAGCATTGTCTTTCAAACAGCATTTTCTGTAAAGCATTTATGGGTAAAGATAACATGCTTGGGAGCTGGCTAGGGAGGATGCCTAACTATAGCAGAAGGAATTAAAAAGTTTGGAGACTGGGTTGAAAGGAGTGGATGAAATCTTAGAATGTGTGACAAAATGAAATGGCATATGAGCAGAGTAGGAAAATATAAATGTATAATTAAATACGGACTGCTGTGGCTTACCAAGTTATTGTAAGCATTTTAATGACTGCCTTTTATTGCAGCAGCCTGGTTTTACCTTCTGTTGTTTACTATGGCTTAGTCAGCCCATAACCCCTGTTAAACACTTGAAGAATCTTTTGCCCCCCCACACCCCCCAGAAAAGAACAAAACAAAACAAAAACCTTGATGTTATAGTAACTACTCTCCAATATATTTTGAATCATGTGTTCTGTTAATGTTTCCAAGGTAAGCGTGCTGCTTCACAATACAGGAAGAGAACCCCATTAAGTTGCTTTGTGTGTGTAAGGCACTTAGGCCCTCTTTAGTGCTTTACAGGATAGGAGATAATCAGGAAGTCTCTTCCTTGATCTCTGAGCTGAAAAGAAAATAAAGCTATTGAATTGATAATTATGACTAGTGTAAACAATATTTAGGATCCATACATCCTCCTGTTATCATTATTATTCAGCTGCTCCAGGTGTCTGCAGATTGGGGTGATAGGGTAGAGTCCCAGGACTTTCTAATAGTAAGCAGGCTCTCTAAAGAATTACAACGCCAGCCCTATTTTGTTTTAAGTGACATGTGAAACTTGGTCACTGATTTGTAACTAAACAGAAGTCGATGTGAATAACCAACTCAAGCTAAATGCCCTTTTGTTCATGAAGCTGGCACTAGAAATTCAGGTTTGGGTATGTATGTAGGTATGTGTGTATATTTGAAGCAGGGTTTCTCTGTATAGCCTTGGCTCTCCTGGAACTAGTTCTGTAGACCAGACTGACCTCAAACTTGACAAGTTCAGGTTTTTAAATAATGAAATTTAGTGTGTATGTGTACTGTTTAACAAAAAAACAGTTCTTACGTTAATTCTAGAGCCAAGCATGCATGGTTCAGGAACACAGATTAAGGTCACCTCAAATGCTGTGTTCTGGTGTGAATATGATTTGTCAGGTTTTACAGCTATATAACAAGAAGTCATAGATCAAAAAAAACTTATCATGGTTAGTGGATTACAGGAAAGGTTATACTGCTGTCTGATGACATTCTTAGCTATTGGATTGGTGAAGTCTAGTGGTCTAATAATAACAATGTTCTAGCAGTTGTTACATGGTAGTTACAGGACTCTTAGGTCAGGCACTGGTGGGCAGTGAATGGCTGTTGAGGAAACTGAAGATAACCCAAGAGAATTTGGCCCTGAATGTTCACTGACACCCCAACTCTCCACAGTCTTTGCATTCTAATCAGTCAAGCAGCCTGGTGACATGGCATGACCCTTTTCTGGGTACTGTAGTTCACACTGGTCAGTTGTTTTCTAAGGAAAACAGGAGTGCTTCTCACTGCTGAAGAGTGCTGTGCAAGGCCAGTTGTGCATTTTATTTTGATGGGAAATAGAGAGCTTGTTTAGCAGCTCCACTGACCCAGAGAAGTGCTCTACCAATTGGAATTCTACAACTTTGTCTAATTCTAGGGGGGTTTCCCCCTTTACTTTTGTAGTTTTAAAAACTAGAAACTCACATTTTTATTTTCCCATTAAGTGAAATCCCGAAGGAGTATGTTATCACCTGGATTCAGTGTTGATGCTGAGTTACATTTTACTAAGTTAGCAGTGTCAGGATCGAGGAATTGAAGATGCTGAGAAAAGTGCAATCCTCTTGAACATCAGTCAGTCTCACCCCATCCTTCCCATTGATTAGTAGAGACCAGACTAGGCCTCACTGAAGTGTGGGGTAAACTTGTTAATGACATGGCTCCAAACATGGGTAGTGCTGTTTCTGCTTTTCATTCTCTGGTATTTTGACAAAGCATCATGCCAATTAGTTTCTTCATTTACTCTTTTTTTTTAATTGTTTGTTTTAGGTGCTAGTTAAAGAGGATCTATAAAAAAATCATTGTGGCATTTAATTTTATGATAGAGACCTAGTGAAATAATAAAAGGGTTTGTTAGTCTCTAAGAATTACAGAACTGCAGTGGCTTATCAAGTTATTATAAACATTTTATGATTGTCTTTTATTGTAGTAGCCTGTTTTTACCACCTTTTATTTGACCATGACTTAGTCAATCCATAACCCCAGTTAAACATTTGAAGAATCTTAGCTTTTGACCCCCCCCATATAAATTTAAAGAATGGAAAAAAATACTTGATGTTATAGTAACTACTCTCCAATATCTTTTGAATTCTGTGTATTGTTAATGTTTCCAAGGTAAATGTTCTACTTTACAATACAGGAAGAACCCTGTTGGCTTACATTGTGTGTATAAGGCACTAAGGCCCTGCGTGTGTGCCTGTAAGGTACAGATACCCTCCTGTGATGGGCTAGTTGTGCTGAGGTTCCCTTGTGGGTTAAAAGAGATGGTGGGTCTGGTCTCCACTCTCTGGAAAGAGGAAGGAAGGTTTATCTTCTTGCTGATCTAGGTTCAGTTCTTTAAAAGAGTTGCTAAGGCATGAGGTAACTTGGGGACATGACCACAGACACTTTGGCCATGTTGCTGTCATAAAAAATAATTTCAGTGACTAATGCTAAAAATATCTGGCCAGGAAATTTCATTTACTAAGCTTAAATTATTCTTTGTATTAGCATTTGTGCCTCATATTTAGTACACCCATTGACAGTTGTCATCTGTTTTACTTTTTCATTAAAGGTCAGTATGGTTCTTAAAAGATGAAACTTTCTAGAAAGATTGTTTTCTCTAAAGGCTGTGTTAATTTGCCTTATGATATTAATATTCAGCATTGTCTCTTGGTGACAATTGGGGACAACTACTAACTAGACACTTAGACTCTGATTCTAAAGTTACACTAAGGACTGTGTTAAACTGAAGTAATCTCTGTGTCAGGAGCTCCCAGGTGATGTCAGTGACAAGTTTGGGTTTTGTCTAACCAAACTTAATTGTCATACCAGGTTAAATAAAAGCCCATTTTTGAAACTATAGTTTTTTTTTCCCCATGTGTGTTCTCAGGATTTGAGGAGAAAAAAATTGTTAAATCATTCATTAAATGAATGACTAAATTATAAAATGAATAAAATCTTAAGTGTGTACATATCGCCACCAAGTGGGAGAGAACAGCATTGCTTGTCAGAAATGCTGAAAAAGGAGAAAGAAGAAAGGCCACATTGTTCTTCAGCATACATTTTATAGCAGCTGTTGAAAGTCAGTTTCAAACACAGAAATGCACCTTAATTTTTCTTTGGTTAACTATTTGGATATCTATTCCATACTCCCTTTAATTTCCTTTATCTTCATTTTTGTATATATATTTATATTTTATCTGATTATTGTATTACTACTAAACTATATGGAAATAAAATTTTAGTTAGTTTGCTTTTAGGAGCAACAATTTGGGGACTATTAGAGCTGTGATTTCATCTGGATCTTAAAAAAGAATCTCTGTTTCAATTCTGATGAATTTATTCTTTTGTTATTTTGAATAATTCTAATGGCCATAGAAATGGCCATAGCTCATAGGCTAGTGTAGAGTGTTCATTTTTCTTGTATTGTATTGTATGCTTGAAAAATTTTCAGGGTAGAACCTTGTTCAGTGGTTTTGGGGATTTGTGTGTGTGTGTGTGTGTGTGTGTG
>JAQHUG010000017.1:2677804-2690392 GCA_028555095.1 Dicrostonyx torquatus | reverse complement strand
GTAGAAGGTGACTGTGTCCCCCGCTGGGTGTAGCTTGAACACTTGAAACCTCAAAGCTGCGCCCCCAGCGACACTGCCTTGTAACAGTGCCACTGCATATGGGCCAAGCATTCAACACATGAGTCTATGGGGGACACTCCTGTTCAAACCACAACCACCACCAAACCTCTCTCTGGTTTGTTCCCATCTTCTCCTTCTTCTTTTTTCTTTTGTTTTTTTTTTTTTGTGTGGTTTTTTTTTTGATTTTTTTTTTTTTTTTGATACAGGGTTTCTTTATAGCTTTTTGGAGCCTGTCCTGGAACTAGCTTTTGTAGTCCAGGCTAGCCTCGAACTCACAGAGATCCGCCTGCCTCTGCCTCCCGAGTGCTGGGATTAAAGGCATGCGCCACCACCACCCGGCCTTGTTCCCATCTTCTAACCAGCCACTGCTTCTGTATTTCCTCTTTTATTTCCTTTTGATGCTGCAAAGTTACCTCCTTAGTGAAGTTTTCCATAGCCACCCCAGGCAGTTCACATCTTCATTTTTCTAAGTACTTACTGCTAGCTGATAGAGTCACAGTATCTCTGTCTCATGGTGGGTTTTTTGTTTGGTTTTTGTTTTGTTTTGTTTTTTGAGACAGGGTTTCTCTGTAACAGTCCTAGCTGTCTTGGAACTAGCTCTTGTAGACAAGGCTGACCTCGAACTCATAGAGATCCCCCTGCCTCTGCCTTCCAAGTGTTGGGATTAAAGGTGTGAACCACCATTGCCTGGTTTAGAATCTCTATTTTTACCCATTTTTTCCCCTTGTCTCTCTCTTATTAAAGTGTAAGTTCCATGATGGTAGGAACTTTGATCTTGCTTATTTTATTACTATATTTCTGGTACCCGATGGGTAGAATAAGTAATTTGGAGAACTAATAGATACTGAATAATCTCAGCTCAGTTCTTATAAGTTACATGTGTCAGTTACTTAAAAAAATATTTGTTTAGGGTTGAGAAAGGGTTCCAGTACATTTGGAGACTGTTCAGTACACGCTATTTGATTTGTTAGTTGATTTGCTCAAGAGGAAGTAAACTGCTTTACCTAACAAACAACCTGAAACTCTATGCATAGGCACATGCTTTTCCCTCCCCTCCCCTCCCCTCCCCTTTCCCTTTCCCTTCTTTTTGTTTTGTTTGTTATTTTGTTTGTTTTGTTTTTGATTTTAGTTTTGTTTTGAGACAGGATCTCACTATATAATAGTTCTAGCTATCCTAGAACTTGCTATGTAGATAGGCCAGGCAGGTCTTGAATTCATGAGATCTGCCTGTCTCTGCCTCCTGGGTCCTAGAATTAAAGGCATGTGCCACTGTGCCTATCCAGCAACACAATTTATTTCCTTTAGTCTAGCTTTCAGGTAAAATTTGATTTCTAGTAGCAATTGACTGGAAGATATCATTGACCAGTACGAGGCACACACACGTGCTAGTTCAGTAGCATTAATAGGTGCGTACCCACATGCATTCTCACAATTGAAGCTTAGCACAGAGAGTTGATTATTGTTACAGCTAGGCTGTTTTTGCTTATAGCTAGGTTAGCAGAATCAAACATTTTTCTATAATTATAACTGTACAAAAGGTAGAAATTACCATGAGGACCTTTTGTTTTAAGGAAGAGGGCAAGAAAGCTAGTTATTTGGATAAAAGATATTTTTGCCTTTTAATTATATACCTGGTTTATTCATTTATTCAATTTGCCTAGCTACTATAGTCATTTGAGTTTTCAGGTCCCTTAAAGAGACAGGACAAAAATGTTTTAAGGTATGTACATGTCCATGGGCAAAAGTATATTATATTTTATTGAATAAGTTCATTATGCTCTACGTAAGGATGAATTCATAGTTTGAACTCTGCTTTTTGTTAGTTTAAGATAAAGTCATTTTTCATGGAGAGAACTTGGAAACATGTATTTTTGGCACACAGCAGAACAAATCTGTTAGTAGTCATAGTTGAAAGAATACAGTGTATTTGTTCTTTTGGTTCAAGATGTTTCTCAGTCATGCATAGCAGGTGGTCAGGGGCGAAGATACATAAAACATGGTCTCATTGTAGCACTCATGTCAAGTAGCCTACTCACTCTCTTCCTTAGTTGCCTCACTTGAACTATTGTTTTAATGCTATTTTCCAGGGGAATTGCCAAATAAAGTTAAATGAATTATACTAAGAATAACATTAAGATTAATGATGCTGTTTTCTTGATTTGAACTTAATTCGTAATCACAGATTCTGTGGTGATTATTGTGCTTTGTGTCTTGCGTTTGCCAAATTCCCATAGAATAGCTCGGAGCCTTGAGCTATGAGTTTTCAAAGGTAAGCAAGCTGCTCAAAGCAGGAGTAATCTAATTGAAGGTATAACATTCAGATTTTATTAGTGCAGATAAGAAAGTCTTGATTTCAGTCCTTTTGACAGAATAATTTGTTTTATAGATGACTTCACCAAAATGCTTTGTTAGAAATGAATTTCACTGAAGTATGATTTTTGAAATATGTATGAAATATGAATTCATATATTTTTTAAAAAATAAAGTATGATCTTGAATTTAATTTTTCCCTGCCCCCCTTTTATTTACAGATTTTTTTGCCCTCCTCCTTGTGTGTATCTTATGGGCAGTGGTTGGAAGAAAAAAAAAGAACAAATGGAAAGAGATGGTTGTTCGGAACAAGAGTCACAACCCTGTGCATTTATCGGAATAGGAAATAGTGACCAAGAAATGCAGCAGCTGAACTTGGAAGGGAAGGTAAATTCAAAATGTACATACTGCACTCATTTTTGCTGTATTTATTTTAGTTGTTTTTGTATCAGTGTTTATTGTATTTTTCAAGAGTTTTTAAAAACAGTCGCTTAAATGTGTTTTATCAGAATCAAAAGTACACCTGCAGGGCAGGTGTGGTCTGATGACTCATGGAGCTTTTGTGTTAGCATCTGAAGGCAGCACCAGGACACTTTCCCACCTTCTTGGCTGCCTTAGCTGTAAGTCAGACTTCATTAGAAGCTAATAGTTTAGGAAACAAGTCCCTCATTTTCTGGCAGGATTGTGTTACTCAGATATTAATGAAAATATGTCCCTCAGCTTTGGTTTGCTCTGTCCTCTCAATCTTCATCTCTCGCTGAGAAGTGACTACTGACACAGGGTAGAGAGAGCACGGATCCTGGTATAGTGACCCTTGGCTAACCGACACAGCACCAGTGCAGAATACAGGTTACTCAGAGAAGGCCAGGAGACAGACGGTTCTCTGAGTCTGAACAAAAGTGTCACAGTTCAGAAGGACAGTTTGTTCGTTTATTATACTTCCTAATGGTCACTATTTTTCTTAATATTAATATTTAGAAAATGGTTATGATCTCAGAGACTATCTACCTAGTTTCTTAAATAGCATATTTTCTTATTTAGTAGTAACTCTTTGCTAGCTTGGTGTTTATGTTTTATATTTGACACTAGGATAGGATGACCTACAATGTTGAGGGTGGTGAGTTAAGTATTAGCATTAGTAAGAAGCCTTAAAGCTAACCTTCAAATCTGGCTATTTGTATGTCATTACGTTTTTATAGCTTTTAATTAATAAGGCATGTTGACCATGGGTTTTAGATTAGGTTTGGTATTACTATTATTTTAATAGTGAATGCTTATTGTAAAAAAAAAAAAAAAAGAGCTGCTAAGCCATTTTAAATGACTGTTGAGCTTAAAAAATATTTTACAGAGGGATTGATCTAGTCCCCTAGAGTTACATCAGCACACTCTACACCTAGATACTCAGGTCTTTAATGAGTAGATCAGTAATAAAAAGCTAAAGATATAGCTACCAGTATGTGTAACTGTGTTGATTGAGCTTCACTCTCATTTTACCCAGTTCTTTTTTTTTGTTTTGTTTTGTTTTTCGAGACAGGGTTTCTCTGTGGCTTTGGAGCCTGCGCTGGAACTAGCTCTTGTAGACCAGGGTGGTCTCGAACTCACAGAGATCCGCCTGCCTCTGCCTCCCGAGTGCTGGGATTAAAAGCGTGCGCCACACCGCCCAGCCCCAGTTCTATCTTATACAAGTTCTGGACATTGGTAGGATGCAAGCACACATGTGCATATGAGGAGGTAAAGGACTGTTCAAAAGAGTCCATCTCCTCTCTCCTACAGTGCAGGACCCAGGGGCTTTACTCAAGGAGCTGTCTCACCAGCTTCTGTTCTCCTGCTTCATTGATGCTAGGCAGTATCTTCTCTTGCTTGATGCATACTATTCCCAATTATGTTGGCACTCAAAATTAAGTGTTTTTTTTTTAAGCTTTCCCACTAAGATGTCGTCCCCTTGTTTAAATACACATCTCATTTTGTTCTGTGACTATCTGTTTTCGTACATTGACTTTATCCTATGTTCCGAAGTAGCTATCTTATGGTGGGCCCATGTATGAACCTGAAGATTCTATATTTCAGTACATAAGATAGCTACTGCAAAGGGTTATTGTATTTTGCTTTTCTTACTGTTGTCTTATTTTGCCCTTTACACAACAAGACCTTCCAAAATTTAGAATATTCAGGATCACATTTAAGTTTTCTTACGTAACTTTGTTATAAAGACATAAACTACTGTAGTATTTTTATCTTCTACTAGCAGGCACATAATTAGTAAATTTTAAGGATAAGAACCTAGAATTCATTACTTTCTGATGAGTCGTACTCATTTTAAAAGGAACACACAGCAGTAGTTGAAATGAATTTTGGACATCATTTACCCTGTTTGATAAAGGAGGTCAGTATTTTGGCCTGGGCCCCCACTGTTGTCGGTGATTACGGGAATAGAGTGAGTTTTAGAATCATTAAATACAAGTGAAGCAGTAGAAAAGCAGTTGCAGAAAAGCAGCTGAGTGTTTTCTCTTATACCTTTAAACTTGGTTCCTGTGGTAATGGTATGATAAAGTGTATCTGCTTTTAAAATAGTTGCTTAGTATATTCTTGAAGATACTAAGATGTTTAATGCTCTCTTCAGCCAAACACTTGTTACCACAGCATTCAGTCATATAAAGAGAAACATTGTAGGAGCGAGTTTGAAAACTGTAACCAAAAGGGTTTTTTTTTACACATTTCTACTAAGTTATGATAGCTTTATTACCTTTGTTACAGATAATCATCAGTTTTTTTTAGTACAAAAATCAAATAATTGCTGTAAAATTGAGTGTTGATTCTGTGAAACATGTAAAGCTATATAAAACAAAGACTTTAAAGAGAGTAACTATGGATCATAGGTTTTTTTTTGGGCTTTGTAGAGTAAATGTTGTAGTCATATTTGTGTATAACTAAAACTGAGGTATTCAGATTAATGCCTTTGCTGGTGAGCTTATTGTAGGAGTGTCTGCCTGTGTTGCGTGTTCTGCTTCTCTTGGTCCAGATGATCTTGTCGGAGCCAGCCACCTCTATCTCTGTGGATCTTCCCTCACAGTTACACTTGGGAAGACCAAGTCCTCAAGCACCGCTTTCTTTGACCGTAGCTGTCAGAGCTTGGCTCCTAAATACCTGGATTATCTTCTGTGCAACTTTTTTGAGTTGATCTAGGCGATGCTTGCTTCCTGTACTATGTGGACCTGAATTTTCTAAAAAAAAATTCAAGTTGAGGAACTGGAATAATAGATGTCATAGTTTTCTAACCACCCTGAGGGCAGCTTTGTTAATGGCTGTAATATTCAGCTCCCATAGCTGAACACAGATTCATGTTCATGTCCAGCTCCAGAAGAATCTAGGAGACACTGGGCTTAAGTCCAACTTTCTGGACTTAGCTTCCTGTTCTTGTCACTTAAGCTAAGTTTGGTCTGTCCTTGCTAACCTCTATCTTCTGAGGAGGCTTGCCTTTCATGAATTTATCATTCCCCATTGTTTGTTTTGAAAACTCCTTAAAAGACTTTCCATTAGAGAGCAATGTTAGCAGTTCATTGGGTGATCCATCAGCGTGATATTCATGCCGGGTCAGATGGAGCCATACCATTCTGAGCTGAAGGTGCATAACCCCAAGGCTTCGCTATTAACACCATTTTTCTTTTTGTTCACAGAACTACTGCACAGCTAAAACATTGTACATATCTGATTCAGACAAGAGAAAGCATTTCATGTTGTCTGTAAAGATGTTCTATGGCAACAGTGATGACATTGGTGTGTTCCTCAGCAAGCGGATAAAAGTCATTTCCAAACCTTCCAAAAAGAAACAGTCATTGAAAAATGCTGACTGTATGTATGCTTGACTTTCTTTACTTGTTCCCAATTCTCACATTACATTATGATACAAACATTTTTAGAACTTAAAGGTTGTTTTGTCAGTAGCCAGTTAGTTCATTGATTACTACTATTCTTTTGGCCTTTCTGTGTTTCAAATTTCAGTGGAAAATAAGTAGTGTCTGGCCTAATGAAGTGATTCATTCTCAATTAGTGTTCTGAGAATTTTAGTTACTTCATCAGAATTATCTTAGAGTGGAAGTTATTTTCTCCTTTTGTCACAGTGACTGGGAGGGAAGATAAATGTTAAACATCTGACATGTGATGCCAAATGCCCTACAGTGCCCAAGGTAGTTCCTATTCCAAAAGAATCTGTCCTTCCAGAATGAGAGAAGTACCCATTTCAAAAAACATTATAGCGAGCTCTGGGAAGCCAGGTAAGACAGACACTAAACCAAGCATCTAAAGCTTTGTCTCTGCAGCAGGAACTGCTGTCTCATTGGCAGATTGTTAAACTCCAAGGCTGTGTACTGTTTGTGAGTAGGCTGCATTTCAACACGTTTGAAATTGGTTAGCTGACTTTCCTTAACTTTGTTGCATAAACTTTGAAATTATGGAAAAGAAAGTAGCATGATGCAGCAATCTCTCCAACCTCAGTAATTTCACTAATTCTGTTTTGTGGTCAGTCACAAACAACACCTCTTCTGTTTCTAACTGCTGGAGTATTTTGATGTAAATCTCCAACATCCTATCCTCTCAACTAACATTTCTGTAATAGTGACTCTTAATGCATAACTTTGGTTTTTTTAAAGCATATCTCACAAAGTTGACAGTCCTTTAATGTCATTTAATATTCATGAGTAGATTAATTATAGTATTTCAGCAGTGTCTTTTTTTCCGTAATTGTTTGGTTTTTATGTTTTGTTCCATTTTTAGTTAGCTTGTTCAAACAAACCCCATAAATTAAGCCCCATAAATTTTAATCTGTGATAGTTTCTCTAGTCTTTTCTGCCCCTTGGATATAAGTTACTTATTGAAGAAGCTGGATCATTTTAAATCCTATGGAATTTCTGTACTCTGAATTTGACTCATCCCTTGTTCCTCTGCCTCCTGTTTTTCTATGTCTTAGTGATGAAAGACTTGTAAAATTAACTGGCCATTCTTACTGCCCTAGAAATCTTAGAGATCTTGTTACCCCTCTTTTATGGGGGGTTACATTAAGACTGCAGTAAGTTCAGCAGTTTAATTTACTCCTAATGCTCCTGAGAAACCTGTAAACCAGTGGTTCAGCGACTGTTACTTTGTTAGGACACAAAGTACTGATTTTCTAATTCTTTTATTTAGCTTCCACATATTTAGATGAAGGGCTTTCAATGAAGAACTTCAACATAACAGCTCTTAGAGATTTGATAAACAATTGATTGTTTACTAATTTTCAGATTAATAATATTTGATAGTGGCCAGTGAATTTTTTTTTTTTTTAAAGAAAAGGTCATTTCTCAGCCTTTGACTAAAATCAAGCATATAAACTTGTGGATTTTTATGTTATATGTATTTTACCCCATTCAGTCTTTGTTCCTATCATTTATTTAATGTGGAAAATTCTAGACACACTAAAGCAAATAGAATTACATAATAGATGGGAATCCTAACTTCAATAATGACCTTAATTTCTGGCCAGTGTTATTTCATCGTGATTCATTCTTTTGCTTCTAATCTGCTTTGCTTTCATTTTTAGTTTGATGTTATCTCAGACCTATTTGCTTCATATGTAAATATTATCATGTGGCTACAAAAGGTAGAATTTCTTATTTTTTAATAGTACCATGATCATAAGAAAATAACATACAAAGCAAGCATAAACAGAAATACTTCTAATGTCCTGTCAGTGTTCAAATTTGGAATGGTCTAAAATAATTGAATTTTTAACCAGGTGAGTCAAAATTCAAGTTTACTGGATAGTACAATAAATAGACAACATTGACATCTACATGGTATTCTTTAATCTGTGTTCCCATGCAGTTAACCTTAGGCATTAGGAATTTCTGCATTCAAAATTTTTAATTCTTTTTGGTGTAGTTCAATGTATGTTTTATAAATTGTTATTGTTTAGAAGAAGCAACACTAGTGATAAGTGGAAAGACAGACTTCACTTAATACTGCTTTAGGAGGAGAGACTTTAGTATAGAGTCATGTTCACTTTCAATATAACAGCGGGAAGTTCCAGTTTTCAGCCAAGGAGGAAAATGAGGGGCTGAATGGATGGAACAGTTACTAAGAGGGAAAAAAAAAAAGAGGGGGGAGTGGGAAACAAGGACAAGGGAGTTTTTGCTAAAGCAACTTAATAGGGGTCCTGCTAATGATAGCCAGAGTGATCCTATATCAAGGGAAGAGAAGGGCATAACTGATTTGCTACAGCCTTAGAGAAGGTGCTGATGATGCCCCAAGATGAAAACTGATAGAAAGGAATGCTGAGAGGAGCCCTTCTGAAGTTGGTTCAGGACATGTTGGTCATGGTCAGATTGTTCCTTCTTTGTTTGGAAAGGTAAGGCCATTGATGGCCATATGCTCTTGTGCACCAGGTCATGTGACATTTTGTTTCCAGTTTCCAGTTCAGATTGCAGACAGAGGGTTAGGTTTTGGTTCGGGGAGGGGTTGCTGTTCTCTTTTTATATTTTTAACTTTAATATTATAAGAATTTATGTGTACATAATTTAACTGGGGGATGTTATTATAATCAATTAATTAAGTGTCTAACATTAGACATTTGTTGTATTAAAAATAGTTTTTCAACTAATAATCATCACTACATTAAGTGTACTGTGTAACTCTCTTGAGTAAGGTGTTAAGAGCTGAATAAAGGGTACAAAAAAGTTCTTCATGATTTTTTTTTAACTTCTGTCTTTTTTAAAACCTAAAATAAGTTTAAAAAATAAAATTAATTAAAAATAAATGAAGCTAGCCGGCAATGGTAGCTAATACCAATACTCAGGAGGCAGAAGCAGGTGGATCTCAGAGTTTGAGGCCAACCTAGTCTACAGAACGAGTTCCTGGACAACCAGGGCTATAGGAGAAACCCTGTCTTGAAAAATGAACAAAACAAACAAGAAAAGACTGAAACTAGTTTAAAAAAAAAAAAGAAGAAACCCAACCATTTAAAACTTTTTTTATATCATTAAGACCTTGGTTTCTTTGTCTTCTTTTTGCTATCCTTTGTCTTAGAAAGCTAAATAAAATATTTGCCAACAGAATCTGTCCATTTTTTTGTATTATTGTAAAAATATTCATGATTTGCCAAGCAGAAGTCCTTTGTTTTGTGCACCTCTGCCGCAGTCATATAATATAGGAATCTTCTTGTCTTTGCAGTGTGCATTGCCTCAGGAACAAAGGTGGCTTTGTTTAATCGGCTTAGATCCCAGACAGTTAGTACCAGATACCTGCATGTAGAAGGAGGAAACTTTCATGCTAGTTCACAGCAGTGGGGAGCATTTTATATTCATCTCTGTGAGTATAAAAATGTGCTTTTGATATTTTTAATGTGAAAATAATATTCTCTTTGGGGCATAAAATGTATGAATAGTCATTTTGTTGTTTTCTTAAGCATGTACTAAATTTTAAAAGATAGAAATTTTGTCTGTTTTTGCACCCACTCTAGTGGATGACGATGAATCAGAAGGAGAGGAATTCACAGTCCGAGATGGTTATATTCACTATGGACAGACTGTCAAACTTGTGTGCTCAGTTACTGGCATGGCACTCCCAAGATTGGTAAGACTTGGCTTTACTTCAATGAATATGAGGTAGAAACAAACCAGGAAGGATGGAGTTCAGTTTTTATACTTTTTAACATGAAAATAATAGTATCTTGATTATCCCATGTTAGCCATTGCATCAGTTCGTAAGTGTTCCTAAAGAATTAGTTTGTTAAAAGTGCATTGCTGATGTCAGTCTCATACAGAATTTTAAATGAATTGATGTTGGTTTCCTTTTTGACTGTGTGTCTGTCATTTTAATGTTGCAGTTATACTCTATTTCTTTCTATGTGTTACCTGCTGTAGCTGAATGTAGGATCAAGTTTTCAAAAACCTACAAATACAAGCAAATAAAAATACAAATTTTTATTAGGCTACTTGACTAATACATTTGCTTAAAATTAGGTAGAGTTGATATTTCTTGCTTTAGGAACAATGCACAGGATTGGTGCCTTTTTTTCTTCATTAGGTTGTGAAACTGTAAAGACATTATTTTTCCTTTAAGTTGAAAATTCCAAAATTCTGCTTTCTAGAACAGTAAGTTTAAGATGCATGCATATTAAATATCATAAATGGAAGTGTTGACTAGGTGTGACATGTAATGTCACTCTAAAAACTGTTAGACCAGATGTAGCTCTAAGAGAAATGTCCAAGTCAGGTGCTTCAGAGGTTGTGAAGTACTGTGGTGAAGAAATGCATGAGGGTCACCACTCTGGAGGTTCTTGGTTATAGGGCAGTGGTTCTCAATCTGTGTGTGGTGGCCTCTTGGGGGGGTTGCATGTCAGATATTTACATTATAATCATGACTAGCAAAATAGTTATGAAGTAACAATGAAATGATTTTATGGTTGGGGTTACCACAATGTGAGGAACTATATTAAAGGGCTTCAGCATTAGGAAGGTTGAGAACTGCTGTTTTGAAGGATTTAAAAGACTGGACTGTGAGGACAATGTCTTTCTTTCTCAAGAACTGAAAAAAAAAAAAAAAAAAACTTAGGAAGAGGGAAGGAAGATGGAAGAGACTTACTGTTGATTTTGAGATGAGTATTTAAATGTGCTTGTATGCTGTTGGGAACAAGCAGCAGTTTCTCTCCATGGAACTTAGTGACCACCTTTTGTGTGTTGTGTCATTTGACACTTGCTAGCACACAGTCTTTCATGTACCCACATGGGTTCTGTAGACTGTCTAGACTGGTGGTTCTCAACCTATGTGGTTCAACCCCCAGGACTTGTCAAGTGGAAGACCATCAGAAAATACAGTATGTACATTATGATTCATAGCGGTAGCAAAATTGCAGTTATGAAATAACAATAAAAGTAATTTGATGGTTGGAGGGGTTGGGTCAACACAAAGAACTGTATTGAAGGGTTGCAGCATTGGGAGGTTGAGAGCCACTGATCAAAAGTTCTAGAGTATGATGGAGGTGTGATCAGACAGCCTGCTTTGGGTTCCCACTCTCTTCTCTCAGTTATTAAAATGTGGATTTTAAGGACTTTGCTACTTCTCTGAGTCCGTTTTCTGATGAGTGTGTTTGTTTTGAAATATGAAATATTTGATCCTGCCACAATATGTCTGTCTCCTTTGACTAGCACACTCAACAGTAGCTTACTGTAGATGTTCCTTGTGGCATTAAATTTGTATATTATTGAAAAGATAAACAGAAAGTGACAATGAAAATACTTCTGTCCATTACCAACATTCACAACACCAATTTCTTAGAAATGTAGAATATTGAGCCCCAAATGAGTCATGGTGGGTTAGGCAGTTTTAGTCAAGAATTCTAGACAATTTATATGTACATTAATGTTTAAAAAGCTCTAGTCTAGACAAAAAAAATGATGGGCTGTCCTATTTCTTAATGTAATCTTTGAAGGGGTGATTTCCACATTATAATATTTTATAAAAATTTATATTGATACCTTATTGCTTATAAATGTTTTTAATATGTAGGTATAAAATAAATGACTGATATATTATTATGTAGTATATTCTGTGGGCAATGTACAAAATAAAAACTGCATGCAGATGCCTTACTTTTTAAATTGTTGTATTACAGATAATTAGAAAAGTTGATAAGCAGACAGCATTACTGGATGCAGATGACCCGGTATCACAGCTCCACAAATGCGCATTTTACCTTAAGGACACTGAAAGAATGTACTTGTGCCTTTCTCAAGAAAGAATAATCCAATTTCAGGTATGTTATACAATGACTGAAATAAGGCTGGGGATACTGCCCAACTCTGTGTTTAGTCCCCAGCATTGCAGATCAGTAATGGCTGAGTAAAATTTGTTGAATATTTACAGAGAAATACTTCTTACTGGCTGTTAATTATATTCACTTACAAGAAGATGGATTCATATGTTTATCTTAGCTTTGATCCTTAACACGCTACTCTCAAACATGCCTATGACTTCTCTCAAAATTAACTCAAAACTAAGTATTCTTAGAGAAGTTTGTTTACAAGTTCCAGGATTTTTAATCTGCCATCCAGAGAGCCTCAGAATATCTAACAGTAGAGCATTGTGAGTCCTCCAAAATGATGTATAGAAACACGCACTGTGTATTTAAAGCATTTAGCAAGAGGGTTCAATCTTCATCCACTTTACAGTAGTCGTGTGTGTGTGTGT
>JAQHUG010000017.1:2639818-2653024 GCA_028555095.1 Dicrostonyx torquatus | reverse complement strand
CCAACAAGGCCACCCCTCCCAATAGTGCCACAGCCTATGGGCCAAGCATTCAAACACACGAGGCTTTGGGGGCTGTACCTATTCAGACGACCACACCTCCCGCCCTCGGCATAATAGGGTTCTCTCTAAAAAAAATCGTGCATTTGAAACCTCTGACACTGTGATCCAAACACTCCCTTTCCCGTGCTCTGTGGGCTACCTTGGGTAGTTCACCATAGCAACAGAGAGCTGATGAGCGAGCATATCCACTTTGACCAGGTAGGATGGTAATAGCAGAATCCCGAGGCCAATTTGGAAGTTACGTTTTAATGCAACCACATAGCATTGACAACAGGCACACTGAGCTGCAAAGCAAAGGTGTCATAGAAAGATGTCTTAGCTCACGCTTCTCACCAGCCCAACTGGGAAACTGAAAGCTGATCCCATGCCTCTCAGGAGTTCTTTCTGTGC
The DNA here is from genome assembly GCA_028555095.1 of Dicrostonyx torquatus. Taxonomy (NCBI): domain Eukaryota; kingdom Metazoa; phylum Chordata; class Mammalia; order Rodentia; family Cricetidae; genus Dicrostonyx; species Dicrostonyx torquatus. Next base: position 2,652,574 of record JAQHUG010000017.1, on the reverse strand, counting down.
CAATTAAGAGAAGAAAATTCTGTTTCTGGTAAGTTATGTCGTAGATATGAAGAAACAAATCACTGTTACCTCTTCAGCTCAGAGTAGGTGAACAGCTGTAGCCAGGCCTGAGAAATGCTTGGTGGGCTAGGAAGGATCTGTCCTAGTTTCTGCCTCTACCTTCAGGTTGTGCGTTTGGTGACTGTGCTGGCTGGTGTAATTGTCAGCTTGGTACAACCTAAAGCCACCTGTGCAGAGAGACTCTATTGAGGAATCTGTCTAGATCAGGTTGGCTTCTAGACATGTCCTTGAGGGGTTGCTTTGATTGTTAATTGATGTAGGAAAACCTAGCTCATTGTAGATCACGTCATCCCCAAGGCAAGGGATCCTGGACTATACAGGGCAAGTGGAAGCTTGATGAGAGCAAGTGGGATGGGATTGTCATGTCTTTGCTCTTGACTATGGCTGTGATGTAGCTAGCCACTTGAGCTCCTGCTGCTGTGGCTTCTCTGCAATGATGAAAGTGTAAGCCAATAGCCAATGACGGAAGTATAAGCCAATAACCAATGACGAAAGTGTAAGTCAATAACCAATGACGGAAGTGTAAGCCAATAATCAATGACGAAAGTATAAGCCAATAGCCAATGTCGGAAGTGTAAGCCAATAACCAATGACATAAGTGTAAGCCAATAACCAATGACATAAGGGTAAGCCAATAACCAATGATGGAAGGGTAAGCCAATAACCAATGATGGAAGTGTAAGTCAATAAACCTTTTCTACCACGGACCGGCTCAGGGGAGCCCCTCAGACCATAGGGGAATCAGGGCCTTGGTACCAGGAAGGCACAAGTTAGGTGAATGACAGACAGACCAACACACAAGAGAGTGGTTTGAATTTGCTGCAACTTTACTGAATTCATATTTCCATTATATAGTTTTTAAACAAATTACAGAACCAGAAGGTCATAAGTTGGCACAGTATGAAAGCTTTTAGTCACATCAGCGATGAGCAGGTGTTAGACATGACACATCCTGGGAAGGGAAACTCTTGTCCTTGGGACCAAAAAACTTCAGGCGAGAGGGTACATCTTATCTAGAAATAGAAAGTTTCTTTCTCATAACTGCTAACATAGCCCTTCTTTATCTCCTCTAGTGAATTTCTGTATCTGCTGAATATACTTGTTTAAACTTTCTTGAGAAACAGACACTTTGGAGGTTGGGATCTAGCAAGCCTGTGTTAAGTAATTCTGTTTTTGCCTCTTATAAAATACAAACCTATAACTATCATCTCTCCTGCCTTTCTGTAAATGAAGTTATTTAATGACTCAACTGTACTTCTGTGTGATTCCCATCATATATCTTCTATTCTTAGCTAAATCATCCTATAAGCTTCTTTAGTTTATATTTTTCTCCCCATACTACATCAGTCTTTACTTAAGCAAAATTTCTACTGCTGTAACTCATCAAAAATACTCCTTTTACTGATTTCATATTGCTTATAACCAACATTTGCACAAGGGCTTGAAACACTGAAGGTATCTCGAACATTGCCACTAATATTAAAGTTATAATTATCATTTCCAGGGTTCTCTGATAAGATTGTGTGTTTGGCCATGCACAGTAAAATACATTATTAGGAAAGAATAGCAAAGGCAGCTGACCATCTATAATAGCAGTGAGAACAAGATCCTCCATTCAAGTTCATGACTTGAGCTGATTACTGCGGAACGCCGGAGGCATAGCTCAAAAGGACAAACCTCCCCTTAATAATCCCGTGTTGTCACACACAGGCAACACTGCCAGGTGTGACAGGTGTGGCACTTTTACCCCCATGTTTTGGTAAAGGTGGGGTTTTTGTTGTTTGTTGTTGGGACTGTTTGTTTTTAGAGATAGGGTCTCTACACAGCCCTGGCTGTCTGGGTATTCTGAAGCTCACTATGGAGACTAGGCTGGCCTTACACTCACAGAGATCTGCCTGCCTCTGCCTCTTGAGTGCTGGGGTTGAAGATGTTGGTCAAGTAGTTTTGTCATAGCAACAAAAATGAAACTAGGACAGTGGCACAGTGAGGAGCCTCTGGCCACAGTCAGGACCCACTTTGTAGGCTTCTCAAGCATAGCAAGTGGGGTAGGAGGATGGCCAATAGGCATGCCTCCAGGAATCAGAGGAATCAGTGAGGGGCAAGGCACTTGCTGTCCTTATGCAGCATGATGCTGTTGGATTCTCCTTTACTCAGATGATTGATCTGTAGGGACAGCTGGTGAGAGGCTGTGTTGGCAGAGACTGCTTGTTCATTTCCCAGCAGCCCAGACCTGAAATAATCACACAGAAGCTATATTAATTACGATACTGCTTGGCCAGTTGCTTAGGCTCTTATTAAGTAACTCTTAACATCTTAACCCATTTCTATTAATCTGTGTATTGCCACGTGGCTGAGGCCTACAGGTAAGGTTCCATCCAGTGTCTATGTCCGTCAGTAGCTGCATGGTGTGTCCTCAACTCTGTCTGCTTTTTCTCCTCTATCTGCTTGGAATTCTCACCTCACACTGTCAAAGGCCCAAGGCAGCTTCTTTTTTAACCAATGGTAATAAAACATATTCACAGCATATAGAGGGGAATCCCACATCAGCTGTCAAGTTATCAGGAGTTCAACTACAAGGGCCAGATGTCCGAGGCAGATAGCAGTTGGATGGGCAGTGATGTGTGAAGCTTGGGAGGCTGGGGTCCAAGTGCTTAGGACAGTACAAAGGAAGGACAAGGAGCCCTGAGCTAGTGCAGGCTCAACCCTGCCCAGCTTTCCCCTTTCTGTTTTGTTTTGTTTGAGATGACCTGACTACAATAGCCCAGGCTAGCCTTTAACTCACAGTCCTGCTGCTTCAGCCTCCTGAATGCTGGAATGTCACCATGTATGTCACCATGCCCAACTTTCAACCTCCTTTTTGATGATAAGAATGACATGGAGGTAGGAGAGGTGTTCCTTCAACATACAGACCTGTGGACTCTGATATCAGCCAGCCTGGCACGGCCATGGCTTGAATACAGCTTGGTAGCTGGAAAGCTAGCAATTTAGAAAGACAAAAGGTGAAAGGCTTGGCTCCGGCCTTCTTTTGACTTGTAGATTGCCCAGGAAGGAGTTTGCTGGCTCCAAAGCTGGTGAGATATGCAGCTGTGTTGCTTGCTCAGAGGTGTGGTGTCCCCGGAAAAGGAATGTGAATAGAGAATTCCTAAGGGTGGAGGAGCATTTTGAGAGGGGATTCAGAGCTTGGGAGAGGAAGAAATATACGCATGGTCATGCTGTAAGGACAAGAAGTCCTGAGCTGCCTTTGAACGATGATGGTGTGAAAGAGTCTGTTTCTTCCACGTGCCTCTGAGAACACATTTAGGGCAAAGCACCAGTTTCTATGTTGGGGCGATGGTCCCCGACACAGACCAAGGACTTTCCCTTACAAATTCTGCTTCAGTGTGTCTGCGGGTAGATCTGGGTTCAACTACAGTCCCCACCTCCTCCAAGATCCAGTAGAGCTGGCCGCTGAGCAGCATTTTGAGCTGCCAGACATACAAACCTTCCTTGTCACCTTTCCGTTCTACATGATGCTCTTGTCATTGCAGTGACTCAGGCTTTGCCTGTAGTGGAAGGAATTTGAGATCTCCACAGGAGCTGCCATTTGACTCAACAGGAGTTGTCCCACTTAAACCTCCCTCTCCACAGCTGACCTTGTGGGGTGGCCTTGCACCCCCATTGCACATAAAGAATCAGAGAAGCTTAGTGACCTCCCCAGGGTTGAACAATTAAAAAGTGGAGGATTTAGGACTCAAGCCAAGATCATACTGGCACAATAATGCTCAATAATTAGTTATCTAATAATCATTTCCAAAAGAATGGAATACTGATCCCAGAAGCCATCAGTTTTTAAATGAAAAATCTCAGTGCCAGGCATGGGATGCTTCATTATGAGTAGTTGCCCAGAGCGTCCCTAGAGGCTCCCCAGACAATGCAGCCTATTGCTATTGCTCTTGAATGTATTCCAGAACTAGACGCTAAGGCTGGTTACTAAAGAGACCACACACTCTGGATACAGAACACAGAGAGATCAAGCTGGTGCTAAGCTGGTAGCCTCCTCCCTGCTGGCTGACTTTCATAATGCCAGAAGGTACTACAGAAGCTGCTGCAGGAGAAAAGTCATCAACAGTCATCTCCAGCTGTAGACCTGCCGAGCAAGTCATGCACACTGGTGTAATAGTGGCATGACTGTTTGGGGGTTAACCAACCACTTTCTGACTGGATTTGAGGCCTACTACCGTAAACCTGGTCAGGAACCTGTGGCTGGGGAGCTCACCACTTGCTCTGCCAATGGGGGGAATTCTACCGATGCTTTGATAAATAGACATGATATCAAATTGTCTTCTAAATATTTATGTTTATATCCATAGACTAGAGCTGCTTTCAGCCTTGGTCAGAATAACTTCTTGCAGTGGGCTGAGGTTAATGCAGAGACTCATAGCTGATCAAAATTGTTTTGTCATCCTATTCCTAAACAAGACATTTGTTTCACCCCATCCGAGGTCTGAGAAAGGGTAGAAAAGGCTATAAGAGCTGGAAGGTGGGGAAGAGTACTGTGTTATCTGGACAGGACATGATTGGTGCAGAAATGAACACCTAGCAGTTATGGATACCTGTATGAGATCTATACACACATGTTGGTGGAGGCTGCTTATTTTTTTTTCCTGGAATCTGTCCTATTGCATATCTGAAATCCTTTTCTGACCAGGACCGCTTCTTAAAAATGCTAAGTGGTGTGGCCAGGACTAAGATTGTTTTACCTTTTGGCTCCACCCAGTACAACAAAGGTCTGTTCACGGGCTACCGGATTGCTGGGTGGGAGCCATCCTCATCGCCTCAACTCTGGATTGCACAGTGCAGTATACAAACCCTTTATATCTGAGTAAATCTAAATCCAGACACTGCACAGCCTGGAAATATCTCTGGGTATGGCAGCAGGAATCTGCCATGCTCTCCTGCCTGTGAACTCCCTGCAGACCTGATCCTGCTGCCTGTCCAGGAGGGGAGTGCTGAGCTGGAGGCATGGTCTGAGCTACTTTCTCCTGACCCCCGAGTGGGCACACAAGCATCCAGACCTGAAGTGGGTGGTGGGCATCAAAAGAGAGCCGGAGCTGTTCCTGCAACCAACATGGACCAGGAAGCCTTCCCTTAAAGAAACCTTTCAGCTCTTGCCACTAAAGCTGAGTCAGGAAACCACTTAAAGGAGCCACGTCTCTGCTTTCCACCAGCAAACGGAGCAAGAAGCAGTGTTAAGGTCTGCTTTTTGGTGTGTCTAGAATTCCTTTTCTAGCTACCTCATGTAGTGGATTTAGTTGACTGCATTGGTGCCAATTTGTTGGCGGAGGCTGCTTGTTCATTTCCTGGCCAGCCAGATCCAAAAATATAATCACAGCAATTGTGTTAATTAAAACACTGCTTGGCCAATCACTTAAGTGTATTGCTAGCTAGCTCTTATATCTTAAATTAACCTATTTCTATTAATTTGTGTATTGCCATATAGCTGTGGCTTACTGGGCAAAGTTCTAGCATCTGTCTCCTCCAGCAGCTACATGGCTTCCCACTGACTCCACCTTCTTTCTCCTAGCATTCAGTTTAGTTTTCCTGCCTACCTCTTCTCTGCCCTATCACAGGCCAAAACATCTTCCTTATTCATTAACCAATAAAAGCAACACACACACAGAATGACTTCTCATGTCACACACACACACATGCACACACACAAACACTGAGTCATCAGGGTGGAAGGGAATAAGAAAGGGTTAAGGAGGGGTGAATATGACCACAATGCATCATATACATGTATAAATACATGAATGAAATTGTCAAAGACAAAAGAATTAAGACATCATAGAAGACAAATTCATGAATTGAACACTCTACTGTAGTGCTAAGGAACATGAGTCCTGTGGTGTTATTAGTTAAGCAGGAAAAGACACAGTGAAAACCATTCCTGAACCTGTCACATCCTTTCTGGCCCACAACCCCTCATCTCTTGCATATAGGATTGAAATGGTCTTGTCCTCATGTCTAGAACACTCTCTCCTGGACCTTTACATAGCTACCCCCTCCTGCTGCTTGCTTCCACTCCAATCTCTCTGGCTCCACAAAGTGTGGCTGGTGACTACAGTACCTGGACCTGCCTTCCAGCTCCTCACGTCATTAGCTGTGTGCTACAGATGGAGTTACCTAGCCTTTCTGTGTATCAGTGTCTTCAGCTGTATAAGGGGACATAAGGACTCCTAAGGTGGCATGTATTGTATCTGTCAGTTAGCTCCATGCAACATCTCCTTACTGCTTGACACCCTCACCTAATTGGGTGCACTCTTTTTACCAGAAGGAACCACAGCACCCTGCTCTATTTGCTTTCTAAGCCAGAAGACACAGGGCATTTTCAGGTACTCCGTGTGTGACAGCATCTTGCTACTTACAAAGGATTGAGTAGAGGCATGTGAGAATTCTAGGGGTGATGGGTGGACACACTGAGCCTCTCTAGCCCAGGTGGGGTCCTTGCCTGGTACACAGTGCTCACCCTGACACTGTCTTTACCATTCATAGTAATTGACGGACAGAAATGGATGGCTCTCTTGGCTAGTGCTGACCTCTTCTTCAGAATCCTGGGCCTTCCTGAAAAAAAAAAAACAAGCCCTCCCCCCCAAAAAAAACAACCAATAAAAGCAATTTTCAGAGACTTTAAGCCTTTGAGTCAAAGCTTGAAGAACACCTAGGTTTTCAAAGCTTGAAGAACACCTAGGTTTTCAAGGTTAAGGCTGGCAGTCTGCTTTGGATCCGTCAGTCTGTGTCATAACCCTTGACATTATATTTAAACATGGTTTTCTTGATTTAATAAACAGAAGGGCCTCGAGAGGTTCTCTGGAGTCTTCTGTGAACATTAATCACTTCCTTGAATGCGTTCTGCCATTTGGACTTGGAAGCTGGCCAGAGATGGAACAGGGACAGAGAGGAGATGTTATCTACTGGCTGGGAGTGCCACAATGCTCCCACCTTCTCCCACCAACAAGAAGCTGAGAAAGGTGCATGGTGTTTGCTGAGTTTCCCTTGTAGGATGTTGAGTCTTCCTGAAAAATAAAAATCAGCTATATACTAGAGTTTGCATTACTCTGTGAGTGTGACATTAAGAGACTCAGGAGAAATGCCTGTGTATGTCCATTCTCATCTGTTTGAATATGCCTAACAGTCTATTAGTAAAGTCTTTCTGTAGAGACAAGTGACTTGAAGAATGTACACAAGGGGGAGGGAGGAGAAAGTCTGCAGCTTAAATTTACTTCAAGAGGTAAAGATTTGGCCCAAGATGTTTAGACAGAAAGGTTCTGGTGGAAAGCATGGGGAACACATACAGGTAGTAGGAAACAAAGGAAGGACAGTGTACCAGTCAGCTACTGATGTACTGATGCTGTGTAACAAAGCAGACCAAGTTTAGAGGTGTATGTTAAGGTTGGCTTTCTCCCTCACATGTCTGTCAACCAACAGTTCAGCAGGCCTGTTTAATGCTCTGTGGGCTTAGCTTTGAGCAGCAGATGAGGCCCAGAGTTGCCCTTAGTTTCATCCTAGGAACAGCTGTTAAGGATGATGAATGATGGGGATACTCAAGGCCTCCCCACTTGTCAGCCCCAGACTTTCTCAGTCCTACTTTCAGCCCACCCTTTGGGTCAGAGCAAGCCACATAGTCAGTTGCAATATTTATGGAGATCACGGACATCGTCAGCAACCTCGGGGATGTCTCCTATTCTGCTGCACACTTTCCTGGGTCCTCCTGGAGTTAGGACAATGGCTCTCAGCATTCAGGGCCTTTAAGTCCTATCATCACTTATCCCCAAGTCCTTGCTCATGTAACATAATTTTATTCCTCAAGGGTCCCCCCTCATCCGCCCCCATGGGTGGTGCTTGAGAGTTCAGGACCTTGTGGATGCTTGGGCACGGATCTCCCACTGAGCCACAAACATCGCGATAGCCAAAAGATGGCGCAATGTAACCTCCACTACCCCAATTATGCAGTTGAGTTTCCTAAATTTGAGGAAATCTCAGGGGTTAACACACTTAGAGAACAATTGATGAACCTCAGCCTGAGAAAACCATGTTTCTGACCAGCGTCTCTCTCTTGTCAGGTAAATACTCACCTGTCCTAAATGCTCCTCCACTTTCTACCACCCCAAACTCTAGGGTGCTCACCCCACTGTGCTAAAGCCCATCAGATTCCCCTTTTTTCTGTCAGGAGCTATCTGTTCTTGGCTTGCTTCACGAGGCTAACACCGTAAAACACCGTAAAAGACCTAGCTGTCCTCCAGTGACCCTGAATTTCTAAAACTCCACTTGTACACACAAGGGGCCAGCATTTCAGAATCACCTTAATAAAATTATATTTCCCACAGGATGCTCAATAATAAGGATTATTTTAATAACTAATAAACATATTTTTGCTTTTGCAAGCTAAAAAACGAGACTTTGACAGGCCAAAATGGACAGAAAGAAAGGTAAACCTGTTTTATTTGGTCAGCCCTCTGTGCACATGCGCAGAACCTCTTGCCTGCGGAGACCATCTTGCCATTTGCCGGTGGCAGGGGCCATATGGGTGAACCTTCAGACTGCACGAAGAGATAAAGTCCTGGAGTGGAAACCAATAATGGCAATGACAGCGACTCGTGGAAGCTTTTCTTTTCCTTGGGTAAAGCTCATTCACAATTGCAGCTGGTGCGAACAGGCAACCTTCAGTCTTGTGATCAGCAGGAACCACGCGGCGTGGATTGACCCAGTCGGAGAAGCAGGCAGTTGTTGATGGTTTGTCAATGGACCTCCCGAGTCAGAGGGAGGATTTGAGGCAGATGCTAGGAGGATCTCATGACGTTGACCCCGTGTCCCTCCCAGTCCATGTAACGTGTCTTCTGTTTCACGAGGCCTTCAGAACAGAAAGGTTGATTTTCTTCCCTGCCCTTGACCTCTTTTTAGTCCTTGGTCAGTCCCAGCCTGTGTCTCAATCGTCTCTCCAGTGGCTCACAAGTAGGGGCATTGGTGAGGTCTGTCATTTTGCCATCCTTAGGAAAAGGGAAATCAAACAGGCTAACAAGTTCTAGATTAGAGATTCTGAAAGTCCAGTTGTTGGTCCAGCTGCACAAACATCACCCCAGGGTTTTGGTAACAACACATCTCTCTGAGTCTCACATGAGACCCCGGGGCCGAAGCCTCAGAGTCTGAAATCTCCTCCTGTGTTCTGCTGTTCGCTACCGCTTGAGAACGCGCTACCCTCCCCTCCCGCTTTCCCAGGGAATCCCCAAAATGCGGCTTGGGTGTCCAGACGTGCACAAAAGCTAGTGGTGCAAAGCCTGGAAGTTTAGGATGCTTAAGGTCAAACCCTGTATCTGCATGTGTGAGCTGAGAACTGCTTTCCCTCCCTTCTCTAGGCACAGGTGTGGGCTATGATGTCCTGGAGCTGGCCTCCTTGGATGCTCAGGCTTCCCATGTCAGCTGTCCCCTGGCGGGACAGAAATCTCCCAGTCACCCGATCAGTGACTGTGGAGGACTCACCTCCATACCAGGGAACATCTTTCGGTGATAATAGACCCTCGCCGTGCCCATTGGTCCTTCTTATTAGGAGGCGAGTGCCCTTGTGCCCGAAGGATGCACCTTCCTGCTCTGTCCTCACGGGTAGCATGGCTTTGGATCTAGAGCTTGTTTCTTAAGGGCTCTGCCATAAACTTAGGTCTCTGCTCACCTCCAAAAGCCGTGAACATCTTCAAAGTGATGCACATCTGATCTAGACTGGACAGCCAAGGGGTTGCCTGCACTTGAAGGCATCCACCTCATTCACCCAGCGAATGAGACCACAAATACCCTTGTGTGTGGTGGTTTGTGCCTAGTTCACAGAAAGCTGGGCAGTTTAGAAACAATTAAGTTCCAAAGAGGTGATTATGGGTGCACTTTGTCTTTTCCAGACCCATTCTGAAACCCTTCAGCTTTCAACACCTCAGACTACGGCCGTATTTAGAGATGGCATTTTGCAACTGCCATGGACTCATCAGGGTGGCCCTAATCTAAGGTGACCCGTGTCCTTATACAGAGACATGCACTTGGAAGAAGACCCCAGGCATCTGGACGCAGCAGTGGGATGGTGCTTCTCCAACTCAAAGGACACTCAGATTGGCCAACAACCTCCAGGCCTGGAACAGCTTCTCCCTCCGAGCCCTTGGAAGGAACCAGACAAGTTCTGTATCTTGGACTTTGAGCTTCAGAAATGCAGGACAGATTTCTTCCTGGTGAACCACGCAGCCCGCCGCCCTTACTGATGGCAGCCACAGCATTCCCAAACAGTCACAAGGATTTGTGAACAGTTAGCATCCCTGACCTTTCACAGTATCCCACAACCTTCTGTACACAGGACTGTGGCTGAGACAACGCCAAGCTCATGACCGCTCTGGGGTATCTATCTTGAAAGAAGGAGTCTTTTTTTTTTGATTTATTTTATAATTTATTTACTTTTACTTAATTAACATTAATATTTTGCCTGCATGTATGTCTGTGTGAGGGTGTCAGATCTTGGAGTTAGACACAGTTGTTAGCTGTCATATGGGTGCTGGGAATTGAACCCGGGTCCTCTAGAAGAGCAGTCGGTGCTCTCAACCACTGAGCCATCTCTCCAGCCCGAAAGGAGTCTTGCACTAGCTGCCAAAGCTAAGTGAAATCTTGCAAGCAGGCTGGAGTTAGTCTTAGGGCACCAGAAGTGTCCCCCAGGTCCCACAGTACTGACTTCAAGGAGGTGTGCCGGCTAAGTGCTATCTATCCAGGTACTTTAGCTCCAAATCCTTATTTCTTCTTTTAATACAACACCCCTTAGGCTCTTAAAACCTCAATGTCTAAAACTTAGAACCTCGCTTTGCCTGCATGTCCTAATCAAACCCTGTGTTTTCCCCTCACAGTAGCCATGATCAAGTTGTCACAGGGGAGAAACACTGTGGTAGGCAGACGAATGGACCCCCACAGATGCTGTTGTGCCCTAACCACCAGATCATGTGATAGGGTCGTTATTCGGGTGAGCTGATGTAGAACAGGAAAGGCCGTCAGAGAAGGGGGTAGGGAGACAGCTTAAGTGAGAAAGACAGAGACATGGAGAGAGGATGCAATGGTGAGAGAAATAGAGAAAATGAGTTAGTCAGTTTTGAAGATGCTGCAGCATGGGCCTTGGAGATGGAGGACGAGAGGCCAGGAGCGGGGCACGAAGGCATCCTCAAGAAGCCAGAGAAGGTAAGAACAAACTCTCCCCTGGAATTTCCTTCTGACTCCGAGTTATCAGTCTTACTTTCAAGAGTACGAGATAGGGAATTCGTGAAGTCTTGAGTCACTGTCCTGATGGATCTTTGTGACAGCCATAGGAGATGGAAGAGCCGAGGTTCTTTAACTGGACTCCAGAAAGAGGGCACTAGGCCTGGATGGTAGCTGAGCTGTGTGGCCCCCAGGGCAGTCTTTTTCTCCCTTTAACAATTGTCTCAATGTATGGTGGGTGGTGGTGTCTGTTTTCCCCCCTTTGTGTGCAGTCAACAGTGCCTGTTGACGGTTGTTTTATCTCAGCTCGCTTTCTCCACCGCCCTTGGTAGCTCACTCAGAATCCCTAGACAGGGCCCATAGATTGGGCAAACAAAAACACATTGCTTGGACACGCTTTAATATGGCGATCACTTATCTCAGATTCACAGTAAAGACATTTTGTGTTTCATCTGGCAACTCTACCCCTGCGCCAGGGAACCACCTGCTGCTTTAAGGTTTTGAGATCTGAGCTGTTGGCACCATCCCTGGAGAGGCTGTCAGCTCAGCTGAACCCCAGTTGGAGTTCTCACTTGTTAATTGGCTGTTCTGTCCCCGAGGGGTGTTGCTGAAACCAGAGAGCAGGTGGGAAACACGGAGACTACTGAGGGAGGAAGGAGCTTGGAACAGGTGTGAGGTTCGGCCACGCAGCTCAGATGTCCCTACTGCAAGAATTATCATTGAGCTGCCATCTTCTCTGGCCATCTGGGGCTGGTAGGAAGCACTCTGTTTTCTTCAAGGAGCAGAGGAATCATGCTTGCCAGGGCCACTATACTATAAACAAGAACCAAAGACCTAAGGGCTTGAGTAGCAGAAATTTGTTTCCTCATACTCCAGAGGCTGTAAGTTCAAGGTCAGTGTGCCGCCACCTGGTCTCCAGTAAGGGTTCTTTTTCTGGGTGGTTGATGACCATTGTCTTGCTTTCTGTCCACATGGCTCTCTCTTGACATTGTGTTAGTGTCAACAGCACATCCTCATTATACCTTGGTGCTGTGCAAAGTTCTGTTTCCAAATATAGCCACATAGTGAGATATCAGTAGTTAGGACTTCAGCATATGAATAATACGTGACCATTTCAGCCTGCATCAGGGAGCTGGCTGGACAAACTATCCCAGCACCTCTCAGAGCCCAGGACTGGGACCCAAGGGGAGGAGTTCACAGAGGCCTTCTGTAAGCTTCCGCCAGGGCCAAGGAGTCATAATGACAGGAAGCTGGGAGGGACCTCAGGTTAGAGGTTAATCCTCCCAGAGGTAGCTTGGTAGCTAAGAAATCACGGTTCTCAGTGCTGGGCAGAGCCCAGGTTAGGACCTTCATTTTATTTGTCTATTAGTTTTACTTGGGAAATATTGTCGCAGGACAATATTACACCAATTTGATTAAAAAAGGGGTATCTTATTGGAGGGGATAAAA
>JAQHUG010000017.1:2614828-2638838 GCA_028555095.1 Dicrostonyx torquatus | reverse complement strand
CAAGTATACATTGCAATATGGTATCAATACATAAACAATATATAAGTATCTTAATCAGTGGTAGAAATGTACACTGTAAAATGGTAAATATATCTCAATATATATATAACAATACATCAAGAATGTTTTAAACAGAGGTAGAAACATATGCATGCATACAATATTCGATATAATTTAACTTTGTATCCATATACAGGGAAAACTAGGAAACTCCAGCCACTACAGCTGGCTTGCAGAGCTCTCTGGCATCTTCCTGATGTCAGGACACCATTCTGGCAACTGCACCGAACGACGACCAAGCTCCTAGGCAACTAGCACTGGACCAACATCTCTCTTTTAGGAAACCATGCAGGGAAAGTCTTGTTACGATGCCAGGAGGGCTGAGACAATGTGTTGAGAGTTCGGGGAAGGTGGCCTTCTTCAGCAGGATCCAAGGTAGGGCGTGTCTGGAAATTAAACTCCTTAATTTATGTGGCAAAGCTTAATTGAAGCCACTGGTTTCTCCTGACAAAGGCTAGTATCGTAGGCCCTAGAGTCACAGATTATGGGCCCCAAGTGTCTCTGCATTCATGGCTTTCAAAATATGTCCTATAGAACCCAGGGTTCCCCCTACCTCTCCCAGAACATCAAGGGAAGGAAAAGGCCGATTACTTCTAGGAAACTGTCCTGCCTCTTTCTTATTCTGGATCTCCACACAGAGCTGCTTTTGGGGAAGAGGGCTCCCTCTCATAAAGTTGTGAAAACCATCAGCCTAGATCCATACTTTGTCTATGAAAGATTTGTTCTTCAAACATGTTTGGAACTCTCTACCTTACAACACAGTGCTCGACTTGAAGGTGTTTGTTATTGAAGCATAATGCAGCAGATACTGACCAATAAACCCAGAAGCCCCAGAACTGCTCCACACACTGCATTGACTGGAACCAGTTTAGGGCTCCCATTACCTTAGGATGCTTTGCAAGTGACAGTTGTTTATGTTACTGGAGAGTTGGAAATGAACACGCAAAATGCGTGGCTTCCTGGGAGTTGGGGATGTGGCTCCTTACCATCATTTAAGTCTGGCAAAACCTGCAAATACTGCAGACTTGGGGGCTGAGCAAATCTCCCACAGTTAGTTAGACCTAGATAGGAACTCAGTCTAACTCCAGAGTCTGAGTTCTTCTTGATAACTGATTATCAGAAATGTTCCAGATCTTGAGCTTGAGAACCCAGGGTTTAGAACACCATTGAAATTAGGGAAAATCAGGAAAAGAAGAGGTTTGGGATGTGGCAAAGATCTCCACTGTAAATCCCCTTGGTTTGAGGGTGTGGTAGATGCACGAATCCTCCTGACTCCATCACTGGGAAAGGGGGACTTGGCGCAAAGCTAATGAGTGAAGGGGAAGCTAGGAAGTGTTACCCTGATGGCTGATGGAAAACTTGGTCTCGGGTTATCTTTGCTCTAGAGAATCCAAGAACACAGATCCGTTTTAGTATAATGCTGGTATCTGCCAACGAGGCTAAAACTCATTTACTGATACCATCTCTTGGCTTTCTTGTGAGGTGGTAGAGTGTGTTTTACTCCTCAAAATGAAGTCAGGGCTTGGTGTGTCCAGGACAGAAGTGTGAAGAGCCAGCTTTCAAGTCCTCCTCAAGCAGGGATTCAGAGCGAGGCCTGTGTCCCCAGGGAGGCAGGAGAAGGAGGAAGAAACAGGGACTTTGTTTTCTTTTGTGGTGATTATATCATGATGTCTACACACTTGGCAGCAATAAAATCATTGCCTGTGGATTATTTCCAAGGTGTGTGTTATCTAATGCCTCCTCCTAGTGGAATTCATACATTCTTATTTGTTTATTTTTTGTGTACACTTCTGGAGGGCAGGGGCAACTTGTGGGAATCGCTCTTCCCCTCCCACAGTGCGTGTCCTGGGAAGAGATCTTAGCAGCAAGCACCTTTACATGCCTGAATCATCTTGCCAGCCCATGATGGAATTAAAATAGAGATGAACCTTGCCTCTGTCATTTGTCAGCTTTCTGATTTTGGACATGTTACCTGTCCTTCTATGCTTCAATTTCTTCACTTTGAAATGTGGGAAATGACACGTCACACGTGGTGTTTGGAGGTTGAAATGAGAAGCCATGTGTAACAAGTGTTCATTCATCCCCCTTAGGACTCTCTCGACTCGTTTATTCCTTTCCCCAACAGGCTTCTGCAGAGACAATTGTACGCTTGAGCACCAAGAAGCATCCCCATCGTTGAGGGAGTGCGAAACCAGTGAAGTTAGGGAGGGAGTGGGATATGAAAAGGTAGCAGACCCTCCCCCACTGGGTCACACATTATCACACACAGTTCCACCACCCGTCAAGAGGAACTGACCTCCTGGGAATGGGTATGGCTTGCTCAGGGCCACACAGCAAGCTAGGGACAGCCACTGAGCTTGGATACAGATCTCTGTACTTCATCTTCATTACTCCAGAAGAAGCTTTTTATGGTCAGTGAGCTTGGAAGCCAGATTTCCTGGACATTGTGTACAACTGAAAACAGACCTTGACTTTGCAGGTGGTTCTGTCTTGGATCAAATGTAAGCGCACATCTGTACTGCAGAGACCTCAGTGTGAAGGGGGAGCCTCCCAAAGCAGCCAGGGAAGGACTGGCATGGAGAAAAGACTTTGTTCAAACCCATTCATCCATTCACTCCTCCATTCTACCCTGGAAGAGTTACTGGACCCTGTAATATGCTGTGACTGACGTCACGTGGTTGTGCTAACTGTTCTCCATCTTCTGTCTTCTGTAGGGAGTCACCCTTGCTGTGTGGTAGCCACTTGGGAAGGTAATAACTATTGTGTGCCAGAAGGAAAAGCATGGCACATGTGCCCCAGTCTGACCTCTTTTCCTGTGCAAGAAGGGCATGTGATTCACTCAGGCTGTGCCTTAAAGGGCTGGGGTGGGTGGGGTGTGCACTGGTGGCTCTGGCCCTGGTCTGTGAGAACGCTGTTGGAAACCAGGAAGCTGAGTTTATCCGAGAGAGGCACTAGGATACCAGAGAGGTCAAAGATGTCTAATCCAGGAGAGAGGGAAGTAGTGCATTTAGAGTCAAGAGCCAGGGGGTTAGCAGAAGCAGCATGGGCCAGGATGTCTCCATGTGGTTGCCACTGGGATTCTACAGAAAAGCTAATGAGTCAAGGTGCATAGCAAGGGGTCCATGGGAGCTTTGATGACAGGAGCAGACTGGATTCTTCAGCAAGAGTTGGAAAGTGGGCAAGGTTTTCGACTGTTCTCAAATGAAATGAGGTCCAGGGGGACTAAGCAGAGGGGTGTTAGGATCCAGTGGCTCCCAGCCTTTGTTTACTTGTATTTCAGCATGGTTACTAGGCCAGACACATCCGTCAGAAACATTGTGGGCTATGTGCACTCTCCCTCTACCCACTTGCACTATGGGGATAAGGAAAAGAGGGAGAATACGGCAAACAGTCACCCCTGAGAACCTGGGGTGGATTCATACAAAGAGGAAAACGTGTCCAAGCTCTGCTCTTCTCCCCCAAGAGTGAGTTTCCCCTTGTTGAGGAGCACAGCAGTGGATGGGTGGAGCGACCACTGAAAGCACAAGAGGCACGACGGAAGTCAGTCATTACGTTTATTAAACATTCGTGGTACATGGATTAGTAGGCAAAACACAGGAAGAAGAAGATACAGCAGAAATCCAGCAGCTGTCTTCACTTAACTCACGACGACGACATTTTGCTTAAGCGGAGAGACACCTGTTAAGCACACAGGGACACATGCAACCAAACCCTAGCTATACAGGCTCTGTCTGTGTGCCACTTCAAGCGCATTAGGAGACCTTATGGTGGTGCTTGGGGCACAAGGCGCTGAGACACAGCTCTCAATGCCAGTGCTCCAGTGTTTTACGCTGCTGCTGAAGCAATGCTACTAGAAGACACGAAAATACCAGGAAAGCCATGTGTTTGCTTCTTTAACTTGAATTCATGTTCAGATCAGTAATCTTGTTTAACACGAGGCAAAGGAAGTTGACTTAACAAAATGCGAGGACAGCATTATGTGGGGAAAAAAATTCATCAGGAAAATCAGACCTTTGCAAATCTCATCACAGATTCTGGAAGGTAAGAGCCCCCTGCATCCATCTCTCAGCTTCTACTAGGTGACAAGACTTTCCAAGAAATCTAATCAGCAAAGGCATTTTATCATTTTGTGTGTGTGTGTGTGTGTGTGTGTATGTGTGTGTGTGAAATCTTGTTTATGTTTTTGCCTGCCTTAAAATATTTCAAATGTACGGTTGGCAGATAAAATATAGGATGTCTTTTCGTGTATGAGATGCACTCAAAACTGAAAATTACTATCTAGAAGGGTGTTTCACAATACGTGGTTTGCGACCCCTTGGGGTTGACCGGCCCTTTCACAAAGGTCTCCAAAGACCATCGGAAAACAGCTGTTTACATCATGATTTATAACAGTAGCAAAATGATAGTTATGAAGTAGGAATAAAAATAATTTTATGGTTGGGGTCACTGCAATTTGAGGAACTGTATTAAAGGGTTGGGGCATGACGAAGGTTGAAAACAGCTGGCTTATCCACAAGTACACTTTAGCTGCATAGCTGTATTTTATTAACTACATCATAGAATCTTGTTTTTAAGTCAGAAACCCCAGAGTTTCCTAATAATGGGCTGGCGGTCCTAATTTTTCTTCATTTATTTCCTAATACTGTCAGAGAGTCCAAGTCTTTATTTAGGTAGGAAAAGTATGTAGACTGTAAGACCTACTCAGGTGTCACAGACATTTTTATCTCTTACATCTTTTATCATTGCAATTTTGACTCTGCTGTTTGACTTTGAAGCTGTTGACTGAGAAGGTGGCGACTGCTCCTCATGTCATTTAAGATTGAAGTCTGAAGAGGGAATATAGTCTGGCGTGACAGGCAGTTCTGAGCTCTGCTGTTTCTCCTTAGTGCAGTCCATTAGGCACACCCACCACTGTGAGATGCACAGCGTGTCTAATTCTAGAACATCAGAAGCCCTAGCAGCCCTGCGACTCTTCTTTTCCCTCTTCCGCAGGGCACCCTGGGTCAGTGGGCAGTTGTGGCCTTATGGAAAGGAGAAGAACACCCATTCCTTGGATAACTGGCAGCTCACAGCAATGAACTCTTCTTGATTCATATTTTCTTTTGTGTATTTTTTTTTACTTTCTGCATGTGCCTACAAACTGTTTCTATTGAGAAGGTCCATATTAAATCTATTAAGTAGATATGACAGTGTTGTTCAAGAAAAAAGGAGGGAAATGAGAGAAAAGGAGAGACTGGGAGGAAAGAAGCAAGACAGGGAAGGAGAGAGTGTGTATTGGTAGAGGTGTGGAGTGTGTATTCGCACATGCTCTCTAGAAATGTTGTTTCTGGTGTCTCAGTGTATAACTTATTTCTATTTTTAAACAGAGAGTTCTCAGAGTTAAATGTTTTTCAGCACTAATTTTGCAAAGAGACAAAGCTCACACAAAACTCCAACTTTTATGGAGTTTTACTTGCTTAATTTCAATATCCACTGATAAGTTTTTAACACAGAGAGAAGGTTCAGTTCACACACACACACACACACACACACACACACACACCACGCACGCACACACACACAGTGAGCCAATTATCAAGAACTACATAAATGGTAATAAAAACATACACACTTTTGGCATTCAAAGTTACCTGTGAACTGAGTCCCAGCATGTCAGTTTCCTTGGGCCTGACTATATATTTTTCCACCCTTGTCCAGGTAAATACAACTCCCCTTCCTACCTGGAGGTCTTTATGGAGAAGAGGAAGTATAGGTGAACAGAAGAAATTACATTGAGGTTTTAAAAAAGTTGTGGGGTTAGGGTACAAAGGAGGAGTCACACGGCACAGGTCACCTTCCCTTCTGCATCTTGACATCACCAACAGAAAATGTGCCTTCAGGCTATTAGCCTTGTACGCTTTCCCTTTGAGGAAATAAAAATCCGAAAACCTGTCTTTTAGACACACTCGTGTTGCTTTTCTGATGATGATGGGAACTTACACCTCTGAGTGCTCTCAACCAACCTATAGATTAAAAAGAGTAAGACTAGTCCCATAGTCAGGAGTGGCCAGAGGAGGTGTGGAGTTGTAAGATGTGTGGGAAGTAGCTGTGGGTTCCCCAGGAAGGAAAGTGGTGACTGTAACTCTGCATGAGCAGGAGAAACAGAGCACAGCAGCATGTCGCTATGGAGAGACCTCCAGAAAATTCTAAAGCTCATCAGGATCTATACCTCCATTTTCACCATGGACTTGGCAGTGACATTTGTAACACGAGCCTTTTGGGGCCCCTATCCCTGGTCTGAGGTTTCTTCCGTGGTGAACACTGTGGAAACCGTCTTGTCGTTTTCATGACCCCACCTTAAGTTCCTTGTGGAACTCTGTGAAGGATGGAAAGCAGACATTGAAAAGTCCCCATAAGAAGTGGGTCTCCCTTCTCCTTCACTCCAGTTTCCTCTTCCTCCTTGTCCATTTCTTCCTTGCTCCCTGGTCTCTCCCTTCCTGCTGCAGCGGAGGGCTGGCTATCATAGCTCAGGGGGGTGGGGCAGAGGTGCTCATGTGACTGTAGGAATACCTGGTCAGTGATGCCCCTAGGGTCCTCCCATCCTCCTCCTCTCCCACCTCTCCTCTCACCCCTGGGGGACCAGGATTGGGACAACAAGGGAAGGTGGCCATGAAGCCCAAGCGAAACCGTTTGTTCATGAAGCAATAGATGATGGGGTTCACACAGGAGGAGGTGTAGGAGAGGAGGAGGATGAAGGAGATGGGAGCCCCCGAGAGGTGTTTCTCAGCAGAAACGGTGTCATACGCCCTCCAGGCGTTGGCACTGAAGATGGGCATCCAGCACAGGAAGAAGAGGACCACAATGACGATGAGCATGCGGATCACACGCTTCTTGGCTATCAGGTTGGCAGCGGAACTGCTGCTCCTGATGCGGCTGGCTCTGCTGCCGCTGTTGCTGATAGACAGCTGCTGAAGCTCCAGCTTCCGCGGGTGCCTGGACTTCTGCAAGTAACACCCGTCACTGTCCTCGTACCGGCTGCTGCCACCGCTCAGCTTCTTCTCTGCATGGGCAAGTGACATCATTTTATTGCTCAGGGTATGTCATGCCAGAGAGAAGACATGTAGACCCTGACGCCTTCAGTCCAGGAGGCCAAGCTAAACTTGAACTGGAGAAATGGACAGGCAGCTTGGCCTGTAGTGGTTTATATCAGGATTGGTCTGCGCTAGGTCTGTCCTTACAGTGAAATATAAATCATGCATGCGTATAGTAATTATAGTAGTAATAAAATCCTACACACAAAGATCGTGAGGCTGAAACTTATTACAAAATAAATATTAACACTCTTCTCCGTTCTTCGTTTCCTGTTTGCTTGCTAAGTGTTTAGATTACTTTTATTGTGAGGACTCCAAGTAACAGAAAAAGTCAACAGGCGCCAGCGAGGCTGTGTTATCTACATAGTAAGGAACCGAGAGAGGAGGCGGGGAGAGCAGGAAAAAGTTATGTCAACACAGGTGTTGGGGACAGTTTCAGTGGGCTCCAGAAGGCAGGCAGCATTGAGGGTGAGAAATGAGGAGCAAAAAGTTGGGCTTGGAGGGTGTGGACCTAATGTCTCAATGCCCTGTGCAGGACAGAATCACCAGAGGGTAAGCCTGGGGGACAGGACCCTCTGCATGCAGCTGTCATGTGAGCATGCTCTCCTCTGATTCCACCTAGGACTCCACCAAGAAATGTCTCCTCATTTCACACACGTGGAACTGGAGAAACCGGGTCTCCTGGCTTCCTGTGTCACCAAGGCTCTAACACAGGCTCTGAGTCCTTCTATAAAGGACTCAGATAAATAAACTTTTCTTTATCTAGTCCATCTAGCTTTTGAGTTCTTTTGGAATAAACACCCAGTCCAAAGATAGTTACCTTTAGAAGATTTCTTCTGGCTAGCATCAAATTTTATTCCTTGGTAGAGTTCCAGAGAGATCAGCCCATAGGCCACCACCATCACAATCCCGGGGATGAGAAATAGGATGAGGAGCAGGAATGTTTGCCTAATACAATGAAAAGAAATCTAATCACCAGCGACTCTGGACCTTCAAGTTCTGAAGGGCGAGAATGGGGCGGGGGCAGCTGGTCTGAGCAGACCCATTCATTTCTAGTGTTTAACGTCCTAGAAAATTCCGTGTCTGGAGGTCAGGTTATTAGAATTTATTTACTTCTCACTCTCTTTAAAGTGGATATGAAGATTAGATTCCCAGCTTAGGTTGGGAAGACATAGAGTCATTCTATGCTCCAAACTGACGAACACGTTCAAGGCTAACAGCAAAACTGGCAAAGTGGTGCTTACTTACAGCTCCAAATACTCAGGAGGCTGAGGCAGGAGGCTTGCTCAAGTCCAGGAGTTTGAGATTAGCCTAGGTGATGCAGTGAGACCCTTTATAAAAATGAGTAACATGGGCAATAAATAAATAATGAGTATATGGATGGATGTCCCAGGTGTTGAAATAATCAATATGAAAATACTTCCCATCCAATGAGGACTAGTGCTGGGTTCTACAGCCGAGGCTAAGCTCTTTACAGGTGTGTCTCATTTTAACTCACATAAGAACCTTTGATGTAATTACCATTATCTGAGCACCTACCTATTGAAGACATGAAAAAAACTGAGCTTTGTAGAAATTAAATGTGCCCGAAGTTACGCAACTAATAGCAGAGGTGAGATTTGAACCCTATGACATACAACAGGCTACACAAGTTGTTGACTCTACAATGGGAGTCATTAGATGCTTAGGTCAGAAACCATGGAAAATCTTTCAGTTTTACCAAATGTAACACTTGCCACCCATAAATCCTCCTAAGTATCCGTTCTCCATCTCACTGCGAAGCTGGTTTGGTGGCCCACAAAGTCTTAGGCCTGGAAGGATTGAGCTATGCTTTCTTTAAACACAGTCGGGGTTGAGGATTCGCAGCCTCCTGCTCTGTGAGTCTGGTCCCTAAATCACTTTTGCAGTCTGGCATGTGTAAGCTACAAATTAGACCATACGGTTGTCAGAGGCAAACAGTGGCTGGGCCATTTCTCATTGCAATTGGACATGTTTTGATAAGTCTTGGATAGCCTTCTCTTTTTGCAGTGTAATGCTGTTTTGTGTGCGTGTTGCTTGTCTGAAATGAAAGGAAGAGGGCAAGGAAGCATGATCTGGGTTTTTAGTCACTTCGGAATGTCTACATCCTGTTTCTAAAACAGCCCTATAATCAGGAAATGTAACCCACATTGGTGCCATCTTTTCATTAAAAATATTTTTATGGCTTCTTGTTTGAACCTTATAGCTGTCCAATAGTGCAGATTTAGAAAAAAATCTGTATTAGTAATTCCTTTAGAGATAAAGAACTGGTGCTTCCAGGGGCTAAGCAAGTTTCGCCAAGGCTATTTTGCCAGTAAGCAAATGAACCAGCGCTGGAACATCATCTCTTCTGGTAAGCTATTCTGGGCAAACACAGTGTTTATAAACACTAGGAATCGGTGTCGAGATAGCCTCGCTAGTAAAAGCACTTGCCACCAAGCTTGATAACCTGTGTTTAATCCCTGAAACCCATGTGATAGAAGTAATCCTTCAAGTTGTCCTCCGGCCTCCACACATGCATGATGGCACATGTGTACCCCCGCAATACACATACAAAGAGGTTAATATTTTTAAAAACAATAGAAAAAGCTACAAAAGATTTTGGATATTGGTTTCTCATCGATTCCTTAGAAAGTCATAACTCTGTAAGCCAGCCAGCCTGACCTCCTCGGGGTTCATGTTGATGCCTAAGCGTAGTGGTTAAGCACAGAGAGAGGCGTTGGCCCCTCCTAGCTTTGTGGGTTTAGCCATTCTGGAACCTCCAAGTCAGTTTCCTTATCTGTGAAATGGACATGCCAACATCACTTCATCTAGAACTGGTGTTGAGAATCTCAGTTTCCCACTGTGTACTCTTCCTGTCAAGCTAGAATGACCCTCCTCAGGGGATCCCTGAGGCTTCACACTTGGGGACCATGGGCCTCTAACTTTCTGGACAGTAATCTTTTCCCTCAGTGGTGTAGCCACTCGTTAAGATGTCCATGATCCAGTAAATAACTTCTTATTTGGCTCTATAAGGAGATCTAATTTGACCCTGGGGATCATATGGAAAAAGAAGGCATGAAAGCAGGAAGAGAACTTGTTGGGGGAAAAGGGGGTTCAGCCAGAGATGGAGGCAGATGGGAGAGGAAAGGGGAAGGGAGCAGACAACTAAGCCTCATTATATAAATGTATGAAACTGTCAAAGAATAGTAATAGAAAAGGACCCTCCTTCGCAAGCCTCCAGGCCACCTGTCCCATAGCCATCTGGCAGGGTGTTCCAGTCCCTCGAGGGCGCGGCCTTACCAAGATTGCTGCATAGCATCGCTTGGCAACAGGAAGCGGCACATATTTGCCGTCTGGTTGTTATTTTTCGTAAAAGGCACCAAGTTGCTGTAAATGGGGTACGGAGTCATGATGGTGAAGGAGAGGCACCAGGTGGCAGCGATGACCTTCAAAGCATGGGACTTCGTTTGCCAGACTCGGGACTGTAAGGGTCTGCAGATGGCGCCATATCTCTCCAGAGAGATGGCTACCAGGTTGAAGGTGGAAACACTCACGGAGGTGCCTGGGAAGGAGCATAGACGGTAACACGGAAGTTACTCAGGCGTTGACTCCGATTTAGCTTAAGTGCATCAGAGCCGCAGTTTAACATGATGTGAAAATGCTCAAGGGGTAAAGAAATCCTATGTATATGTTTGAAAGGTGATTTAGTGCCAGCTTACCGAAAAGGACTTAAGGCAGTTAAGCATACGCATTTGCCAGCACATCTCACTGCCCATTTTCAGATAAGTTTATTGAGCTTTGATTGCCATCTAACTCCAGCTAGGGCTGAAGGTACTCATTAATTAATAAACCCGGGGATTAAAAATAAATTGCCATCCCACAGAAGGGCTTTTTGGAAACCTAGAGAAGAGTTCTAATTTTGATCATGACCACGTAATTAAGAAGACCTTAGAAGGCAAAAATTGTCAAGGACTCCATGATGTCAAAAGGTCACTGGGTGTTGAAATTTCTAATACACAATTTAAGATTTTCAAACATTTTCAAATTTAAGCTATCTGTTGAAAAACTGTCACCAGTTAGCTGTTACCAACAGACTTGGGAACAGTCTAAACTTGACATCCTAAAACATCACTACTTACCAGGATAGACAGTAACCATGTATATTTTTTTCTAATACTTTTAAGTAAAGCATTTTTTTTTGGTGGGATTCACTCACTGTGTCTTACTGGACATCCCTCTAGAGAGCCTATGACATGTAGAATTGAAAGTATAGCTCTAAGTCCCAGTAAGTGTGCTCCGTACAATGGGTCACATCCTCCCCGCCCCTGCCACACACAAATGAGGTGTGTGATGGGTTTTGTGAGCAGTACTGGTGAAGATATCATAAAATAGAGGGTAGGATCTAGATCACCAGAATTAGAAATTCAACAAAGCCCTGGGCATGGTGGGCATGCCTGTGATTCTACCACTTGAAAGGCAGGTGCAAGAGAATCACCTCAAGGTCAAGGCCACCTAGTTACACAGTAAGTTTCCAGGTCAGTCAAGACAACATACTGCACTCCATCCAGGCCTCCCACTTCACCTCAAACCCCAAACCAACACCAAATAACGAGAAAAAGTAAATTTAACAAAGTAAGCTATCGTGACATTCCAAATAATCCCAGAATTATTTTGCTGTTTCATTTTGGCTATTAAAACTGTTCTGAGGTGAAATTCACACAGCACAGAATGGAGCGTCTCAAAGCAAACACAGTCCGTGGCCGTCAGAGCCGTGTGACTCTGTGAGCACTTCCGTTAACTCTCCACCCTGGCTAAGATGCTCAAGCACTGTGTCTGTCAGATGCGCACGGATGGGTCTCAGAAGTTGATGAGCTCAGAGCAATACTTCATGACCTAACCATGATCCTTATCATTTTTAAGGCTTTAAAACATGTTCAGGGGTCTTGAACACAGATGAAACATTCTTGGTCACTAATGTGGGAGTATGAGGATCAGAGATTCATCATTATTGTGTCTTCCTCTGGATCCTGGACACTCAGCTAGGGAAAATAAAGTTTTTTTTGTTTTGTTTTTTAAAGCTTTCTGGTCTCAGAAGATTGCTCTAGTCCTACTCAGCGCTGTCTATTTTACACAGTTTGGGTCAGAATCAAACACCCCCTTTACACACACACACACACACATACACACACACACACACACACACACACACACACACACACACACACACACCCCTTACCCTCTTCTTACTAGTTGGTTCCCAGAATGGGCAAGGGACAAAGCATGGTGACAGCAAGGGACATGTTTCTGCTAGGGTTAGGAGAGCTACAGCAGCTGGCAAGCTGAGCCATGAGCTCACCACTGTGGTGCCTGTTAATCTCGGTTCAAACCCCAGCCGCCGTCCTTCCCCTGACTTTGTGAGACAGGGAAGAGTTGATGATAGTTCTTTACCAGGTGGTTGAGAAACAAGATCATGGAACTAAAAGTGCTCAGCGAAATATCTGGCACATAAAAAGTACTAAAAAGTAGCTTTGTGGGGTTTGTTATAACCATCATGATGTTTGGTTTAAGCGGCAAACTACTTAGGTCATCCAATCAGGGGCTACTTTATAATCCATGGTCCTTCGGAACATCTTCAATTTCGTATTAAGGACACACACACACACACACACACACACACACACACACACACACACACCCACCCCTGGCCTAATATGCCCTCATGCTTTGAGAGAATAATCTGGGGACTGAATCCTGACAGAAGAAGCTAGAGTGAGCTGAAATGGTTTAAAACAGTCTCCATTTCTCACAGAACAAGAAACACAACAGCGAAGAGCCCTGATCCTACGCATCTGCTCCATTCCAAGAAACCCTGACCCAAGCTGGGAGTTAATCAGAATACAACCATCTGCCACCAGAAAGGTATAGAGTGACTTGAAGTCACCTAAGAATTCTTATCCTTCCGCAAAGAGCCAAGCCCACTCCATTTCCCCGTGATTTTGTATCAACTTCTGACACTCGCTTCCTAGCAAGGAGGAGGACTGTAAAGAGAACACTTGTGTCCTTGTACATGGGCCCACACAGACAGATGCATGGTGTTTAGGACCCCAGCAGGGTCCCTCTGCTGTGACTGCTTACAGAGTGTGAGAAGAGCCCTCTCAACAGCCACCGGCAGTGACTCACCCATGAAATAAGTGGTGGTCTTGCACATAGCACTTCCAAAGATGAAATCCTTGAGCAGGTTGGGGATGAGGTTGAAGGGCATGCAGAAGAGACAGAGCATGAGGTCACTGACAGCCAGGGACAGCAGGAAGATGTTGGTGACGGTCCGCATCCGCTTGTTCCGAATCAGCACCGTGATGACCAGCGTGTTCCCCAGCACACTGAGGAGGAATATCAGGGAGTACAGTAGAATCTGCACAGCAGGCTGCCACTCTGCAGAGGAACGGGGAAGAGTTGGAGGCATGGAGGGGTTAGGAGGGTGGACTGATAAGACCTTAGCCTCCCCCCCCCACGGGAGTGGTAATTTCTGACGATGTCCCCCACGGGTGTGCATCACTGAACCTGAGTATTCCTGTACGGGCTGCATTGCAGACACAGACCCAGGGAGGCACAGGACAATCCAATTGTTATTTCAAAGGTTGGCGTGTCAACAGATCACCCAGGAGAGCAGTTTTTCCTAAGGACAATGCTCCTGAGCGGTGATGGCTTTCTTTCCCTGAGGCTAAACATTATTTTGCTTTAATCACCTTTTCATGCTGGGTTTCCCCTAAGAAAAGGCAACCTCTACCCCTGATAATAGCTTTTCTGTTATGCTTTGGAAGTCCCAGCTCCCACTCTTGGCACCCTTTTCTTCCCACAGCTCTTCTTTGCTTTTGTCATCCCCCCAATTCTGCATGAGTCCCCAATAATAAGAATATTCGACTGTAGATTTCTCTTACTCTTTTATCCAAACTTCTGAACATACAACTTCATTTAGCTTTGTCTCCCAGGGATTTTGCACGCACGCACACAGACACACACACACACACACGCACACAGACACACACGCACACAGACATACACACACACACACATGCACACACACACACACACACCACAGAGTATGTACATTTTAGTCAGCCTTGCTGTTACTATTATCTCCTTAACTCAGTAATTTTCTCAACTCCAGTCCCAGCTCCCAACACCTACCTTTTGAAGGTTGAGGTTGATCCAGGCAGAAAAGAGTCTCATTTTCCAGGCCGAGTTCACAAGGGGGAGTAATGTTGCTCCCATTCATAAGAAGGCTTTCGACCACGTCCATCCTGCTGCTCTCTCTCAAGTGCTGGCAAGCTGGTGAATGGCTCACTCCTGGCTCATTCCTCTAATGACTGTAGAGTCTCCCAGATGCAACCTGCCGTGGAGGGGCAGGGAGGGGGGGTTTCCCAGGTGTGGGCTTTGCAGTCATTCCTAAAGGCAACTTGAGTTCACCATTCTCAGACCGGCTGGGCAAGCATGCACACTCCCGTGGGGAGAAGGCAGCCTGTGCAAGGCAAGCCTGCTCCACCTTCCAGGTCCACCCCTCCCATTCCTGGGCCAGTCTGAGGCCCTGAGCACAGGCAGCCTGGCTGCATATTAACCCTTCCCAGAGTGGGGCCACGCACACACACACACACACACACACACACACACACACACACACACACACACACGGGGGTGGAGAGAAAAAGAGAGAAAGGGAGAGGGAGAGACTTCCCAATTACCACCTCTCCTCTCTGCCTGTCATTGTCCCAGACATATTCAGAGTGAAGCCTGAACTGTCTGAGTGAGACAGCATCAATTAACATGGTAACAGATCCGATAATGCAGACCGTCAGGACTAAGGGACACAGGGGGACTGTGCTCCTATCTCCTTATATAAAGAGCAATTAGTGCCTTTTAGCTTTGGAGTCTTGCCCAGCAATGTGTATGGAGAGGCTTCTGGGTGGTTGTTAAGGTGTTACCAAGCACAGGGCAATGTCTTGTGGTCTCTGCCCTTGTTAACCAGAAGCTGGGGATTCTTTTGAATACAGATTCCTAGGTCCTTAGAACTATAGAAATCAGCAAGATTTCTCAGTCACTTATTTTTTTTATTGTTTTGCTTTGTCTACCCACCCCAGACCTGTTAACTGAGAGGCAACTGCTTGCTGTGTAGTTTTCAAGCATGTCAGGAAGTAAATCCGCCCTAGAGGCTGTTAAGCATGGAGAGGGGATGAGTGGGAAGGAATTAGGCCCCCCTGGTGGGGGTGGGGAGCACTAGTGGTGTGGCCTGAGATGTAGATGAGAAAGCTTCCAAGCAGAAATAGTGTTTTTTGCAGAGGTCAAAGCTGGTGCAAAGGGCCTGAGGCAGGAATGAGCTGGGCCTATTTGAAGAATGGAAGAAGAAATAGAGAAGGGAGTGTCGGGAGGGGTATTGTGAGAGACCTCTGCTCATGGGCTTGGCCTTCTCAGCAGTTGTATAATATTTAAAAGCCCCTCACTGTTTGTTACACAACTGATCTCAGTTTGAACATCTGAGAAACAGGAAGCACACTAGGATTTATGTTTCTTTCTTTTGTATAAATTTATTTAGTTATGTTTACATCCTGGCCACAGTTTTCCTTCCCCCCTCTGTTCCCAACCCCAATCCACTCCTCTTTCATTTCTGTTTAGGAAAGGACAGGTCTCCCATAAGTACCAACAAAACATGGCCTATCAAGTTGCAGTAACACTGGGCACCTCCCATGTATTAAGGCTGGGCCAGGTGACTCACTCTGAACAGTAGGGTCTCAAAAACCTGTGCAAGAGTCAGAGACAGCCCCTGTTCTCGATGTTAGGAGTCCCGCAAGAGTATCAAGCTACACAACTGTAACATATATGCAGAGGGCCTAAGTCAGTCCCTTGTAGGCTCCCTGGCTTTTGGTTCAGTGTCTGTGAGCTCCTATGAGCATAGGTTAGTTGATTCTGCGTTTTCTTACGGTGTCCTTGATTCCTCTGCCTTCTATAATCCTTCCTTTCGCTATTCTGCAAGATTCCCTTAACTCTGCCTACTGTTTGGCTGTGGGTCTGTATGTTTCCATCGGTTACTGGATGATGGCTCTGATGACAACTGGTCTAGGCACCAGGAGATTGGACTCCAGACACAGGAGATGTCAGCTCAGGCTATGTATCTGCTATTGCTAGGAGTCTTAACTGGGGTCATTCTTGTAGATTCCCTTGTGCCAGGTTTTTACTTGACCCCCAAATGACTCTCCCTTCCAGTCACTCATAGCAGTTTTATTTGTAGCATCCAGAACCTGGAAACAACCTAGATATCCCTCAGTGGAGGAATGAATAAAAAAAAAAGTGGTACATATACATAATAGACTATTACCCACCTGTTAAAAACAAGGACACCACGACATTTGAAGGCAAATGGATGTAACTAGAAAAAATCATCCTGAGTGAGATAACCCAGACACAGAAAGGAAAACATGGTATGTACTCACCCATAAGTGGATATTAGTCGTAAAACAAAGGATAACCATGCTACAATCCACAGACCCAGAGAGACTAGGTAATAAGAAGAGTTCGTGGAGGAATACCCAGATCTCCCTGGGAAAGGGAAATAGAAGAGATTTCATGAGGGCAGGTGGGGATGGGAACATGAGTGATCAGGTTGGGGGTGAGGAAGGGGAGATTACTGAAAGAGTCTACAGGATCTGTGTAGATTGGTTTGGCCCAGTGCACAATGACTTGATCTCTTTGCTAGATATCTCTGGTGCCCTTTGTGTACAAATCTCCTGTTGTAGAGTATTTGTTTAACTATGCAAAGATGTTGTTGCTCTTGTTTACATATGTAAAGATGTGTTGCTGTTTTACCTGGCCTGCCTAAGGCACCTGATTGGTCTAATAAAAAGCTGAAAGACAAATAGCGAGGAAAGAGGTATAGGAGGGACTTCTGGGCATGAAGAGTAAGTAAGGAGGAGGAATTCAGGTTCAGGGAAGAAAGAGAACTGTCAGGGTCCAGCCAGCCAGACATGGAGGAAGCAGGAAAGTTGAACAGACAGAATGAAAGAAAGGTAAAAATCCCCAAGGCAAAATGTATGTGAATAGAGACAGGTTGAATTAAAAGACATAGTTGGATAAGCCTAAGAAGCTGAGGTCAAGCATTCATAATTAGTAGTAAATCTCCATATCTTTGTTTAGGAGCTGGCTGGCACTCTAAAGAAAATGTCAACTGCAGTCTCCCATTGACAGAACCAAATGCTGAGTCTTTGCCCAACCCCTCCCTGACCCAAAAACTAACTGGCAGTTTTTCACAGAGGCTTATGGTGAGGGACTGAGAAGGCAGGTGTAAAACCATAAATGTCTCTGTTTGGGGGCAAGGAGTCATAGAAACCAGATGGAAAGGACACTGTGGGGGGCTGTGGGTAGTTATTAGGAAGACAAACTTGGATATCACACAGGTTGAGGATCAAATCCTGGCTTCACTAGAAAGTGCTAGGTGAGATAAAAATGACGTCATAGAGGTTGTAACGAACAGGCTGATCTGTGCAGATTGCAGTAAGTAGCACACGGCAGTGCTATGAGCCTTTCACCAATAACATAGCAATGGCGTGATGATTTTCAATGCCGAAGGCACAACTTAGAAGGGAGCCCTAACTGAGGAATTGTCCAGATTGCCTTAATTGATATGGGGGGGTGTCCTTCCTCCAAAGTTGGCTGCCCCTTCTAGTAGCAACCCAATCAAGGCTCGGGGACAGGTCTCCCCGTCACCACTGAGTCAAATTATCCTGTTGTTGCTCCTGCAGCTTGAGTTTCCAGGCTTCCAACATGTACTCAGGGCCAGGGGTTCTCCGGGAATGCTTCAGTCTTGGGTGCCATAATTGAGACACTCAGCTTTCTGGGCTGAACAACTACTGGAGTCTCTGTCTCTCTGCTGTGAGCAGTCACCGTGCGGCAATCTCAACTGCTGAGGGGCCCAGGAGGTCAAAGCAAGTCCAGATCTCAGCTGCTCTGGTGTGAGATTGCTTGTTATTTCAACAAAAACTGAAATATATGTATATATTAATATATATATGTGTATATGTAGTATATATAGTGGGCTTTATAAGTGTATAAATTATATTCTTTAGCTACACATACACACACACATACATACATACACATACACACACATATATATAGTGGTGAGGATATATACACACACATATATGTAATACATACATATAACTTATTAACTATATATGTGCCACACATAAGTAATTTTTAAAATATACATGTGTGTATGAAATATAGATACAGATTTGCTATGTTCCTCTAGAGAACCCTGACTAGTACACATGAACCCTCTAGGGAACCCTGTCTAATTCACAGAGACTTATGGTGAGGGACTGAGAAGGCAGGTGTAAAACCATAAATGTCTCTGTTTGGGGGCAAGGAGTCATAGAAACCAGATGGAAGGGACACTGGGAGGACTGTGGGTAGTTATTAGGAAGACAAACTTGGATATCACACAGGTTGAGGATCAAATCCTGGCTTATTTTCCCTTTAGAATTATTAGCACCAACTCCTTAGTGGCCTCATGACCTGCTGTCACTACCCCTCACCCAAGACCTGCCAGCTCTCGCCTCCGGCCCCTCCCTGTGCCTGGACACTTCTTGGTTATTCTACTTCCATGTAGTTTATTTTGGAGCCATAGTCTTTACCTCTCCTTCCGGCCACAGGTCCCATCAGCCAAATTTTCCCTGTCTTCAGGCTGACTGCCAGCTCTGCTAGCTGGGAGAGATAAAGGGTCCTGTGTCACAATGTCCCAGCTGGTTGGGAAGAGTATTGCTTTAAAGTTAGGGCACATCTGTCACCTCTCCCCTGGGGTTGATGGCTGACCCAAGCACGACAGACCATGGAAGGGCCTTTTGTTGGAGTTCATAGGGCTATCAACTCTGAGGGGCACATGCTATTTTATCTGAAGCTAGAGGAGCTGAGGGTTTGGATTGGACCTACTCTGAGCCACAATGAAGCCCAGTTTGGTTAAGTTCTGTCCTCCTTCTTTGCTCCCCACTTCCGTGAGAGAGAGAGTGCTAGGGACCTGCAGATGACCACAGTGGTTTCACACTCCTGAGTGTGGTATTTCTCAAACTTCAGTGCACCTCTCGACAGCCAGGCTTAGTGGTTGATGATGGGGACTTATGGGCTCCCTTTCCAAAGATCCTGATTCTTCAGCCCTGGCCTACGACTCTGTGTCTCTCTCCAGCAGCTCCAAGTGAAGTCAGAGGCCAGCAGGCTCAGAGTTGTCTGTGGGGAGTTCCCCGGAAGCCAGTGAGAGCGTGAGGACCAGCTCAGGCACAGGGATTGATGCCTGGCACTCAAACTGGCGTCATGAAGCCCGAGTTTACTCAGCTATAAAACAGGATAAATGACACCACCTATGAAGCAAAACACATGTGGAAAAATGCATAAAAATGGTCTGGATCCTAATGGTCACTATTAATGCCTAAGATTAATGCGAGGAGTGCTGCCTTTATCCACATTGTCATGTCCAGATCAAGGGTTTGTCTCTCCAGTTTTCCCACACAGCATGCAGAATACAGAATGGTGTCAGTAGGTGGGAATGCATGAACACAGGGCAGTTAGGGGAGCCAACATTTTGTGGCTTATCAACCCTTTCTATACCTTGGTTATATGTCTGCTCTCCTGGCCAACTCTAGACTCTTCTCTCTGAGTTTGTGAGCCAATGATAATGCTGTTAAATTAAAAAAGAGAGTCCACAGGGAGATGGGGAGGGGGCGGGGCATCTGATGCAATCCCAGCATGCTTAGCTCTTGTTCCAGTCCTCAACATACTTGTGGGGTGTATGCATGTGCATTTGTGTGAGCACAGGCACGTGTGTGCCACCGTGAGTGCATGACGGTCAGAGGGCAGTCTCAGAAGTTGGTCCTTTCTCTGCTCGTTGTTTGAGACAGGATTTTAGCAGTTGTTCACTGCCCTGTATGCTGGGCCAGCTGTCCTGTGACCTGAGGGGCGTTCTCCTATCTAGTTCCCATCGCACCACAGGAGTGCTGGGATTAAAGACCTATACCACCACTGCCAGCTGTCCATGGGCTCTGCGCATCCAAATGGAAGTCCTTACTCTTTCACGGCATGCTTTCTCCGTGGAGTCCTCATCCGCATTCCTCAACATGCTTCTATCAGACCTTCTCCTGGTGTAGCTCTGGCTCAATGCTGACGGGAGCTCAGTTACTGGGATTCCTGTCCTCGCCTACGCTCAGTTAACTGTGGAGATCACCTGGAAAGGCAGCAGGCATGCTAGAAACGCCATGTGCTGTGATTGGCAGCAATTCCAGGTGAATTGATAAAAAATTGTTCAAATTTTTAAAGTAAGAATGGCCTAAGTGTCTCCCCAGTCTGGAGATAAACAGTAGCAGTTAGGGCTGAGCCTGAGAGCACCAGGCAATTTGAAAATCGCTTTAGAAACCCGAGCCTTTTTCATCAAACACTGAACCAGAAAAGATGAGCAATTTTAGTGGGGTTCCCGAGATGATTAAGTTCTCAAACTTATCTCTGTCTTAAGGAACAATTCTTCTAAAAGACGAACAAGATTTGTATGTGCTATTTTCCTCACTGTAAAATTAAAGGTGGGCATAAAAATTAATGGGAAAGAGGTCGTTATAAAAACAACAGAAGTCACAGGATTGGGCAGGGCTGCTTCTACAGTGTGAAGCCATTTGAAAGAAACCCCCTCTAACAGCCAGGAGTTGTTAACATTGATTGCCAGTGCGAAGACCCAATTCACAGGTAGGGCAGTGTGACATTGTGTAAAGCTCTCCGATCTGGGCGGCCACCCTCCGCCTGTGCGCCTCTGCTCAGAATGTAACTGTCGAAATTCCTTATTCTTCTGTGACTTTCATCTAATGTCTTAGCTGTCTGTAAGGGGCAGGAGGGGTTTCCCTGCTTTCCCACTGTGTGCTGGGTAAGATGGGTACATCTAGGGAAGGGAGCGCAGACGGCTGAGGCCCTGTATACTCCCTCCCCACAGAGGGCAGACTGTTCTGCTGCCATTTTGGAGAAGTCACAATGAATCCCCACTGAAGAATACTCCTGGGAGAGGCGAGTCTTTTTGGTGAGATTTTCGTTTAGCAATCTGAGTGGGAGGGGCAGCTTCATGGGTAAAGTGCTTCTCAAACCCAAGGAATTGAGTTTGGATCCTCAGCCCCCAGGATAGGCAGCGTCCCTCTGTAACTCCTGCGCTGGCGGACAGAGATAGGAGGGTCTCCGGGGTTTGCTGATTTCTAGCCTGGCCAAATCTGTGAGCTGCGTGTTCCACAAGAGACCTTGCCTCAAAAAAAAAAAAAAAAAAAAGTGGAGCGTGACCCAGGAAGAGACCCAGTGACCATTGGCTTCTGTGTGCGGGGACCACAGCAGAGCTTTTGAGACAGCATTCTTTCTGTTTCCTTACTTGTAACACGGGTTCCCAGGGGCGACATTTGCCAGGATGTTCTCCACTGCAGTGGGGGGGGGGGGAGACGGTACACAGCGGGGTGCTTGGATGTTACAAGGGCCCAGCAGAAGACCACAAGAATGAGTTTCCGTGGTTTATGTTGAGCAGGAAAATCAAAGCACTAGTTCGCTGCCTCAAGACGACCTTTGCTAATGGTTAGGAGGGCACCCTTCCAGCCCTGCGGTTTTCAAAAACAGCTTTGGAGAGATACTCTGTATGCGGTATCTACTGATGCTCCACTTCCAAGCACGTCATTCCAAGATAAGAGTCTACCTCAAAATGAGAAAAATTACTTTCGTAGTGTTCCGGGGGGGGATGTAATTATATTTTAAAAATTTAATTTAAGAAGGGAAAAAAAACCCGATTCCATCATCCAGAATATTTAAAATCCATTTTCCACCTGTGATGTGTAAAAACGGGACAGTCTCTTGTATTCACAGCACAGGCCCTTCACATTTTCTTCCTCGTTTTGTGTGTTCATACCCTTTCTGCATGTGTATGAGGATGTGCATCCTACACATCTGTGTACACCCATGTGGAGCCTGCCATCAATTCCGGGGATCATTCTCAATTTCTCTTCCACCTTATTCATTGAGGCAGGGTCTTGCAATCAGACCTAGAACTCAAGGTTATATCAAGTCCCGCTAGCCAGCTTGCTCTAGGGATCTTCTGTCTTGGCCTTCCAAGACTGGAATTACAGGCAGGTCAAGTGCCCATCCAGTGAGGAACTCCAGCCCTCAAGCTTGCAGACCAAGCATTTCAAGGGCAGAGCCATCTCCCTCCAGCCCCTCCCTCTCTCCAGCCCCTCCCTCCCTCCAGCCCCTCCCTCCCTCCAGCCCCTCCCTCCCTCCAGCCCCTCCCTCCCTCCAGCCCCTCCCTCCCTCCAGCCCCTCCCTCCTTTCCCAAGTTTCAATAATTCTCAGTAGTATTTCTAATGCTGTCTACTGTTCTGTTAAGAACATGGAAGTCTGTCCTGTAATCGCAGACGCTTGGGAGGCTGGCTTGCTTACCTCCATTCATGTGAGAAAGATTTTTTTTTTTTTAACTTTCATGTTGTTTTGACTTCTCTGAAGTTTTCAACCCAATCCTAACTACAGTAATACGAATTAGAGTTTGTGTGTTTTATTTCCCGTCTCCTCCCAGACTCCTCCTCATTGGTATTCAGGGTAGATCCTGGTAACTTCCACATTGCTATCCTCAGTCCTACTTCTCCAGCCTAGCTGGCCTGTCTGGAGTGCCCCCGCTCCATCCATCACCGGGCAGCCATCTCCCATTCACAGCACATCCCCTTAGCGCTGTGCTTTCCCGCCATGGCCGCGGATCTCACTATGGTACCAACACGGGGGGACTTTAATGGATTCCTTCTGTCGTAGGGCTAAGGTAACCCAATGTTCTCATTTATATCCATCTCCCCAGGGTATGTGACCGCCACTTCTCACACAATCTGCCTTCCTTAGCCTCCCTGCATCCTCCATGGAAAATAGCTTGTGTGTTGTTTTGAAAACACTAATCAGAATGTCATTCCTATGCACACTTTGGCTCCTCAGCCTAGGTATCTCACTGTATCCCATCTTCCTGTCTCCCCACCCCTTCCCCATGTCTTCTTCTGTGTCAAGCTCTTAGCCCCACCAGGCTCCCAAGCACCTGTTCTCTCTACCCAGACTGTTTTTTTTTTTTTTTTTTAACCAAGAGTCCTACCTTTGACAACATCCATGGCTGTCACCTCCTCAGAGCCTTCTCCCTGGATCCTAGACCAGAACACATTTCTCCATTGTATGTGCAACTGGCTCCCAGGGATTTCATGGGACATGGCCACATCTGGTGTGATTCATAGACACATCTGGCTGAAGACTAGAGTATCAGCTTTGCACATCACCATAGTAACTTCTCCGTGATATTCCTCATGACTCCCTAACAGGCCTCTCCAACCCTTGACATTACAGCATGACTCTGTCATTTACAAAGTTCCTGCTTGATGACAACACAATTAAGTCTGAACACAAAATAGGAAAAAGAAACTTCTTATGTGTTAAGTAAGTTTGCAGTTTTTTAAATTAAACTTAAAAGAAAAATTTATATTCACTCCCCTTGTCCCAGCCCCCCCCACTCCCCCCTACTCCCTACCTTCCCCCTGCTTTCCCAAGATGGGGCAGGATACCCTGCACTGTGGAAAGCCCATGACCCTCCCCTCTCCATCTCGGTCTAAGAAGGTATGCATCCATATAGAATAGGTTCCCGAAAAGCCAATACATGCAGAAGAGCTAGGTAGGTCCCTGTGCCATTATCATTGGCTTCTCAGTCAGTCCTCATTGGCAGCCACATTCAGAGTCCAGTTTGGTCATATGCTCATTCAGTCCTGGTCCAGCTGGATTTGGTGAGCTCCCAATAGATCAAGCACACTGTCTCA
>JAQHUG010000017.1:2596112-2610870 GCA_028555095.1 Dicrostonyx torquatus | reverse complement strand
GTTTCCATAGAGAAGTCGGGTGTAATTCTAATGGGTTTACCTTTATATGTTACTTGACCTTTTTCCTTTGCGGCTCTTAATATTCTTTCTTTGTTCTCTATGTTTTGTGTTTTGATTATTATATGGCCAGGGGATTTTTTTTTTTTGGATCCAGCCTATTCGGTGTTCTGTATACTTCTTGAACCTTCATAGGAATATCCTTCTTTAAGTTGGGAAAGTTTTCTTCTATAATTTTGTTTTCTGGGCCTTTGAGCTGGAATTCTTATCCTTCTTCTATGCCTATTATTCTTAGGTTTGGTCTAAGTTTGCGTTTTGTGTTGCATCACGCTCTCTGCTGTGTGCAATCAGCAGGTCATGTGATGGACATGCTGCAGAAGGTAGATGTCATCGTGGTTTCTCTTGTCAGTAAGGAAAGTGAGTCTCAAAGAGATTATAGTGTAGAATCCACATTCAAATTCCAGCAGGACTGCTACCTTGTACCAATGGCTACTGCATACAATATCATCATAACAGTTCCTGAAGTTTAAAGGGTCAGAAGCCAGCAACTGAGTCACACTCCCATCTGGCCATTGGCAAATTCTGGAGAAATATTATCAACTTTAAGGCTCAGGTCCATGGTATAGGAGGTTCTTCTTTCTATGTGTTGCTTTCATTGGTTGAATAAAGAAACTGCCTTGGCCTTTTGATAAGGCAGGACTTAGATAGGTGGGGAAAAGAGAACGGAATGCTGGGAAGAAGGTAGTGTTGCAGACGCCATGCTTCTCCTACCCAGATGGACGCTGGGTAGACTCATGCCAGTAAGCCACATCTTTGTGGTGAACACAGATTAATAGAAATGGGCTAATCAAGATGTGAGAGTTAGACAATGAGAGGCTAGAGCTAATGGGCCAGGCAGTGTTTAAATTCATACAATTTCCATGTGGTTATTTTGGGTTAAGCTAGCCGGGTGACTGGGAGCTGGGCGGCTGGACGCGGCCCGCCCGTTCCTCATTATAACAAGTCCATGACTCTCTGAGAGGAGTTTCAGTGTGTCAGGCACAGAGATGCTTGGCTGACTCCCTTCACACAGGAGTCAGAGGGAATAGAGTTTCCCCACTTCCCTCAGTGCAACTTCTCTTCAAGGACAACTCAAAAAGGAATGCCCAGAGCCAAGGGCTATCTGGACAGCACAAGAGGAGCCCAGTTTTCATCCTTGTTCATCTCCAGTAATCAGATAGTCTCCATCATTCAGTTTCATGACGCCATATTTCCTTATCCATGAAGTACAGACCACAGCATAAAACCCCACAGCATTCCAGGGAGTGCATGGAATATGTGTGTGAAGGCTGTACATGAAGAAACCATGCAGGGTTGATATAAACATCTCCACTTCATGAACCCAAATGCTCCTCTAGGTTTGTACTCTGGTCTGCCACGTCCTATATCACACAGTTCTTTATGACAGAGCATCCTGCCGTTATGAACGAGTATCTTCAAAGTGGCTTCCACGAGCCTTCAAGTCCTTCTCTCATCTGCATTATCGTGTGACATCAAGTACTTACCTTCCATCCAGGAACTCACCTGTGGTCAATGTCAGCATTTAATTAATTTCTCTGTAGCTTTGGAGCCTGTCCTGGAACTAGCTCTTGTAGACCAGACTGGCCTTAAACTAACAGAGATCTGCTTGCCTCTGCCTCCCGAGTGTTGGGATTTAAGGCATGTGCCACCCTTGAAATAACTGGAATCCCACCAGAAAAGCATCAGGTTCATGACCAGGATGCTTCCCCACACATTCCCACAGTGCTTGGTCCCTGACCAATAAGCAGAAATGAGAACTGGGTCCTTAAACAGCCTCTCTAGGCTTTGACCTCAGACAACCCCTGTGAAAGTCACATCGACTCTGGCCCTAAACCCCAAATCCCACTCAGTCTCCATTCCCCTGCTCTCCTGCTATGCTCCCCAATCCAGATTCTTTCCCTGCAAATAAAGAGGACACACTCCCCAACAGAAGGCTAGGTGTAAGAGACAGCTGTGACAATGCCAGTGGGGTGGGAGGTCTTTGTCCCCACTCAAGTGCCCCACAACCTTAGTGTCGCCATCATCCCAGTAACCAATTCCACTCACGCCAGGACAAGGCCACTGAGCACTCTCGGGTCACTAACACCCTGCCGTTGACGTGCCTCAGAGGTGTGGGGAGCAATCCAGCAGGCTTCTTATGGGAAAGTGGTCCGACCACTTGTGTCCACTTTCTATTCTGGGATTTTTTTTAACAGCTACTGAGTCCATTAGCTGAACTAACAGTGAGAGCAATTGAAGACCCAAGTGCCTTGAAATGTTAGACACATAAAGCTTATTTGGCCTGATGCCTAGAAAAGTGGAACCAGGATGGAACTCCTGATCCCAGGGCCCTCCATGTCCTGAAAAGTAAAGAAGAAATTTCAGATTGGAGGATTAAAAATATAAGGCATACATATGCTAATAAGACACGTTTGAGTTTGAAATTCAGTTCTGCCAGAAAACTCTTCACTGATGGCAGAGTAACTTCATCTCCCAAGGACACAACCTCACAGCTTCCTGTGCAGTGTTCTGTGTCATTGTGATCCCCGTCTCTCCCCACAGTGAACCCCGAGGTTCTGGTAATCATTATCAATGATGTATTACACCTCAGCTATTTCTACAGTTTCTAGTGCGCTGTTCACATTTACTAAATGTTCCTTGGGCAAGAGAATAAACAGATGGAAGGACCGAGGTCACTCAGTGCCGTTTTATCATTCCTATAGGTAGGAGAAGATTGGAGTCCGAAATAGTAGGATTATCAGACTGGGTAAAATGATGTATTTTGCGTGTGATGTAATTTGAGAATTACTTTGAGAATTCAAGGCTCTTAACTGAAGTGTTTTCCAGATAGGTGACTCTATGATCCCTGTGTTCTGGAGAGGCTGGGTCACTTCCTCGGGACCACAGCAAAGCACACAATGTTTCCCACTAAAATTTGTCTTGACATTTTTTGGGTCCTGAATGCTGCTAGGACCCAAATGTCTGTGCCCTCTACCCCTACTGTATGGTAATTCCTAAACCTCAGTGTGGAAGTGGTGGAGATGGAGCTGTTGGGAGATATCAAGGCCTCAAGAGGCATGCTTGCATCTTCCTTTCCTCTTTGCTACATGAGAACACAGAAAATTGTCTTTCCAGGGACCAAGAAGCAGCCCTCCTTCACCAATCCTGGCTCTGCCTTGAAACTGGTGCTCCTAGATTCAGGGACTGAAAAAGAAATGCCTTCTTTGTAGAGCTATTTTAATGGCCATCAGAGTGGGCTCACACAGACCCTCCTTGGAAACCCAACATTACAAAAAAATTAAGAAGTATATAGTTCTCAGACGAGACAGAAAGTTCAAGGCAGTTTCTTTCTTTATTAACCAATGAAAGCAACACATATACAAAAGAACCTCCCACACCATAAACCTGTTAAAACCCAGTCACCCACCGACAGTTTTCCACGCCCTCAGTCAGACACTTCTAGTTACCTCCTATGTTTTACAATTATTTTTTAAGTGCTACTGTGAGTTAATACAGGGCTGTAAAACTTAAACATTATGGAGGATGTCCAAAGTCCTTTTCTTTAATTGATTGCAGGTCCCTTCCTTGGAGTAACCATAGTGAGCAATTAATTTATATAGTTATGAGAATACACTGAATATCTGCAGGTCTGAAAATTACGTGGCATGATTGAATGTTATTTGAAAGTTTATAGAAAGCATATTTTTATGTTTCTTTTTTGTTTTTGTAAATGTTTCTCATTTAAACTCTGGTATAGCATTCCCAGTAAGACAGACCTCATCATCAATGCCTCTGTATAGGACTGGGTGGCTCCTAGAGTTTTTATTTTCCAAATGGAGCCTCAGTAGATACCTTTGTGCATCATTTAAAACCCAGAGGCAGATACTTGCCTGTAACAACGCCAAAACCCTAGAACTACCGGTGACAGAATATATAAGTTTAAAAATATATGAATTGGGGTCTGGGAAAAGACTCAGTGTTAAAAGCACCGATTGTTCTTTCTTTCAGGGGATCCAGGTTCAGTTTCCAGCACCAACATACCATTTGGAACTCATGGGTTCTGATACCCACTTCTGGTCTCCAAGAGCAGCAGGTACGCATGTGGTACACAAACAAACATGCAGAGAACACAGGTGGTTCATGGCTGCGAGATTGCTCAGTGATTAAGAATGCACACTTCCCTTGCAGAGGACCAGAACATTTTCCCCAGCATTTATTCACACTGGGAGCTCACAACTACCGGGTAGTCCAGCTCTGGGGGATTCCATACCTCCGTGGGTACCTACACTTATATGCACATACCCTCCTGCACGTATAACTGTAAAAGGTGGGTGTGTTCATTTTTCCCTGAAAAGCTGTTTATATTCCCACTAATACTGTATAAAATGCATAATATGCCCATGCCCAAGCATTACTTTTATTAGCAACATTCCCAAGTTCTCTATTCTGATAGATAAAAAGGATTTCTTATTATTATTTTAGTTTTAATTTTTGAAGTTAGATAGCCAATGTATTTTTGTATTTGTATTTTTTTGCCTGTGAATTATGTTTCCTTTGTTTTTTTATATCCATCTCCTTCTTTTTCGTTGAATAATGAACCTACTTTTTGTATTCTGATTAAAAATATTGCTTAACGTTGTCAAACATACTTTCTTTTAGAGTATAACAAACACTCACAGGTAATTATTGGCTGTTATTCATTGCTAACCGTAAAAAGATGCTTCTATAAAGACAAAATCATGCTTATTTCCAACTTCAACCTATTGGTTATAGACCTGTTTTCTACAGAAAATAGAAATGAACATCATAAACATCTGAAAGGTAGAAACAAATAACATCTGATTTTAGTTAATAACTTTTACAATAGGTCTGTTTTATTTTCACTTCCTGCCAATGTCGACGAAATCAAATGGTTAGCACAGCAGGGCAAAGTCTGCGTGGAAGTAAAATTGTTTTTGTTCAAGAACTTTTAAAACAAAATTTACAAAAGCACTTTTCATAATAACCTCAGCTTGGGGAGATGCAGAGACATTCTGTCCTCTTCTCCCTTGGTGAAATTACCTACAAAATCACTGTCCTTTAAATCGGCTCCTGGTGCTGAGAAACTGGGCGGCTTCTTGTGAAGTTGACGGTTGTGAGCCTTTCTGTATTCCAGGGATGCTCTTCAGCCATGGGCCCTCTTTAGGAGCTGGACTCCCTTGAAAGCCTCTAATACAAGCAAGTACAGGATAATTATTGCTTCTGAGTCCCAGGAAACAGTGGCCCTAGGAACAAATGCACCCTTAGTCTTTCTTATCTGAGCTAGGTCCCCTTCCACGGTCTCCAGCCACCATATGCAATATTCATCAAGTCACACTCAAGTCATGTGTCTATTCCTTGATTCCCTCTAGATCCTCTGGGTAGAAATTCTACCGTCTGTGTATCCTTAATGTTTGTTTAGTGTGAATTCATGCACGGGTAGATGAATGAGTGGATGGATTTATTAAACATGATGCCTGCTTAGAAGCAGCTCCTAAGTCTTTCCATACCTTTCCAAGAACTCCCTCTGTATACGGAAATTTTAAAAATAGTGTTTTAAATTACTATCAGGTAAAATAGTAATTGGAGGCTATGAGCATATTTTCATAAACTTTAACATCCGTGTGTAGATTCATGGCCTCAGCTCTATAATCAAGTTGTCAACTGCTCCTCCGCCATCAGTACTTTCAGTGACATCATTCCCTTCCAGATTTCCCCCGGAAACCTCTTCCTTGTTTGTTTCTCCTAGTCCTGGGACCCTCTCACTTATTCCATATTATGATCTTTTTGTATTTTGAGAATTTCTTATGAATGGAATCATACAGTGTGTGACCTTTGGAGAGTGGCCTTTGTATTTGAGATGAGCCTAATTAATGCATTTGAGATCCATTCCAGTCATATGCTCCAACAGTTTGCTTTCTTCCACTCCTAAGCAGTGTTCTTTTGTTGGTGGGACCGCGGTGCTTCTATCCAAATACCCAAAACAGTTTGCCTTGTGTTCCACTCAGAGTCAAAATGGGTATTGATTATTCCCGTACTGTTCTTTGGTGCAAAACTGAGTCTTAATTTCTCTCAGGTTAATTCCCAGTAGTAGGAGTGTTGGATTGTTTGGTATATTCAGGTTTAAACAAATTGTCAAACTGTTTTCCTATGGGGTTATATCAAGCATTCTTTGAGGGGGAAAAAAAAGCTCCTTTCCTTTTTTTCCTCTTCTTGGGACGGAATCTTTCCCAGGCTGCTTTTGGACTATACAAAATACGAGCTCACTCCTTGTCTTTCAGGGCCAAGGATGAAGCTGTCCATCATAACACAGGCCCAGAAGCCCTGCAAGGCACACCCCATGCCAATCTTTCCTTCCTGGCTTCCCAAGGCCCACTGTTTCAAAGGCAGATGGGAGAAACTCTGTCATCCCGTTAGAAGACACCGCGCCCAGTGCTCTCTAAACCCAGACGTAAGAACAGGGCATGAGTCGCCCAGAGGAGTGTAGGCAGAGAGAACCTGAGCAAACAGTCAGAGGGCACCCACCCTGACTGACGCTCTGATGCTCAGTAGAGGGTCAAGGTGAGCCCCAACTCTTCCGTGTATTTTTTTCTATACATGTGTCCCCTTTTCCCCACTGAGCAATTAGCTTCATTGAAGTAGGTAAGATGCTGAGCGAGGGCCGTTTCTGTGGACTTGAGTTCATAGAGGTCATTCGGGATTGTCAACACAGGACTGAGAACACAGTGAATTCTCTCACCCCTCCCAGGACTTACGCACTGTAACTCCAGCAGACTCGCCGTCCCCAGAACACTCTCATCCTACTCCGGAGTCCTTCTTAGTCCAGTAGAGGTCATTCTCTGTAGAATACTCTCTACAGAAATTCTACCTTCTGTAGAATGTTTGCTTGATGTGAATGCGTGCACAGGTTGATGACCAAGCCCAGGCACCTCTTCTTTCCTCCCGCTCTGCCATAACGAGGCTACTGTGGCAAGTTGTTTTTACTTAGCCTTCTGTGCTGTGTGATCGATACAGAAAACAAAGCTGGCTGATACTGAAGCCTCTCTTCTGAATTTCTCCTTTGGGTCTAATCATCCTACATCAGCGCCTTGGCTGCGGGATCTCGGAGAGGCAGGGGATCCTAGTGTTGCACAGATTGAAGGTAGTCTTCCCCAAAGTTTGCAGAGGCACCATCATCTCTTAAAGGAAGCTAAAAGGAATAATTCCAACCTCATAGTCCTTATGTTCTGTGACTTCAGGCACAGTCCTGCTGATGAACTCTGTGACTTAAGGCCTCATGCCCTCCCGTTGTGATGTTCTTCAAGTTGTGATGTCTTATTCTTGACAAACATGGGGGATAAAAGGAGATTTTTTTTTGCGTCTGTCTGTCCCCCTCAAAAAATCTCAACATGACACAGAGCCTTTTTCTCAAACTGGTCCTGGTCAGTGAGGCAGTGGTGCCATCTGTTAGTACAGCCACACCAGCACTGCTCTGTGCCAAGCGGGGAGGACCACACAGGCACGCTAAGTGATGATACTGCTCCCCTGCTTCCCCTTGCTGTAGCGCCTCCTTGACAAGTCTGTTGGATTTTCCTCATCCCAGGAACTGATCACCCTAGGTGTCACACAGCTCAGGGTCACCTGCTGTCCCCCACAAAATGACTACACAGTGGGCAGGCAGTGGTGGCCCTTCCCATCCCACTGAGCTTTTCTCAGTGTCCCCTGGGCTTGTTGACGACTCTAGAGTGGAGCAGGATGAGAGTGTTCTGGGGATGGCGAGTCTGATGGAGCTCAGGAGCATAAATCTATGGTGGGGGTGGGTAATGGGGTGAGCGAATTCACTGTGTTCTTAATCCCTCGGCCATTCCGAATGACCTCTGTCGACTCAGGTCCA
Organism: Dicrostonyx torquatus; assembly: GCA_028555095.1. Lineage (NCBI taxonomy): Eukaryota > Metazoa > Chordata > Mammalia > Rodentia > Cricetidae > Dicrostonyx > Dicrostonyx torquatus. The sequence goes on along the minus strand of JAQHUG010000017.1, from coordinate 2,602,943 downwards.
CAGAAACGGCCCTCACTCAGCGTCTTACCTACGTTAGTGAAGCCAATTGTTCCATAGGGTGAAGATGGCATGTATAATGAATGTACCTTTCAAACCAGAAAGCCAAAGTAGGGCTCAGTGACTATTTTATTAAGGGGCAGGTCTTAAATAGCTTGGGTTTGGGGACAGAAGGAGCTTCTGTTACAACATGTTGCTCTATTTTCATCGTGAAGGAAACCATATGAACAGCATGGGTGTGTGCCAATAAAACTTTATTTGCGGAAACAGTGGTTTTGATTTGGCCAGTGAGTGTACCTTAGTTTACTGACTTCGGCTCTGGTTTGCATGTTCTCCCACGGTGACAATACAGTGTGACACTGTTACTTATCCCCAGGGTGAGGTGTTGGGAGGTGGGGCCTGATGTGAGGTAATTAGGTCATGCAGGCTCCACCCTCATAAATGGATTAACACGGTTACTATGAAAGCGAGTTTGTTATCACGGGGAATGAAGTTGTTATGAAAAGACAAGCTTGTGGGTGCATGATCTCTCACCCTTTCTCATCCCTCTTATCTGTCCACCATGGGATAATGCAGCAAAAAGGCCCTCGGAGAAGCTGGCCTCTTCATCTCGGACTTCCCAGCCTCCAGAACACAAGCCAATAAATTCCCGTCTATTATAAACGACCCAGTCAGCCAGTGGCACTCTGTTGCAACAGTGCCGCGCAGACTGAGACAGCAGATAAACCAGAGACAGAGTGCAGGTCCCTCTCCTATCAGCCCTGGGGAGCTTATATTTAGCCTTTCAGACTAGAGAGACATTCTTGTGGGTTTTGTGGTTATGCTGGGGAGTCTCTTTGTTACACCAGCTTATCCCACCCTTGGCTGTATAATTTAAACTAATCCTACCTATCACCCAGCTCTTTGACCTGCTTAATTTTTTTACTGTACCCATTGCTTTGTAATAGTCTAAGATTTAAAATATTTTTTTTTCTGTTTATATCTCCCAGAAATGTCAATGAGGGCAAGGGAAATTTTAGTCTTATTGTTTTCTTCCCATACTTGAACTAATCACATAGTTGGCACTTGCTAATATTTGATAATTGGAAGAATGAATAAATATGAATAGCATCAAGGGAACTGGAGAGCTTGGAGACAAAAACAAGCTTTTTTAAAAAATCTTTCTTTTATAGGTCAAAATGTTCAGCACCCACTGGCATTATGTGTCTGTTTACTGATTTATGACTTGTGTAGGAAGTTTTAAGGATGAAGTAAATAGAAATAGCCTCAAGTTCCTACTCACATTGGAGTTCACTGAAGTAGAGGAATCAGTGAGTAAGAGGAGGCCTGGATCAGAGCTGGTCTTGAGGGTAGAAGGACCACACAGGTATCATGGCCAACAATACCGACAAGCCTTTGCAGCTCCTCCCTGCACCCTTCATGCAAGTGTTCCAGGAGCCAGTTCTTCCCAACAACAGAGTACAATGTGCGGAAGGTTCCGGCCATGACATTAAGACTTGTGGATAAGCCGCAACCAGCTGAAGATGGAGTCCATAGGAATGGCCTCTTTTCTCTTTAATTGCCAAATGTGTATGTGCTGCTTTTGTTTTAAACAGACAGCCCTCATCCATTTATCAAGCACAGTCTGCAGGCCAGGACTGGGGATCAAATCAAAAGACAAGGCTCTCAGAATCCACGAAGCAGCAGCTCCCCTTCAAAGGAGAAAAGAAAACACAAACAGAAGGAGTCAATTGGGAATAACCCTGTTGGTCTAAAAATTACAGAGCATTTTACAAGGTGTGGAATATTCTAGAGCCTCCCTTCTGTGAAAGCGCTACAGGAGCAAGGGGCAGCTGCTGCCTGGAATATTTACCTTGTTATCTGCTTCACCCTCCCCAGCTCTTGTCTTACTGGCAATTTCCCTCCCAGGCAGGGGCTGACTACCGACTGTCCCAGCTGGCTCTTGCTTCTGGCTGCCTTGAGAGAGACTTCACTTATGATTAACATTTTCCACACTGCTCAGTGCTCTGGATGTTTTTCCTCTCTGCTTTATTAAGCCAGAATATGCTAACACTAGGTAATTTCACCTTCATTAATGTATCGAAAGACAGCTTGTGTTTATCACTTCTCCCCAGGATTCAGGCATGAATCTCTGAGTGCTGGGTCAGAAGGCAGAACTGGGAAGGAACAGTTATTTTTCTTCTTGCGTGACCAAACATCTGACAGTAAGAACTCAAGGGAAGAAAGACTTATTTGGGCTCCTGGTTTTATTAGGATATTGTGAGGGTAACTGGGTAGCTCTGTCCAGGGTGATTGGGGGTTTGATCACATCTTGGTCCTTCAGGAAGCAGAGAATAAAAGTCCAGACTATAACCCTCGAAGCCTATCCCCAGAGACCACCTCTGCCAGCCAGGTGCCATAGCTCTCAGAATAGCACCATCAGTCAGGGACTAGGTGTTCAATCACATGAACTCAGAGGGGACATGTTAGACCCAAAAGGTAAGGTTCTTCCCCTGAACTCCATAAGCTAAGGGCTACCTCATGTTGTAAAGTTCATTTAGGGTAACTTTACAAGCTCCCAAAGTTCTCAACACTGTTCAAGAGACCTGTCTCTTCTAAGACCAAGATGATGTTTTCATTGTGAGCTTCTGGGGGAGGAAAGTTAATACTTCGAATCTGTAAGGGCATAGAACAAACACTGTGGCCAATAAAGGGAGGTCTAAGAGAAAAGAGAGAAGAGATTGAACTAAAGCAAGACCAAAATCAAACCTTGAAGCTCAGTGTTATAGAATCTGGGGCACAAAGTCATAATATTATTCAGACTCCAATATAGGCTTGAATGGTCTCACCTCTGTGGTCTTATTGCCTGAAGCACATACATGTTTGATGTGGGATTTCCCTCTGTATGCTGTGAATTTCATTGGTTAATAAAGGAACTGCTTTGGGCCCATAGCAGAGCTATAGGGGAACTGAGCTAGGCTGGGAAAACTAAACTGAATGCTGGGAGAAAGGAGGTGGAGTCAGAGAGAAGTCATGTAGTCCCACCAGAGATGGCCTTCAGAACTTTAGCCAGTAAATCACAGCCATGTGGTGAACACAGATTAATAGAAATGGGCTAAATTAGTATGTAAGAGTTAGCCAATAAGAAACTAGAGCTAATGGACCAAGCAGTGATTTAAATAATATGGTTCTCTGGAAGTGCCCTCAAAGATACGCTCAAAAGTGTGTCTCCCAGGTGATTTGTGACAATGAAGATTATTTCGGTTCTGGGTGGCCAGGACGAATAAGTGGCCCCCCCTCCAACATAGGCTCTTTTGGTCAGAAAGCTCTACTTGGTGCCTGCCACTTTATTCAACAAATGTCCCTTTTTTCTAGTAGCTCTGACATCCTGGCATGTCCATTGAAACTTAGGTTTCATCTTCACAGATTCATGCAATGGCCCATCCAGGCTTATCTACATGGATTCCAATCTTGCTGACCTTACTAGTTTATACCTTGAGCTTTGGTGTAAGTGCCTTTTGTTTGTTTGTGTGTTTGTTTTCAAGACAGGGTTTCTCTATGTAACCCTGGCGGTTCTGGAGCTCACTTGTAGACCAGGCTGGCCTTGAACTCACAGACTTCTACCTGCCTCTGCCCCTGAGCACAGGAATTAAAGGCGTATGCCACCACTGCCTACAAGCACCTTTTAAATGAACGTTTTTCAACTGGAGAGATTGCTTAGTGGTTCAGAGTGCAGAGGATCCTTTTCCAGAGGACTCAAGTTTGGTTTGCAGGAAGGAGGCTTACAGTCACTTGTAACTCCTACTCCAGGGGATTTGATGCCAATCTCTTCGTAAAGAATAGCTACTCTATCTGCACGTGTCTTGAGTCCATGCCTTTCTGCTTTGCCTCTTTCTCACTGGGAATTCATTGCGGCAGGAATAGGAGGCAGCTAATCATTTTGTGACACGAAGCAGAGATCGCTAGTGCTCAGCTCGCTTTCTTTTTCCCATTTTCACTCAGTCCTGGATCTCAGTTCACAGACAGTACCACCCATATTTAGGCTGTGTTTCCCCTCCTCAATTAATCTTCTCTGGAAGTGCCCTCAAAGATACACTCAAAAGTGTGTCTCCCAGGTGATTTGTGACAATGAAGATTAGCTGTGACAGGAGGTCCTGAACCTTTGGAAGACTCTCATTTTTTTCCATATTGTAGTTCACAGTGTGGGTAAAGACCATGAATGTACTGGGCATAGGGAGGCCTTCAGCAAACACTTATGCCTTCCTAAGCACCAAAGTATTGGAAACAGGTGAAACACATGCACGGAGGGTGTAGGCAGGGTGTCCAGGGAAGACATGGAGTGGACAAGAAGGTAGGGTTGTCATTCATGCTTCCAGTGTTGCCAGTTGCAAGAACCTGTCGATGAGCAGTTCCATAAACATAAAGAATGTAAGGAGTCTCCCTACTCAGAGCTAGAACATCTGCCAACATCATGGAATTTACACTGGAGAGAAATCACATGCAAAAGGATACAGAGATGACCAGGCCTTAGTCAACAGCCTCTGCAGGAGTAGGCCCAAGCCAGTGACCTCTGCAGGAGGACTGGAGCCAGTGAGCTCTGCAGAAGCAGGCCTGAGCCAGCAATCTATGCAGGAGCAGGCCCTAGACAACAACCTTTGCAGGAGTAGGCCCGAGCCAGTGACTTCTGCAGGAGCAGGTACAAGGAAGCAACCTCTGAGGGGCCAGGCCTGAGCCAGCAACCTATGTGGGACCAGGCCCAAGCCAGTGACCTCCTCAGGAATAGGCCCAAGCAAGCAACCTGCATGGGAGCAGGCCCAAACAACATCCAGAATTGCAGAGTGACCGCATGAGTGCCAAACAACCTCTGGGAAGGCCGAGTGACCTCCAGGAGTGAGTGGACTCCATCACAAGATGCAATCATCGGAGCCTTAGATTCACTAGCACCTGGAAAAGTTATCACTAGGGACACAGCCACAACTACACCATTCAGAGGAAAAGATGGATAGACAAGGAAAAAACACATACAACACCACAAAGAGCAATACAGCACCAACAAAAACTAGTGACTCTACAACATCAAGTGACTTGAACACCCCAATACAGATGAAGCAGAAGAAAATGATCTAAAAAAAACTTCAGGAGAATGTTTGAGGCCTTTAAAGAGGAAAAGAAAAATTCTCTCAAAGAAATGGAGGATAGACAAACAAAAAATTAGAAGAAATCAGCAAATCTTTTAAAGAAAACAAAGAAAAAGCAGTCAAACAGGTGAAAGAAATAATTCAAGACTTGAAAACCAAAATAGAGATGATAAAGAAAATGAACAAAGGAAATTCTGGAATGGAAAATACTGGAAAATGATCCAGAACCACAAATGCAAGCATAACAGCAGAATACAGGAGATGGAAGAAAGACATTCAAGCATTGAAGATACAACAGAGGAAATAGACTTATCGAGCAAAGAAAATGTTAAATTTAACAAAAACTTAACACAAAATATCCAGAAATTATGGGACACTATGAAAAGACCAAATCTAAGAATAATAGTTATAGAAAATGAGAAGTCCAACTCAAAAGCACAGAAAATATATTCAACAAAATTATAGAGGAAAACTTTTCCAACCTAAAGAAAGATATGCCTATGAAGATACAAGAAGTCTACAGAACACCAAATAGAGTGGACCAAAAAAAAAGTCCCCTTGCCACATAATAATCAAAACATTAAACATACAGACTAAAGAAAGACTATTAAGAGCTGTAAAGGAAAAAGGCCAAGTAACATATAAAGGCAGACCTATCAGAATTACAGCTGACTTCTCAATGGAGACAATGAAAATCAGAAGGTTCTGGTCAAGCATTATGCAGACATTAAGAGACCACGAATGCCAGCCCAGACTACTATACCCATCAAAACCTTCAGTCACCATAGATGGATAAAACAAGGTATTTCATGACAGAACCAGATTTAAACAATACCTGGCCACAAACCTATCCCTAAACAAAGTACGAGAAGAGAAACTCCAACCTAAGGAAGTCAGTTACATCCACAAAAACATGGACAATAGAAGATCTCACAGCAGCAAATCCCAAAGAAGGGAAAAACACACAAAACATCACCAACAACGAAAACTAAAATAACAGGAACTAGCTATCACTGGTCATTAATATCCCCTAATATAAATGGACTTAACTCACCTATAAAAAGACACAAGCTAACAGATTGGGTACAAAACCAGAGCCAATCTTTCTGCTGCATACAAGAAACACACCTCAACCTCAAAGACAGACATCACCTCAGAGTAAAGGGTTGGAAAATTTTTTTCCAATCAAATGGAACTAAGAAACAAGCTGATATAATACCTAATAAAGTAGACTTCAAACTAAAATCAACCAAAAGAGACAAAGAAGGACATTTCATATTTGTTACAGGAAAAATCCATCAAGTGAAAATTTCAATACTGAATATCTATACCCCAAATACAAGGTCACACTTATATGTAAAGGAAACATTTATAAAGCTTAAATCACACATTAAAATCCACACACTAATAGTGGGAGACTTCAACATCCCACTCTCACCACTGGACAGGTTTGCCAGACAGAAACTTAACAGAGAAATAAGGGAAGTAATAGATGTTATGACTCAAATGGACTTAACAGACATCTATAGAGCATTTCATCCCAACATAAAAGAATATACCTTCTTCTCAGCATCTCATGGAACCTTCTCAAAAATTGATCACATACTAGGTAACAAAGCAAACCTCAACAGATTAAAAAAAATGAAATAACCCCATGTATCTTATTGTATCACCATGGCTTAAAACTAGAATTCAACTGCAACACTAATTCCAGAAA
>JAQHUG010000017.1:2571008-2595198 GCA_028555095.1 Dicrostonyx torquatus | reverse complement strand
CTCCAAAATATACAAAGAACTCAAGAAAAGGGTTATCAAAACAACTCATAATCTGATTTAAAAAAATGGGATGCAGATCTAAGCAGAGAACTCTCAACAGAGGAATCTAAAATGGTGGAAATGCTCAACATCCTTAGCCATCAGAGAAATGCAAATCAAAACAACTCTGAGATTCCATATTATACCTGTAAGAATGGTCAAGATCAAAAACTCTAATGACAGCTTATGCTGAAGAAGATGAGGGGTAAAGGAAACACTTCTCCATTGCTGGTGGGAGTGAAAACTGGTACAGTTTCTTTGCAAATTAGTGTGATGATTTCTCAGAAAATTAGGAGACAACCTACTTCAAGACCCAGCAGTACCACTTTTGGGTATATACCCAAAAGATGCCCAATCATATCACAAGGACATGTGTTCAACTATGTTTACAGCAGCATTGTTTGTCATAGCCAGAATCTGGAAACAACCTAAATGCCCCTCGACCAAAGACTGAATAAAGAAATTGCGGTACATGCACAATAGAGTACTACATGGCAGAAAAGAATAATGGCATCTTGAAATTTGTGGGCAAATGGATGGATCTAGAAAATATATTAAGTGAAGTAACCCAGACCTAGAAAGACAAATATAATATGGACTCTCATAAATGGCTTTTAGACATAAATCAAAGAAAAAGCAGCCTACAATTCACAATCCCAGAGAACCTGGATAACAAAGAGAATCCTAAGAGACATACATGGATCTAGTACACATGGAAAGTAGAAAAAGACAAGATCTCCTGAGTAAACTGGGAGCAGGGGGTTCATGGGAGAAAACAGGAAAGGGTAGAGGAAAGGAGGAGAGCAGAGAAAAATATGTAGTTCAGTAAAAGCAATTTTAAAAAGGACACAAGGACATCACATGATTCATACAGTGCATACACATGGAACACAGGCAACACGTGGTCCTCACTCCCATCGCAGACTTCAAGACGGAAAATCCCAGTGGAGATTATCATTTATAAATTTTATTGATTTGCCGCCAGAAAACTCATGGCAATGGTCACTCTCTGAACCTGGCAATACTTCTACAATACCTCAAACTCATAGACAAGCAGAGAATTCTTCCTAGGGAGAAAGAGAAATACTGAAGAGCTGCGGACCTTGAATACATGGGTGTGAAGCGGGAGAAATGTGAGGGGATCCCTGTGTCTTTGCAGATGTGTGACTCCATTTCCATTTCATGGTAAGTACCAGAAACGAAGCCTTCCTGCAGCGTATTTCTGTAGTTTACTTGGGAGACTATAACAAAACACCACAAGATGTGTGGTTCGTTTCTTCCAGTTGTGAGACTGGAGCATCCTAGCCGAGACCCCATCAGATTCCGGGGCTGGCAAAGGCCTACCTTCCAGCTCCTAGAAGGTACCTGCTAGCTATGAACCAACTCCACCAGGTATTTTATATGATGACTTTGAACTCATGACTTAATCACCTTCCCCCAGGCCTCAGTTGTTAAGACCAGAACAGTGGAGATTCATTGTTGATATATGAATCTGGAGGTGAGGACAGTCCTGTCACACTTCTTATTAAAAGCCTGTGTCTTGGAGTTCCAATCCACTGAGGCAATGATTTAGAACAGGCCATTGCCTCTATAGCAAAGAGCAGATCAGTGCTTACCCTGCTGTGAAGAAGGTGTGGTGGCTAATTCTGATTGCCAGCTGTATTAAACTGAGAGGCCTGGCCCTCTGGATCAGCGTGGAAGGCATTAGACCACGTGGCTCTGACATAATCCTCGAGTCTATTCTGTGATGGATTTGGCACATGTGATAATGGCACAAGGCAGGAGGTGGGATCATATGAGAGAAAATCAAGACACCAACGGCATATCTTCCGATTGTGTCTTCCCTTCCTCCTTCCTGAGTGCCTCTCTCTACTTCCTGACTACTGTGGGGTGAACTGCTTCGCTCTGCCACAACTTCCCTGGCACCATGGACAGTCACCTTTGACACCAGGAAGCAGAAGAAATCCCTCTTCCCTTGGGTTGCTTCTGTTCAGTTAGTTTATCATCCCAGTGACAGCAGGGTAGCCGAGAAAGACATCCTGCCCTGTCACACTTGTTTGCAAAGGCCTTTGCTTTCATATCGTGCGCCGGAGACATTCTCAATGAGTTCATTTCTAACGCAGAAAGTTATCCGTCTCTTCCATGACCCTGAGAAGTTACCCTCCAAGAGCCAAGCGTTCTTAGGTGAGAGAAGACCTGGTACATGACATGGAACTGCAGATAAGGTAAAAAGGAAGACACAGGGTGAGTCGCTGGTGACCTCTGAACAGACAGTAGAGTCAGGGAAGGAGAGCTGACCTATGCAGAAGGACTACAAGCGGAAGGGTCAACGTGGAGATTTGTGGCATCTAAAGGGATGTTTGATTCACTATGGGAAACCTCGGGGAGAAACAGACATGGGCAAGGCAAACGGGCACGAAGGACCAAGTTCTTCTAGGAGGACATCAGACGGACTTAGACTTAATAACCCACCGTGAGGACAGGAACATGGGCTGGCTTGTTACTTCACTTGAGGCTGACATATTGTATGAACAAAATTAAGGGATCCCCCAAATTAATGGGAAAGTGTTTGACCGTCTGGGGCAAGAAGTGGTTTGGAGAATGATCCCCGGTGTCAGTGAAGGAAGAGGGGAGAGAATGTTGGGTGGCTGAGGAAGTATGGCTGTTGTGGAGGTGAGTGGGAGAGATGCCCCTGACTGTGGGATCTTAGGCCCAGGAAAGAGGAGCTGGGTGTCCTTGGTGAAATCCACTCTGCTCTCGTCTGTATCACTCCATATATGCTGAGTGCTCTTTGGTTGGGTAGAAATTAAAGAATGAAGTCGGATACACAAATTCTTAATTTAAGTATATACTAATTTTTATATTTCTTTTTTAAATATGAGGAGGTATTTGAGTAGGAGATAATACAGCTAAAGAAAATATGTCTAATCTGACATTCTGATTTAACATCTTTGTAGATGGCTGATATCATGATTTTATTTGGTGTTTTGAAACAGGGTTTCTCTGTGTAACAGCTCTGGCTGTCCTGAAATTTGCTCTGTAGACCAGGCTGGCCTTGAACTTACAGAGAGTAACCTACCTCTGCCTCCTGAGTGCATCACTATCATCTAGGGATTTGAGATATTTTGGTAAAAGAGTAAAATGTAATTGTTTCAGCTAACTTTTGCCGCTTGTTCCTTAGAGTTTGGTGTGTTAATTCCCTTCATCCTCACGGTGCACATGTAAAGTAAGATCTGTTTGAGCCCCGCCCTACCCCTGCTTCTGTGGCTAAGAAAAATGAAGCAGGAGAAAGAGGGAAGCTCAAGCCAACCAAGGTCTTGGCAGAGGTGAGGCTTAAGGCCAGAGTCACCTTTGGAGCTATTTCCCTCAGGGAGAGCCCATTCTAGCACAGAGGTGGAAAATCCAGTTCCTTCCAGGGAAATCAGCGTCATCTAATGGCTTTGCCCACACCGGTTTCAGTAGGTTAAATGTTGGACAAATGTTTGCTTTTCATAAAATAAACCTTAGCGTCTTTATCTTTCCCAATGTGTGTAGTTCCCACTCTAGGCCATTCTGGGAGCCAGGGAACAGAGGCAGCCTGAGCGAGCGCTTGTTTACACTTTGAAGCGAGTCCAGCATGGCAGAGGAGCATTGAGGTCTTTCCCCAGCGCTCCCGTCAGGCTCCTGGAGCTATCTGCTCAGTGGTTCCCAAGCTGAGCTACCAAGAGCTGCTCCCTTACCCCACCCTCACAACCTTGGTACGTCCCTCCTGCGTCCTGGGCAGATGCCTCCCAAGCCCACGTCAGACTCCTCAACAGGTTGCTATGACAGCCCGTCCTTCTTTCTTTGTTCTTAATTGAGAGTCGCTTTAGGTTCACAGCAGAAAAGAGCGAGGGGTCCAGAGATTTCTCTCACATAAAGATTTTCCACACAGCCTCCCCCATTACAGCTCCATCCCCAAAGGATAAATGTTTTAGAGTTCACAGACCTGAGAGACACACCGTCACTACCAACAGTCCACCACTTACATTAAAGTTCACTTCTTTTCTTGGTTTTCACTCTTGTTCCAGATGCTATGGATTTGGACATTTGTCTGTCGTTACAGCATCGCGTGGAACATGCTCGCTGCCCTAGAATCCTCCCTGCCCTGCTTGTGCTCCCTCTTTGCCTCCAGTCCCTAGCAACCATTGATCTTTCCACTGTGTGGGTTGGGCGGCCTCTTTGCACCTTCATTTTTTAAAAAAAAGCCCATTATTTCTTTGTTTAAAAAAACGACTTGTGTATAGTGAGGCGCAGGGAAGCATGCGTCATGACATGTGTGTGTGGGTTAGACCCTCCTTCTTTCTTCCCGCCATGTATGTCCTGTGGATCTAACTCATGCTGTCTAGCTTGGCAGCAAGCACCTTTGCCTGCTGAACCGTTGTGCTGGCCCTCCTTCATTTTCCAATTTGTGGTCTAGGTTGATTTTATTTATTTATTTTTTTTGCTTTTGCCATATTCACTTCTCTTGTAAATAATATGCTTTTTTCTAGATTCATTTCTTTCCGTATATTTCTTTCATTTGGCTTTTTCTTTCTATTACTTAAGACACGTGGTATCATTGATGCGCCTTATTTGAATTGCGTTTTCTGAATTACAGGTGCTTTTATTCCGGTTATTTCTTTCAATAGTTACATGAGATGAGCCCTTTACATCCATCCCCCATGTGTATGAGTGATGGGAAAAGGTTTTAGCCTATCAAGCTAATAGCCACGCCCACCATTAGCTAATTATTTAGGTTGGACCATCAGGTCCCCCTGATGAATAAAAGGGACGGGCCACGTGTGCTTGCTCTCTCTCTCGTGCTCTCGGCCCGGTGCTCTCCCTCGGAAAAGCGTGGGATCCTGGATCTGGTATCGTGAGTTTGGTTATATTCTTTCATCTATTAAAATATATATATTCTAAAGATAGCTGGCTTGGGTAATTACATCATTAATTACTTAGACACTTGGCACATATGAGAAAACCAAGACATGGCTGTTTTTGGTAATTTTTCAGCAGGGTTATAGTAGACATTGGTTTTGGACTCAGATGATATCGTGCTCGTCATTATTTGAGCCAGTATCTCCACAGAAAGTCTGAGGTTTTTGTCAAGTCGAATTACTTGCTAGCTCCAGGAGTGACCTCTTCAGAGCCAACAGAGGTTCACCTTGGGTGTGGTCCAGAGAAGGGCCGCTTTTGTTGGACATGAAGCCTGAGAGAGGGGCTGTAGGAAAAAGGAGACGAGCGAATGTGGAGGCAGAACACATGGCTTATAAAAAGTCATGAAGACTGTCGCCTGGATGGAGCTTTCAGCTGAGAGAGGCTGCCTCTTGTCTTTACTGCTTCAGCTTGGCAGACTGCATCTCAGATGCAAAGTAAGCCTGATAGAACCACCCATGTTTAAAGTAGCAGCGGACATGGCTCCAAGATGGACATGTTTGTTACAACACAGGGCAACCTTCAAAGAACCAGAGACACCATTCCTGAGTGTGTCTGAGAAGCCTGAAGGGGACGTTAGGACCTCCAGTCCCCCAGCTCTGCAAGACACCATTCCTGAGTATGTCTGAGAAGCCTGAAGGGGACGTTAGGACATCCAGTCCCCCAGCTTTGCAAGACCTTCGCAGGTGCACTTTAACCCTTCTAAGGCCCTTTTCTAATGCCTTTGCAGGGCAAGAGGGGAGCTGAAAAGACCCAGGCTCTAATACCAAGGCCTGCCCTTTCTTTCATTTTAATCAGAATGGCCTTTTCTCATCTTCCAATGGCTCCTTTTTATCCTTCTAAAGGGGGGAAAAATAGCAGTTAATGGCTTTGCAGTCATATCTCCCCGTTCCCTGAGTACTTTAGATAAATGCCACCAAGCCTGTTGATTGGAACATGTTCAGCTTCTAAATAGTCTTTGCTATTCAGTCTGCTTGTAGAGGCCGAGATGAAAGAAAAGTCAGTAAAAGCTGGAGACACTGGTGATGTTTCCCATCTCTGTCTTTGGCTTTTGCTATTGTTTTTCTCTCAATGATTTTTGTTCTCACAAAATTAATACATTCTGAAAATTTCAAATAATAACCTACAATTTTAGAAGACATCGTTCTGTCTTCTGGGAACTCACCCTTCCCAGTACAGCTCTCTGGAGGTAATAATCACCATTAATGCCTTGGATTCAAACATTTTAAACATTTTTTACTGCATTTCAAATACAAACCTTCTTTGAAAATATCCATTAGCAATGTGTGTAAAAAGAAAATAGATCCTTGTCCGCTCTGTTTCCACTCTTCTAGCGATCATTCTTTTCATTACTGTATACTAACCTGGTTTTCATTTTAGAACCTGTGACAGCTCTCCAGGTCACCTAACAGAGCATGACCTCACTTGTTCCAGGGGTCACACAGAGCTTCACAGTTTGGTTACACAGCACATTGTTTTAGCACTCTCTAACTTATGGTACTTTTAATCACATCTGTTTTTGATAATTCTAGATAACAGACCAATAAATATCTTCATGTGTACCTTACCCATTGGTGCTGGTATGTCTGAAGGTTCAACTTCTGCCAGCACAAACTCTGGGTCACAGGTTACATACTTGCAAGTGTTGATATTATCATTAAATAACACCCCAAAGGTTGTATCCACCATTCAAACACAAACAGTGCCCATTCCTTAGGATGCCTACCCACACAGAAAGAAACCCATTCTACCTGTTTCATTTAATTTTTTCTTTTTCTTTTTTAAAAGAAAACAAACTATTTTTTTCATTATACATACCAATCCAAGTTCCCACTCCCTCCCCTTCTTTCATACCCTCCACTTAACCCCCCATCCCACATCTATCCACTCCCTAGAGAGGGTAACGTCCAAGGACCTCCCTACTATATCTAGGCTGAGCAACATATCCATCCAAAGAGAATAGGTTCCCAAAAAGCCAGTATAAGCAGTAGGGATAATCCTGGCGGCACTGCCAGTGGCTCCTCAGTGTGCCCCAACCATGCAACTGTCAACCACATTCAGAGGGCTAAGATCAAAACCACCAATGATAGCTTATGCTGGAGAGGATGTGGAGCAAGGGGAACACTCATTCATTGCTGGTGGGAATGCAAACTTTTACAACCACTTTGGAAATCAGTGTGGCGGTTTCTCAGGAAACTGGGAATCAACCTACCTCAGGATCCAGCAATACCACTTTTAAGCATATACCCAAAAGATGTTCAATAATACTTCAAAGACATTTGTTCAACTATGTTCATAGCAGCATTATTTGTAATAGCCATAACCTGGAAATAACATAGATGCCCCTCAACCAAGAAAGGATAGTGAATATGTGGCACATTTACACATTAGAGTACTACTCAGCAGTAAAAAACAATGACATCTTGAAATTTGCATGCAAACGGATGGAACTAGAAAACACCATCCTGAGTGAGGTAATCCAGACCCCAAAAGATGAATATAGTATGTACTCACTCATAAGTGGATACTAGCTGTAAAGCAAAGGATATTGAGCTTATAGTTTATGATCCTAGAGAAGCTAAGTAACAAGGAGAACCCTATAAAAACATGTATAGATCCACCTGGAAAGTCTAAATAGACAAGATTGCCTGACAATATTGGGAACATAGGGGTAGGAGGAGAAGGGAGGGTGAAAGGGTTAGAGGAGGGAAGAAGGGGAGGGGCAAGGAGAATTTAAGAGAATGGGATAGTAGAGATGGAGGAAGGACAGAGAGGAGAGCAAGGAAAGAGATATCTTGATTAAGGGAGCCATTCTGGGACTAGCAAAAAACCTGGCTCTAGAGAAATTCCCAGGGATCCACAGGATGACCCCAAGTAAGACCCTAAGCAATAGAGGAGAGGGTGCCTGAACTGGTCTTGCCCTGTAGTCAGACTGATGAGTATCTTAAATATAATCATAGATTCTGCATCCAGCAATTGATGGAAATAGAGGCAGAGACCCACACTGGAGCACTGGACTGAGCTCCCAAAGTCCAGTTGAAGAGTGGGAGGAGTGAGAATATGAGCAAAGAGGTCAAGACCATGATGGGGACACCCACTGGTACCGTCTACTTGAGCTGATGAGAGCTCACCAACTCCAGCCACACTGTGAAGAAACAAGCATAGGACAAAACCATTCTACGTGTTCTGATGAGGCAAAAAGCAAGAAACAGAATCCAGATGCTGCATAAGTTAACTTCTTTCCCTCCTGTGAGGATTCGCAGCTTTTTAATATTCATTAACCACAGATCTTTCTGCAGTGCTCTGTCTTGCTAAGCCATGTGGCCATATCTTTACTAAGTGGCTTGGGCTTGCTGATTTCCCAGGGACTCTGCAGCCTGTGATAACTCATTTCATTCTAATCTTCCAACCATGAGAGCTCTCCCCGCTTCACATGTCATGTCTGTCAGCCTTTCCTGTCTGCCTTCTGGATTTCTTTGGTTTCATGTCAAGGTTGGGAAAAACCTTCTTCCAGTAAAAGCTGTCATCTTCTCTGATTCACCTTGAGCACTTTTAGTTTGCTTTTCTCAGAATGATGTGAAGTAGAAGCATTATTTTATTTTATTGAGCTATACATTTTTTTCTTCGCTCCCCTTCCTCCTTCCCCTATCCCCCTTTACCTTCTTTTGTTGGACCCCATGCTCCCAATCTGCTCAGGAGATCTTGTCTTTTTCTCCTTCCTATGTGGATTCGTGTATGTCTCTCTTAGGGTCCTCTTTGTTGTCTAGGTTCTCTGAGACTGTGGCCTGTAGGCTGGTTTTCTTTGCTTTATGTCTAAAAGCCATCTATGAGTGAGTACATATTATATTTGTCTTTCTGGGTCTGGAGTACCTCACTCAATATGTTTTTTTTTAAGACCCATCCATTTGCCTGCAAATTTTAAGATGCCATTATTTTTTTTTTTTTTACCACTGTGTAATTTGTGCATTGGTTTTTTTTTTTAACCACTGTTTACTGGTGTAGGAGGGTTCTTCTGTATTTCTGTGTTTTCATTGGTTAAATAAAGTGAGACTGCCTGGCCTGTAGGATAGGACAGCCCTTAGGTGGGCGGAGTAGACAGAACGGAAGGCTGGGGAGAAGGGAAGATGCCAGACGCCATGATGCTCCTACCTGAGATGGACGTAGATTAGACTCATATCGGTAAGCCACAACACGTGGTGATACACAGACTATTAGAAATGGGTTAGTTTAAGATGTGAGAGTTAGCCAAGAAGAGGCTAGTGATAATGGGCCAGGCAGAGTTTAAATGAATACAGTTTGTGTGTAATTATTTCAGGGAACGTGGCTGTGCAGCTGGGAGCCGGGTGCCAGGAATACAACCCGCACCTCTTATAACAGTTTACCATTTTTAATTTTAATTTTTTAACTGGGAGTGAGTAACTTCAATACATCTTCATGGCTAGTTTAATTAATCATTTAAAGGCTAATAGGTTTCGTCAGGGCATCTTCACATGCATCTGCCATTACATCGTGTTCTTATTGTTTCTTCTCCCACCCTGGTCTTCCCTGGGCTCCTCCTGACTCCACCCTGCTCTGTGTCTCCCTGCAGTTATTCCCTCTCTGCTCTCCTAGTAGACAGGTGCTCCATGATCTTCCTATCACCACCTCTAAGACCTCTTCCTCCACTCTCATGATCCCTTTCAAGTTTCACGGCCAATCCATACCCACGTATGTAAGCATCCCCAGAGATAACTATACATATCATTTCAAATCGGGTTCCCTCTTGTGCACTTAAGCAGTATTGTGTTTGAATATTCCATTATACATTATATGGGCTATGGAGCTGATGGTGTTAGCTCTGAAATCAGGCTGCCTGGGTTCAAATCCAAGCCCTGCCACTTACTGAGTGACTTTGAATTGGTCATCAAATTGTCCTTGCCCTAGTTTTTCTCACCTGAAAATATGAACAATAATAGTAACAATTTGTGTGATCACATGAAGTCAGAGATCACACTTTGCCTCACATTTTGGGAGGTTCTGGATTCATCATTTCACAGGCTTCTTGGCTTGTTTTCGGTGGTGTTTTTCTAGGCAACTTCAAATGGAAGCTCCTACAATAAGCTGTACACTCCAGCTGTCAGAACATTCGTTAGACCTCAATATAAAGATTTACCTTTATATTTATATTTCTCCCTCTCTTCCCTTGACTCTTTCCCTCCCTCTCTCCCCTTTCCTCTTCATGCACACGTGTGTGTGTGTACATGGGCCTTCAGAGGCCAGAGGAAAGTATTAGATCCCCTGGAGCTGGAGTTATGGACTGCGAGCTGTCTGATGTGGGTGTTGGACATCTGGAAGAACAGTAAGCAATATCCTGGTTATAACCCCCAGTGTCAATGTGTACACACACACACACACACACACACACACACACGCATTTACATACACAGAATAAATGTGATTTAGAAACGCTAAGTAACTTGCCTGATAGGAGATGCAGTAGGGCAATAGATCTCATTTGTCTCATTTCATTATTCACCCCTCCTTTTAAGAACTGGGACTCAGCAATGGTGGCATTTTGTGCCTCAAGTTCTTACATGCTCTAACCATCATATTTTTATTATTAAAATACACTACATTCTACACTCTCTTGATGCCTTGACATGTATTAATGAGCCAAATTTAGTTCTTCAAAGGCACTTCCTAGGCACTAAGAATTGGGAAAAATATCTCCAAACCAGTATTTTTTTATTATGATGATTTTTATCATCCAAAAAGATATTTAGCATAGGCTGTCAGTCAAGGTTTAATGAGTTAAATTGGATTGAAACTCAAAAAGGAGATTCCTGGTGGTGGCAGATCTCACCAGCTCACCCTCTGCCTGGAGATGCCTTCAGGTTTCAGCGTGTAGTGCTGCCCTTCTCCTTGTCTAAAGAGTTCTGGCCCATTCTTCGGGTGTCAAGGAGCTCTCCACTACTATAAGGAAATGTCTGAGATATCTACCTTACAAGTAGAAAAATCTCACTTTGCCTCACATTTTGGGAGGTTCTGGATTCATTGTTGATTGATCTTAGTTCTTTGGGCAGCAATGGCAGGGGTACATGGTGAAAGAAATCTGCTCATAGCATGAATCAAGGTGAGAGGCAGGGGGATTGGAGTCAGGTCCTATACTCCCTTTGGAGTATATCTCTTCAATGACCCAAGGGCCTTCCAGAAAATTACACCCTTAAAGGTCTAACAATAATGTTACTGCCGGGCGGCGGTGGCTCACACCTTTAATCCCAGCACTTGGGAGGCAGAGGCAGGCGGATCTCTGTGAGTTCGAGACCAGCCTGGTCTACAAGAGCTATTTTCAGGACAGGCTCGAAAGCCACAGAGAAACTCTGTCTTAAAAAACAAACAAACAAAAAAACAAAACAAAAACCAAAACCAAAAAACAAAAAACAAAAAAACCCAATAATGTTACTTTAGATATCAAGCCTTTAACATACTAGTCTTTAAGGGAATAAGATTCAAGTCTTCATAGTCTTGATTCATAGCTAATTTCTTATAATACATCTTTGTCAATTGATACATACATTTCACTAGTTCTATTTCTCTGGGGATCCCTGAAATATGGTATCAAATCCCAGAGCTATTTTCCTCCCCAGCTGGGTAACCTGGAATGAAGATCCAAAGATGATAGTCACTTGAAGAAGCTTAAACCTCTGAGTCACCATGGAAGCTGACTTCCCAGGAGTACCATCTGATCTACAGTGAACTTGGTATAACTAGACAGAAATGTTCTTCTGTTGACTCATTGACATGAATTCCAACGGCTAGAGTTACTTATCTTAATATAAAGAGTTGTATCATTGTTGTCAGGAGAATCTAATGAAAGGGTCTGACTCTTTTGATGTCCTTGCTTTGACGTAGGAATTTTCCATGGTAGATATCCTCTCCCCAGAGGTCTACTGTCCTGGAGTGATGATCCTGGGACTAAACTTTCTAGTTAAGCCACCAGTGCTTCCATGACCACTTGATTCAAACTGTTATTTCTGATATAAACATTTTCCTTATGTATTTGTGTCAATTTCTGGATGGAAAAACTGATTCTCAAAATCTGGGCCATTTGTCCCTTCTGTAACAGCCGAGGATCAGAAAGAGATCCTTTGGACAGAGATGGTAAGGTATCAGATTATGGACAGCTAGAAGGAACAAATTCTCATTACATCAAGACAGTCTCAAATGACAATGCAGACCATGGGAAAAATAAAGCCACAAGAACCTTTGGACGTTGGTAATCCTTGAAGACCCACATTTTAAATATTCTGATTCTGGACTCGATAGGATCCAGTCCAGTAGTAAGGAAGATTTGAGTTTCAAGAGATAATCTCAAATTACCTAGGACACAAAGGAAAATTATTACTTCCAAAATTGAAATGTCCACCAATATTCTGACTGTCAAAATGCCTTTATTCAGAGACACAGAGGATGCCAGTGGAAGCCAGCCTTTCTACCTCCTCTTTCAGCTCCTCCATCTCCTTCTTCTTGCTTTTCAAGACAGGGTTTCTCCGTGTAGCCCTGGCTGTCTCGAAACTCACTTGACCAGAATTATTATTGACCAGAGTAACCTCAAACTCAGAGAGATCCACCTCCCTCTGCCTCCCAAGTGCTGGGATCAAAGGTGTGCGCCACCACTGCCCGGCACGTTTCTACCGTCTCATCTCCTGGATACTCTAGACTCAGTGTCACCTTGGTACCCAAATGGCTGCCAGGAGCTCCGGATCAGTAGTCACTCAATCACGATATTCTTTTTTCCAGAAAGTACCAGCATTTGTCATTGGCTCTGCCTGCTGAAATTCCTATCTCGTTTTCAGAGCCAGACTATAAATGATTGGCCAGTTTCAAGTCACATAACCACGTGAGAACTGGAGTTGAGTTAAATTCACTGTAGCTCAAGGATGGGGATAAAGGTGATCCATTAGAGAAGGAGCCAGGGAAGGACACATGCAGGCCAAGAGCTAAAGTAAGCTGTGCAGTAGAAAGCAGTCCCCAAATAGTAGACCAACCCCAAGCCTAGAGTAGATAAGTAGGGGGTTTGCTCCAAGTGGGGAATCTTGGCAAAAACAAGAGATGAATGTAGAAGGAACCGGGAATAAAGATATCAGGGAGGCCTTATAGGCAAGCCTGGAAGCTGGCCTAGGGAGGTAGAGTTTTCCAGGAATGATGGATACATGCTGAAAACCAAGTTCAAGATTCCAACTGCTAGTGGGGATGGGGGATGACTGGTTAGCATCAGCTTTTAGTGTTGTCTGAAGTGAACAGTTGACTCCTGTAGAGTCCAAGACACTGAGACTTGATCCAGTTGGCCAGGATTAGTTCTCATGGAAGCAGGAGAGCAAAGTAGGTATCTAGAGAGACAAATTCCTTCCTGTACCCAACCCCCTTGGGCCTTCATTAGTTTCTATTTCTACAAGTTCCTCACCCTTCTCATTAGTTTTATGGACACCCCAAACGTCCCCATTTGTCTTCCTCTTCTTTGATGAGCCTAGTTTCATGTTGCCCTCATTTAAGCCCTGGCTCTGACTCAGAGTTCATTGGTCTTTCATGCTTCCAGACCACAACACAGGGATCAGACGCTGACCTAAGCAGACTCCAGTGTTTAGTCCATCTTTGCTTTGCAATGGACTAAAACATTGTCTTTCAAAATCCATGTCCACTAAGAACGTGACCTTGTTTAGAAATAGAACCTTTACAGGCACGACTGAATCAAGGATCATGTGATAAGACCATTTGGCCTTTGGGAATAATCTCCAATGATTGATGTCTTTACAAGAACAGACAAGGACACAGAGAAGAAGATGATATGGAGATGAAGCAGAGGGTGCAATGATGTGTCTGCAGGTCCACGGAGTTTCTGGCCACCACTAAGAACTTGTGGCAAATATGGAACAAAGTCTTTCTTGGACATTCCAGAGGAATCCATGCCCACCAAGACTTTGATTTTAAATTTGTGACTTCCACAAGTATAATAGAGTATATTTCTATTATTCCCAGACCCTCTTTCTCTGGCAACCTTAGTCTGCAGCAACGAACATGTGTTATAGTAGGAGGTTTCTGTCCCACCAGGTCCCACAATAAACACGCATAAACTATATTATTTGCAATACTGTTTGGCCAATAGCTTAAGAGTATTTCCGGACTTAGGACTTAGGACTTTTTATGATAGTGAAATATATCTGCTCCTGGCAGACCAATTACTTCAAGAGGAAGATGGGCATCAAAGAGGCTCCTCATGAAGTTTACTAGTCATTTGGGCAAGAAACTGACCTTTCCTGGACTACGTGATGTTGTGCTGTGTGAGCTGGACATGCAGGACCCATAGAGATATGACTGTTGAACTTTCCTAAACGTGAGACCATCCTTCAGGGTTCCTGCTTCATGAAAGAGTCTGCTAGACATTCTACAGGACACAGAAAAATGTTACTGACAAACTGCCAATATAGGCGGAACTGTCTTTGATTAATCTCCATTAATCTGTTTATTGCCACGGGGCTGTAGCTTACCAGGTAAAGTTCTAGTGTATGTCTCCAGTGCGGCTACATGGCTTCTCTCCCAGAATTTGGTTTAGTTTTCCCTGCCTAGCTAAGTACCGCCTTGCTATAGGCCAAAGCAGTTTCTTTACTCATTAACCAATAAAAGCAACACATAGACAGAAGACCCTCACACACCATTCCCCTTTTTTTGTTTATATAAAAAAGGAAGGTTTTACTGTTAACATAGTAAAATTACTTATAACAAAACAGGTACTAAGTAAGATTGCAATTACAATATTTATATCTACTTTATCTGTTATCATAACTAAGGAAAGCTATAATTATAACTATCTGTTTTTCAACTCCTTCAAAGACTTCAGAAGGATATGGTATTACCTAAAGTAAATAGGAAGTGCATTGTAAGCAACTTCCAAAACTCTAGAAATGACAGAGACATCTTGCAGCCTGGACAGTCACCCGAAGTTCTTCTGTATCACTGGAGCATCCATCTTCAGCCTTCAGGCTTATAATATCCTACAGACTTTCCATGAAGCAGGAAATTTCAAAGACAGTTCCACCTATATTGGCAGTTTGTCAGTAACATTTTTCTGTGTCCTGTAGAATGTCTAGCAGACTCTTTCATGAAGCAGGAACCCTGAAGGATGGTCTCACGTTTAGGAAAGTTCAACAGTCATATCTCTATGGGTCCTGCATGTCCAGCTCACACAGCACAACATCACGTAGTCCAGGAAAGGTCAGTTTCTTGCCCAAATGACTAGTAAACTTCATGAGGAGCTTCTTTGATGCCCATCTTCCTCTTGAAGTAATTGGTGCTGCCAGGAGCAGATATATTTCACTATCATAAAAAGTCCTAAGTTCTTAAAACATTTTAAATGCCATATTCTGTAGTCTTTTAAAGGTTAGATGATTATCCAACTGAAATACATTGCTATATATCTAGAAGCCTAACTAACAGGACTGCAAGCTTGACTATTATATACATTACATTTTAAAATGAGCTGTACAAACACAATACCTTAATCAAGAAAAGAAATAGTCATATAGCAAGATTGATCTAAAATTTGTATCAATAGACCTATATCCATACCAATGTAAATCTCTATAGCATATCCCCTTTAATGTAAACAAACATTTATAAACAATATTTGAGATAATGAGTTTAGTTCTCTTCAAACTGCTTCCTGCTTTTTGTTGGGTGAAGTACTTTTGGGGAGTGTTCATGGTGACCTTTCAGGGGGTCTTAGTCTATCAAGCCACATTAGTCTGGAAGGATTCCACAGGTTCTCATCTTCTGTGGAAACAAAAGAAGAACCTCTTTTCTAAAGAAACATATCCTTAGACTCAAACTTTGAAGTCAAGAAACCTTTAAAACAACATGATGTTTTAGCTTAGCAGTCTCCAGAATCAAGTGTCTCTCTGTAGTCAAAAACGTCAAAGAAAACACAACAATATACATAATCCAGACTCTCTGTGTATATTTACGTGGCTTAATTTTCTTTATTCCTATTACTTTTTCTACAAGTTTACTCTGTTTCTTTAAAGACTTTGTTTTATTTTTAAAAAACCATTTACTTCTTTTTAAAACTCTCTCTATTCTTTTCCTTCTGTCTCCCAAGCCTATGTACATTTATCCAACACTGTGACTCATTCAGAGCTCTTTTTTTTTAAAATCTGGATTTGTCTTTATTGCATATCTGTAATTCTTTTCTGACCAGAACTGCTTTTTTTTTTCTTTTTTCAAATGCTAAGCAGGTATGGCTAGTGTTGTAAGAAGAGGGGGGCCCTTTGTTTGTCCCAGTCACCTGGCTAGCTTACACCCAAAATTACCACACAGAAACTGTATTCATTAAAACACTGCTTGGCCCATTAGCTCTAGTTTCTTATTGGCTAATTATTACATCTTAATTTAACCTATTTTTATTCATCTGTGTTTCGCCATGTGACTATGGCTTACCAGCATGATTCTAACCAGCGTCCATCTCAGACAGAAGATCCATGGCGCTTCTCACTCTGCTTTCTTCCTCCCAGAATCCAGTTCTGTTTTTCCCATCTACCTAAGTTCTGCCCTATCAAAAGTCCAAGGCAGTTTCTTTATTCATTAACCAATGAAAGCAACACTTGAACAGAAGAACCTCCTACACCAGGCTTAGGGCTAACAGGGCCTGCCTGCTGGCTCTGCCTAGTCCAACATGGAGGAAGCATGTCTACTGCCTCTGAAACTGCCCAGTGGGAGTCATCCTCACCACCTCAACTCTGGGAAGCACCATGCAGCATACAAACTCTTTTTATCTGAGTAAAAGCTAAACTTCCATGCAACACACTACACGGCCTGGAAATATCTCTGTGTATGGCAGCGGTAATATGCCATGCTTTCCTGCCTGTGCACGCCTAGCAGACTCTATCCCAGCACCTGCCAGGTGGAGAGTGCTGAGCCCTGGGCATGATTTCAGCTACTTTCCTCCGGACCCCAAGTGGGCACATAAGCATCTGGACCCAAAGTGAGTGGCGGGCATCAGCCTCCCTAAAGAGCCAGAGTTTGTGCTAGCAGCACAGACCAGGAAGCCATTTCGAAACCAGGAGGTTTTTTTTTTTTCTACTACTGCTGAATCAGGAATACCAGCAAGCAGAACCCATCAACAACCAAAAAAAAAAAAAACCAAACCAAAAAACCCAAAAAACAAAATACAGCTAAACTTTGTTTTTCAGTGTCTAGAATTCCTTTCCAAGCCCTCTCCGGTTTTATGTGGATTTAGCTAGCACATGTTGGAGCGCCAGTCTGCTGGGGGAGGCTGCTTCTTTGTTCCTGGCTGCTCAGCCCTGAAATAATCACACAGAAACCATATTATTTGTAATACTGTTTGGCCAATAGCTTAAGCATATTTCTGGCTAACTCATATCTTAAATTAACCCATCTCCATTAATCTGCATATTGCTACGAGGCTGTAGCTTACTGGGTAAAGTTCTGGCATCTGTTCCAGCAGGGCTATATGACTTCTTTCTGATTCTGCCTTCTTTCTCCCAGCATCTAGTTTAGTTTTCCCTGCCTAGCTAAGTTCTGCCCTATCAACAAGCCAAAGCAGTTTCTTTATTCATTAACCAATAAAAGCAACACATAGACAGAAGGACCTCCCACACCAGACATGTGGTAATTAATACACCCTCATGACTCTGGTGTGGCTTTCACTCTACATGCAGAGCCTGCTTCCCAGTCATAAAGTCACTTAATGTTCCAACTGGAATTTGAACCTGCTTATTACAATACCCAAATTAAGACTGTTTAGTTTTTGAGTTTGAGACTTGCAGGAGGAATTTTTATGGGAAAATTTTCCTGTTGTTTGTTTTGCAAACACACACACACACACACACACACACACACACACACACAGAGAGAGAGAGAGAGAGAGAGAGAGAGAGAGAGAGAGAGAGAGAGAGAGAGGAGACAAAGACTACATTACATATCTAAACAAGAGAAAAGTTCTGCTTGTCACACCAATTCTTATCTCACACTCCCAGACCACCAACATTCCTCTAATCACCATCAGGCCATTTGCATGGCTGAGGTAAAGAGGAGGTTAGACACTTGCTTAGCTTACATTGTTTAAGGAAAAAATTGGAGAGGTAATTCAGAATGTAAAAATCACATTACCTTAAATGATATGAATAGCAGTCAAGACAAGGACACAGTCATCTGTGGGTCTGTGGGTAGAGTTAGGAAGCAGAGCGTCACTGGCATGCCCCAAAACAAGGTTTGCGGGCGTCTGTGTTACTTCCTTTCCTGAGCAATTGAACTGGCTGTTGATCAGTCAAACACAATCAAGAGCAACAAAACCAGGCTCTGTGTATTTAAGAAAATAAGATGTTCTTTCCAGTTAACTGGGGGGAGGGGCAGATTATCATTCAACAAGTCATATAGGAGCAATTAGTAGCTATTTGGAAACAAATACATTCTTTACTTACTTCAGCCAACTTTTATTAGTGTTCTTGGTTGCAGATCTCTTCAGTCCATATAAATGGAAAAGGAAATTGCTAAATTACTAAAGGATATGGTAGCTCTGACCTCACTAAGAAAGACAAGAATCAGATCTGATGACTGTGCAGTCAGGGACAAAGACCAGATTACGGTACGATGAGCCTCTATCGGAAGGGTACTTCTGTGTACCCAAAAGAGCATGCTATGTCCTAACCAAACCAAAGGCAGTGGCCGTGTCATAGATTTCAAAACTTAAATTTCACACGGATCTATCTGATTATGCTCTATTTGCAAAGGGAAATGGGACATCCATTTCCTGACTAATGCCATGAGAGATATACAAATAGACAAGGATAAGGGAACATTACACACACACACACACACACACACACACTCACACTCACTCACTACCCATACACATACTTATACAAGTACATGTACACACACATGCACCCACCCATACAGACATGCATACACAAGTACACACACACACACACTCACTCACTCACACTCACTCACTACCCATACACATACTTATACAAGTATACAAGTACATGTACACTCACATGCACCCACCCATACAGACATGCATACACAAGTACACACACACACACACACACACACACCACTCACTCACTACTCATACACATACTTATACAAGTACATGTACACACACACAGAGAACGTATCAAAAATCTGATGAGACAAAATATTATTAATGCTCACTATAATACTCTAAAATAAATTCTAGGAAGTGAAGAATCAAAGAATTGCCTGTACAGAGGGCTACTCTTCTAGAGGACCAAGACTTGATTCACAGCACCCACATAGTGGCTCATAATCATTTTTAACTACAGTTCCAGGAGGATCTGAGACCTTCTTCTGGCTATGAGAATACCAGGCATATACATGGGACACAGAAATATATTCAGGCAAAACACACATACACATAAAATAAAAATAAATCTTTAAAAAGCTTTCTATACAAAAGGGAACCTCTAAAGGGCTAGAAGGGAATGTAAGCAGCTATTCAACCAATCTTGGAGTAAAAATGACACTTTCTGAGCATAAAAGCTATAGAAAAATCCCGCAAAGGGAGCAATCAATAGGTCTAACTACTTAAAACCCCAGCCTTATGTTGAACAAACCACAAACAAGATGACTGATCAGGCCATGGTGTTGTTTGCCCCCATTAAATCTGTGCATGCAGAAGGCCAGACTAAAGCAAACAAAACACTTGGATGGCCATCGGAGACCACACAGCTTACAACCCCAATGAAACCATTTCCATACTGTCAGAATTGCTGAAAACCCAGCAGCACTCTAACCAGGAAAATCTTGATGTCCCAGAAGAAGAAGCTGCGGCTTCTCCCTTAAGAATTGCTCTTACATATTTGGAAAGTTTAATTATTTCTGTTGTCCACATTACTTTCTGTCTTTTAGAAGAATTTAACTAATCAATGTCTAGACTTATGAGATTGTTTTAATTAGATGAAGATGACTTGGGTCACAGAGAAGATTTTCTCCCTAGCTCCCCTGGCTCTGTTTACAAAGTTATTTTTGAATGTCTTATTGCTGAAGTGGAGGCAGTTAAAAAGAATCCTCTTTATTCCTTTTCATTATAGCTACCAGAGAATGTTTGGGCTTGGCTTTGATGACTAGCTAGGGTCTGACAATTATTTTTCTTTTTTTCTTTTACTGGCAACATAAAATATATTGCCTCTTGATTTCCTGTCAGATTTAAAATGTAGCATTCAGGATATAATAAACGTAACATGCAGGAAAAATAAAGCAGAGAAAATCAGAGTCTTGGCACAGAGATGCTCAGAGGGGTGTGAGGTGGGAGATGCTGAACCTCTGAGCACAGCAGACCTAGGGTCAGTCCCCCATGCTGGCCCGCTGGAGGCTGAGGGAGGGAACAAACAGTATTCCATTGGGGGAGGGGGGTAAAGAAGGCTGTCTGATAAACACAACGTTGTTCAGAGTTAGAAGTCTAAGATTTGGCAAGAGGGGACTTGGAGATAGATGTAAACCTTAAGGTCCATTCCTAGCTTTCACTTTCCACCCTTGGCATTGCCCTCACTGTCAACCTTCCAGCGTTCACACTTTATTAAGACGAGTGGAAAGCATCAGAGAGCCTCATTCTGGTGTTTACATATTAGGTATTTTGAACATGTGCTTGATGAAGACAACTTGCTATTTATAACCGTAATGGGTGTACTGGATTAATGATGGTGTACCTATCTATGTTGCTTTTCTTGCCTTTCAATGTGAGCTGGCTTTAGCTTTGACCGATAGGATGTGATCCAAGTTTCTATGTACATTCATGAAGGCTTTTGAGTCCAAGTGATTGGAATGCTCTCCGAGTCCAGTCGAGAAAGGATGAGAAGGATAAGCAAGTAGACAGGCACCACGGAATCTAGCTGAGGTGGTACCAGCTCGTCTCTCAGCCGACAGCCAGCACCAACTGGCAGCCAGTAAAGAAGCCATCTGGATCATACCGGTCTCATGAGGACAAACACCTTCGACTGACACCTATGCAGACTACCTACCAGATTGGGCCCATTCAACTCAGGGAACATAGTCAATTCTTTGTGGTTTTGTGGAGCTTGTATGTTCGGGGAGTTTTGAAATGGAGACGTGAGTCCTGATAGAATAGCTGGAGAGCTTTTGTCTGTCTGGTGGCATAACAAGTTCACATGTTTGACTCTAGAGATCAGAGGTGGCATACAATCCGAGTAATTTGGTGGGACTTTCTCGGGGTGTAAGATATTGGAGGGGCAATGGGTCTAAAAGCTGAGTGTGTGTGTGTGTGTGTGTGTGTGTGTGTGTGTGTGTGTGAGAGAGAGAGAGAGAGAGAGAGAGAGAGAGAGAGAGAGAACTTAAAGCCTTCTTTGCCATCTCTTCCTGTGGCAGGTTAGCAGTCAAGGGGAGATGGGAAAAGTGGCATTAAGCCATCTGCTGGGGACCAGCACCCCAGCTTTTCCTTACTATCCGCACACAGTCTCCAGCACAGCTTGTGTATTTCTTCCTTTGCATATTGTTGTGGCAAAATCCCTAACAAAACAACTTAACGGAAGAACGTTTGATAGTTTCAGAGAGCTCAGTACATGATCACTTGTCTCTGTGTTTCTGGGCCCATGTGACAAAAACAAATAAACAAACAAACAAAAAGACACTGGGAGCCTGTGGTAGAAGCTGTTCACATTGTAGCAGTGTGCAAATGGGAAGCAGAGAGTGTGACAGGGATGGGCTAGGGATACCCTTCGAGGTCCTTCCCCCACTGACCTACTTCCTTCAGAAAGTCTTACCTTTCAAACTTTCTAGAATTTTCCTGTTGTAAGGGGTCACTTGTTGGTTCCCTGATGCTCAGTCCCGAAATAATCACACAGAAACTATATTATTTAAATCACTGCTTGGCCCATTAACTCTAGCTTCTTATTGGCTAATTCTTACACCTTAATTTAACCCATCTCCATTAATCTGTGTATCACCGCAAGATTGTGGCCTGCCAGCAAAGTTTCGGTGGTCTATCTCCAGCTGCAGCTCCATGGCTTCTCCCTGACTCTGCCTCCTTTCTCCCAGCATTCAGCTTAGTTTTCCCCACCTAGCTCTGTTCCCCTATAGCTCTGCTATAGGCCCAAAGCAGTTCCTTTATCAATGGTAATCATAGCATACAGAGGGAAATCCCACATCACTTTCCAAAATAGTACCACCCTGGGGAATTGATCTTTGATCAGTTCCCGAGCCTTGAGCTGGGCATGGCAGCGAATACTTATCCAGACCCTTGGGAGATGGAAGCAAAGGAGAGAAGTCATCCTTGGCTATATAAACAAGCTTCAGGTCAACTTGGATTATATAAGACTCTGTCTCAAATGACCAAAGAATAGTGTGAATCTTTGGGGGGTGCACTTCATATCTAAACCATAGCAGTCTACACTACTTACAGACACTCCTGTGTGGAATGCACAGGAAGTGTAATTTGGGGGAGTAAAAAAAGCCATTTGAGCTCCACACATGAGTGATTAAAGAGTAGTCAATATGGTGGCTGCAAAAGGAACCAGAGACCCAGATGGTAGCATGCAGGACACGAGCATCTAGGCATTGCCTCCCCTCCCCAGGACCTCTATAAGACAGGTACCTTTAAATTCTCCTGACAAACTGGGGCAGTGGTTCTCAACTTATGGGTCATGACCCCTTTGGGGAGGGGTTGCATATCATATATTTACATTGCGATTGATTCATAACAATAGCAAAATTGTAGTTATGAGCTAATTTTATGGTTGGAGGATTCACCACAACATGAAAAACTGTATTAAAGGATCATAGCATTAGGGAGGTTGAGAACCACTGCTCTAGGGTCTAAAAATGCGAAGATTTTTTTTTTAATTCCATGGCTTAGAAGCAAAAACACCAGACTTATTCCCATCCAGATGCCTTGGTACCTTTGTTGAATTCTTTCTTTCGTTTGTTGACAGCAAGTACTGCAAGAGTATTCAGTCTCAATCTCCACCTGAAGGTGGGAAATTATTTGCCTCATTCATTCTGGAGCCTGGTGCTGGTGTTGTTGGGAGTGAGAGCGAGGGTTCAAGTCCTTTACGGGAAAGAAAGTCATTTCTAACAGAGGGTCTTCTGTCCTAGGTCAGCAATGGTGGACCAAGGAAAATAACAACTTCAAATTTCCCTCTTCTGACTCAGGACGAAAAGAAAATAGTCCCCCTGTAGTTAAAGGAGACATGTAGAGATTAGAAGGACAAAGAAGCAGGATGGCTGCTTGGGAACTCTAGAGATGCTTCTCAGTAACTCTGAGTTGTCCTCGTCAAAGGAAAGCAGCCAGTGTCTTTAGCTAGTAAACCTTTGCGTTTGTTTCCATGACCACAAAACAGGATTACAATCCCACACCAACGGTGTCAGGTATGATTTCAGGATTTGTCTCAAGGATTCTTCTGTAAGAAGAAAAATACAGGAAAAGTTCCAGAAGACTTCATCAAATGATTATCTATGATTATCTCAAAGTTAATGGATTTGTGGGAAACAGGTTTACTTTGTTTTTCTTATTTATACATTCATTCATTCTTTTATTTTGGCGTGTGCATCTGTGTGAGTGTGGGGTGAATATGATGGTGTGTGTGCAGTTATGCATGCCTGTGCACGTACAAGGAGACCAGAGGAGGACACTGCGAGTCCCGCCCTATCATTCTCTGTCTTATTCCTTAGAGACAGGGTTTCTCACTGAACCCAGAGCTACACTGATGCTAACTATCCCCCTATACCCCAGAGCTACACTGATGGCCCCTACCCCACTACACCCCAGAGCTACACTGATGGCCCCTACCCCACTACACCCCAGAGCTACACTGATGGCCCCTACCCCACTACACCCTAGAGCTACACTGATGGCCCCTATCCCACTACACCCTAGAGCTACACTGATAGATCCTATCCCCCCTACACCCCAGAGCTACACTGATGGCCCCTACCCCACTACACCCTAGAGCTACACTGATGGCACCTACCCCACTACACCCTAGAGCTACACTGATGGCCCCTATCCCACTACACCCCAGAGCTACACTGATGGACCCTATCCCCTATACCCCAGAGCTACACTGATGGCCCCTACTCCCTACCCCCAGAGCCACACTGATGGTTCCTAACCCCTACTACACCCCAGAGCTACGCTGATGGACCCTATCTCCCCTACTACACCTCAGAGCTACACTGATGG
>JAQHUG010000017.1:2548507-2570867 GCA_028555095.1 Dicrostonyx torquatus | reverse complement strand
AGAGCTACACTGATGGCCCCTACCCCACTACACCCCAGAGCTACACTGATAGCCCCTACCCCACTACACCCCAGAGCTACACTGATGGCCCCTACCCCACTACACCCCAGAGCTTGCATTTCTGTCTGTACCACTTTCATTCCTGGAATCTATGCAAGTCAGAAGAGGGCATTGGATCCCCTAGAACTGGTATTACAGACAGTTGTGAGCTGCCGTGTGGGTGTTGGGAATTGAACCCTGATCCTCTGAAAGAATAGCCAGTGCTCTTTCCAGATTCCCACGCCCTGCCATTAAGGTAGGAGCTGGGATCCAAGCTCAGATCCTCCACTTGTGCTGCAAGCACTGGTAGACACCGTCTCCAGGTTTTGTACTCTAAAAAATGTTTTAAAACATAAATGTATGTTGTTTTTCTATCGACATAAATAAGAGAGCCACTCTAAAGACAACTCTAACTCAGAATCTACAGACAGTTCTGGAAATCTCAACTGTAGAAACAATCTTGACTGCAGTAACAGTTCAGTTTAGGAGAGACAGCATCTCCCACCTGCTTCCTGTGCCCTTTATAAGGCCAGCGTGACGTCTCTTCTCTTTTCTTTGAGGAAAATGACACCAATTTTGTTGGTCTCTTCTCCAAGAACCAATTTACCCAACTCTTTCATCATGGTAATGCTTCCCATTAGCAACACCCCCAACCATGAAAATAATTACATCTCTCGGAGACATCAGAGTCAATTGGCCAACTGGCAGTGGACATTTGGAGACTGAAATAAAAGCTTGTCAGATCACTTGCGTCTCAGGAAGGGCTGCACAGGTTAGAGATGGAGTCTGGATGACCTCATCTCTGTCTACAACTTCAGCTGCTACTGCAGCCCTTAACCAGAAACAGGCTTCACTTCCATACAGTGGGGCCGGGGGACAGAAGCCAATGCTCTCCAGCCTAAGGCTCCTGCCTTAGTAATAATAGTAAGAAGTGGCCATTAACACATGATCATAATGTTTATTTCTATTATTGTCTTTCCTTCCCATGCTTCACTCTAGGTGTATTTGAGGAAGTTGCTGTGGGCACTGAAGTAGAAAACTGCTGTTCCTCGGAGGGTGAGACATCCTAAGGACTGAAGTCCTCCAGGCACATTTTCAGCAGCTGATTAATATCTAAACTTGTTTTCTTGTGTGTGAATAAGCGTGGTATATGCATATGCATGTGTATTTATTCATGGGTTTGCGTGTGTGTGTGTGTGTGTGTGTGTGTGTGTGTGCGCGCGCGCGCGTGTGTGTGTATCAAAGGTCCATGTTGGGTGTCTTCCTCTATCTCTCTCCACCTTACTTTTCTGAGACAGTAAACTTGGAGTCACTGAGTCAACCAGACTGGCTGGCCAGCAAGGCTCCGGCATCCTCCCGTCTCTGCCTTCCCAGCCATTAGATTATGGGTATGTGCCATGGTACCCAGTTTTTTTTTTCCCACATAGGTTCTGGGGATTTGAATGTAGTTCCTCAGGCTTCCGTGACAAGCACTTCACTGACTAAGAAGCCATCTCTCCACTCCTGTGTGTTTCTACGTAGAGACACCTTCCTTGTATTGTTACCACTGAATTTACGTCAAGCCGCGGCATTGTAACTCAGGACTGAACCAAACTGAACTTGCATCTTCGTTATCACAGTTTTCTTGGTTTGGGAGCACAGCAGCAACATGAATAAAAATCATGATGTCAAATGGACCACAAAGAAGAGTCTTGTTTACAATCTGAAAGATGAAGCAAAGGCAGAGGACTGCCTTGTTCAGCCTCAGCTGAGTATGTATATTGACGCAAGCTTTTTTTTTTTTTATGTTCTGCATTTATCCACAAATGACTTCAAAGGCACCATGGGTATTAATTGGCCCAAATAAGTTTTAATGAGTAGGTAATTTCACAAATACAAGCTCTTCAAACAATGAGGAGGAACTGCATATGGTTTTTCCTAAGATAACTCATACTTTCTACAGAGCGAGCACTCTGACAACTATTCCATGTGCATCTTGCTAATTAAGGTTTTACAATAACCAGGAAGCAGGCCAGAAAGATGGGGAGGATTAAGTGGACACGGAAAGACTCCACCACTTGAAGATCCGGTTTGCATTCCTTACAGGCTGAAAGTCAAGATTTCCTTACAGCTTTGGGGAGGAAGTAGGGGAGGGAAACAGAAAGGGGGAAAAGCAGGGAGGGAGGGGGGAAGGAGAGAGGGAAGGGGGAAAAGAGAGAGAGAAAGAAGGATGGATAGAGAATGGGAGAGGTGATTACTCACAAAGACAATATTC
This sequence comes from Dicrostonyx torquatus, assembly GCA_028555095.1. Lineage (NCBI taxonomy): Eukaryota > Metazoa > Chordata > Mammalia > Rodentia > Cricetidae > Dicrostonyx > Dicrostonyx torquatus. The sequence goes on along the minus strand of JAQHUG010000017.1, from coordinate 2,568,574 downwards.
CCTTTCCAGAGAGGAAATCATGATGTCAAATGAATCACCAAAAAGATTCTTAATTAAAATCTAATAAATATGTTGTCTTAGCTTTGTCAACCTGGTACAGACTAGAGTCACCTGAGAGAAAATCCTCAACTGAATGATTTTGTGATCAGATTGGCTTGTGGGCATGTCTGTTAGGGGTTGTTTTGATTATTAATTGATATAGGAGAGTGGAGGGTCCAGTCACTATAGAGAGCGCTATTCCCTGTGCAAATGATTCTGGGCTGTGTAAGAAACAAACAGAAACCAGATAGCCGGGGCAGTGGTGGCGCAAGCCTTTAGTCCCAGCACTTGGGAGACAGAGGCAGGCAGATCTCATTGAGTTTGAGGTCAGCCTGGTCTACAGAGCAAGTTCCAGGATTGTTAAACAGAGAAAGCCTGTCCTGAAACACCATAAAAAAGAAAACTCAAAAAACAAGCAAACAAAAACCAAATCTATCAATCAAACAAACAAACAAAACCCCAAAAAACAAATAAACAAAACACCAAACACTAACCAAAAGCAATCAAGAAACATAAAGTGCCCATTTAGTCTCACAAGTTATAGCCTTCATTGAGGGCTGTCAAGGCAGGAGCTTGGAGCAGAAACCCTGGAGGAACACAGCTTGCTGACTCTCTTACTGGCTCAGGTCTAGCCAGCTTTTTTACACAGCCCAGGACCGTTTTTCCCAGGGAACAGCAACAGAAAGAAAACCGGGACAGATGTTAAAATAGCAACTGGACCTGCTTAAGGCCAAAGCATTGGAGTTTCACCTCGGCACCTGTCTCTGGTCCTCCAACCAGAACACCGCGCCTCGCAAACTCTCCTGCACTTTCATTTACAGAAGGAAGTATTTCAGAGAAATAAGTAAACCATCTCATCTCTGGCTTAATTTTTAAATTTTGTGTAATCTTTGAACTTAACTGTGAATTACACCTGTTAGGCAGTAGAGCTTCAAAAGCCACAAAAAGCACATTCAAGGACAACCGTCTCTCTTGAAAACCTCACATGCACACCTGGGTGTGTATAAACTTCTGTCTTCTTAATAGAACAACCTTGCTTTACCTGGATTCATTCATAAGGTCCAGGCCACACCTGAGAGAAGGTCCTCTGGGGGAAGGAACTTCTAGTCCTACAACCTGATGGCAGGGTGAGCCAGGTCTCCGACTTCAGGTAACAGCCTCTTAGAACAGTGCTATTCTGATCACTGTTTACCTACAGGGAAACTGAGTCTCAAGCAAGCTAAGTAATAACACAAGTCATAGCTAGTGAGTGGCCAAGCAGGGTTCAAATCCAAGCTTGGCCAACTCTAAGGCTCATGGACTTATTATCACTCTGCCCCATGGTCTAACATGGCAAAGGGAAAGCTTGTGTTGAGAAAAGGCTTGCAAAGACGAGTGACCAGGCAACCACCACGGGCAGTGATCGTCACTAAGAAGCAATGGGTGTGGGGCAAAGTTCATATGGGTTTGGAAACAAGAACATTGGGCTTTGTGTCTTGACTGGGGTGTCCTGTGTGGAACGCTGAACAAAGTGCATGTCTCTGTAGTCCATTCTGCCTGCTTTGCTTTGCTGCATTTTTCAATTAGCTTAGAACTCTTCTGGGGTCCCGCACATACCCTACACATGGTAGAGCTTAATCAAGGTTCCTGAATATGGAAGAGCTGGAATTTTTACGATTGACTCCTGAAATGAACTGAGCTACCCGTTTTTTTTTTCAAACACATTCATTTTCACAGCAAAAAAGAAATGCTTCTAGTAAAAACAGTGTGAGAGAAACCACCCAGTAGGTTATAATAAGCCTTCAGACTTGGCTGACAATTTTGCTCTATTAACTGCATGTGTCAGGCACTGGCTCAGTGCACTAGGACCACCCATTTCACTGTCCTTGTGTATGCAAACTTGACCGGGCTCCCTGCTTATATCGGGGCTAAACATTATCCAAACACTGACAAGAAACTCGGTTGCCTGTTGTGAGCTGGATGTGTTTTCTTTGCTTTGTTTCCAAGTATGTTATCAGTCCACCCAGGATATTTTATTTTCAGAAAGATAGTCTCAGAGAGCAGTGGGTGGATTTTTACAGTTTGATATTGTTTATACAGGACTAGGTTGGGGGTGGCTGAAGTGAAGTAAAATCTAAACCTAATTTCTGCACCCCCCAAGGCCCTGTTCTTTCCTTAAATTAAGTGGAATGCTGCCTACATAAAAGGACATTCACACAGAGCAACATTGAGGGGAAAGTTTGGGTTTTGCTTTTAGCAAATTTATCCCTTGTTAGGGCTTCTCTTCCAAGTCATTTTAAAATTTAATTAAATTTAAATTTTATTTTAAGCTGTTCTATTATGTTATCTCTTCATTTGCAGTTTGTAAATAACCCGGGTGTCTGTGTTAGAACAGAATGAAGGCAGGTCTCTCATTGAACGTTTGTGAGTGTGGAGTGTAATACGTGGACAAAAGAATCTTTAAGTTTCTCATTCATCAATGAATGGCTAATTTTTACTCCATTCTACTGATGAAGAAAAGCTGAGGCCATCACCTGTGTGTATGGTCCCGAAGAACTGCCCCCTCCATACACCACACACATACACACACACACACACACACACACACACACACACACACACACGCAAGTGGCTGAGGTGCCTACTAATATATCAAAGCAGACAACGCTGACCTGGCTACTAGGCTCCCCAAGGGAGTACCCTGTTAGAGGGCTCTGGCTCTTCTAGGCACTTCTCACCCCACTCCTATTGACAGAGGTTTCTGTCCCACCTGGTCCTGCAGTCATTCAGTCCCAAAGAAACACAGAGGCCTACATTAATTATAAACTCATTGGCCTATTAGCTCAGGCTTCTTATTAACCAACTCTTACATTTGACATTAACCCAAAATTCTTATCTGTGTTAGCCACATGGCTTGGTACCTTTTATCAGTGAGGCATTCTCATCTTGCGTCCTCAGTGATTGGGTGACAACTGCTGACTGAGCCTTTCCTCTTCCTAGAAGATTCTGATCACCCTGCCAATACTTTCTGCCTGGCTACTGGCCATTTAACATTTTATTAAGCCAATACAACTGACAAATCCTTACAGGGTACAAAGACCATTGTCCCACAGCACACCCCCTGCCCTAAATCTCTCTAGTCCCTGAGCTTCCTTCCAGATTCTCCTTCCTCTATAATCCATCTATCTTTGTTCCCATGCACTCTCTTGGCTTCACTCTCATGGTTCTTCTCCCTTTCTTGGTCCTCTCTCTGGTTCCCCTCTCTTTTCTTTCTCTCTTGCTTTCCCTTCTCTTGTTCCTCCCATGAACCTTCTGGCCATGTTTAATCTGCTGTTTTTTTCCCTCTGCTCTGGACACTTTCAGATGTTGCTGGCTCTTCTCTGCCTCATATCTATAATAAAAATTCTTCTCCTCAACCATACCATAAACTGGTCATGTCCTTATTCTAATTTATCAGGTAGCTTGCCCATAGCTACCAAAAAGAGAATCAAAGTTTCTTAGACCAAGATGACAAAGGGATTTTTTTTCTTGTTTGGACCCAGGAAGCCCAAAGAATAATGTTTTGAAGTACATTTGAAAAAAATACAAACTGGGGTTGGAGAGATAGCTCAGTTGATAAAATGCTTGCCGTTGAAGCCTGAGGGTCTCAGCTTGTGATGCCCATTTGTAGTGATGAGATGGCAGAGACAGGCAGATCCATAGTCTACTTTGAAATCTCTAGGCCAGTGAGAGACTCTGTACCAAAAACAAAGTGGATGGCACTTGAGATCAATAGCCCAGGTTGACTTCTCGTGTGCATGTGCACATGTGCACACATGTGTGCATCCACACGCACACAGCATATAAATACAAAAATACATGTGCATAGCACAAATACCTGAGTTAATAAAGTGACCAGAATGTTAATAAAGTAACCAGAGTGAGGCGCCTGGTGACCCTCTATGCAACACTTGCAAGGATGCTTAGAAAGCCTTGCTTTGCGACCTCATAGTGGATGATCTTACAGCATCAAGACCTTTAGAGCATCTCTTCTTTAGAGAGATGTATGGGGGCTATGCATCGTATCTTCCTCACATAGGTCAGAAAAGAGGGCCCTGTTTTCTCTACTCAAACCAAATGTGATGACTTGAACTGTGCCCACTGGACTCAGATCCTAGAGACTGGCACTTGATGCATGCCTAACATAACCTGTAGGGAGGTGGCCTGTGAAGAAGCTGCAAGTGGCTAAGTAGAAAGACTCAGAGAGGACAAATGGTTACTCACCAATAGACAAGTGAGAGGCTTCTGAGGCAGGGAACCAACTGGGAGACATTTTGGGATGATCCAGATGAAACCATCTTGAGCTCCATCCACAGAATTCTCTGGAAGGCTAATGTGACCCCAATATAGAATGATGCCAGATGTCCACAGGCATAAGAAGATTTATAAATATCTACCAAGAGAAGAGATAGTAAACATTGCAGCTCAGATAGAAAGGTATCATGGCAGTTGGGTTGGAGGAAGACCACAAAGTCACTGTAAGCATAGCAACTTGGGAAAAGATCCCCAATGCAAGTGTACGTGTGGAGGGTTCCCCAGTAAAGTTTTCTCAGCTCTGCTTCCCCAGCAAAGTCTTACAGTTCTGGTGAAATTGTTACAACTGGACTTGCTCCAGTGAAAGGGTCACATTGCACATCAAACCTCACTTGAGATTTATTGGGAGGGAAGAATCCAGAAGGGTGGCTGCCTTGGGTGAGAAACAGTACCAAACTGAACAGGGCTTATATAGAGCTTCTTGAGGAGGGGTGGGGTGAGCTTTCCAGGGTGGCTTGGGATTGGTAGAATTTTGTGATTTGATTCTGGGTTAAACTCAAGGATGGTGAAATTCTGTGGCCTGACTCTGGGGCAAGCTCAGGGGTTAGTACAATTTCAAGCCCTGGTCTTGGGGCCAAATCAGAGTTTGAGTGTTTTTTTCCTTGGCCCCTTTCCCATTACAGAAATTATGGAGAAATTTTATGAATTACAGAAACTACAATCACATGGGCATCCCTGGAGAAACCCATGAAAACACTTGACAAACTAACCAGCTTTGAGATTCCGTGTACAGTGGAGACAATGCTATACATTCCAAATCCCAAGTTCTGAGTTTCCATTGCTATCGAGTATAACTATGTGACCAAGTCACAACCAGTAGAGTATGGCCAGAAGTAACAGGCCAGACAGACACCTTACCTGATTACATGGTACCTCCTGTGGGATCCTCAGTGTCCCTTGTCTTCCCCCACCAAAGCAAAGCTACTGAGAAGCTAAGGGTTGGAAGAAGCCTGTTCTGAACTCACAAGATGCAAGGTAGGCCTCTGCTGGCCTCCTTGTTCTTGTTTCCTGTGACATGGTGAGGAACAGAATTTCCCAGTGAAGTAAGCCTTTCATGGCAGAAAGACAAAGGAGAGTGTGTTTGTGCTTACAGTCAGTCTAAACATGAGTGGTATATTCCAACACCTACCACTGCCAAATTCTCTCTGAGACAAACAGGATTCTTCCTCCCCCACCAATCTTGCTCTCCAGCAGTAGAGAATCAATCAGACCTGGTGTTTGACTAAGAGGAGATGAACTAGGAATAAAAAGAAAAAGTTAGCATGCCATCAACCTAATCCAAACTAAACTTTCAGCTTAACTGAGGGGACAGGTAATCCTTAATTGGGATCTCAAAATGTTTTTAATATTGGTTGGGATGGGATATTCAGGTTAGTATAATTAGAGCAATCATAATTAAAGCTTTCAAATGTTTTGAATTATCTTAAATATCTGGGGGAAATATGAGAGCAACTTAGAATTTTACCTAGAGGTGCAACAGAGATGGCCAGACAGTGAGAGAGAAAAAAAAATGTTGTTATTATGTTCTATGTAGTCAAGTTTATTTAACATAAAGATTAATATGTCTGGATTGTTACAACTTTGTAGCCAATGTTATTCAGTGGATGACTTTGTATCTACAAACAACAAAGGTACTCTCTTGGAAGTCAGATGTTTGAATCAGTCAGTGTGCCACTAGGGTCTCCTTCCCTCTGGAAACTTGAGGGAAGAGTCTCTTTTTGTCCCTCCAGGCCATGAAGGGGGAGGGGGTGTTCCATCATTCCTTGGCTCCCTTGGCTTGTGGCTGTATGCATCATTTTAAGCTCTGCCTCTATCTTCATCTCACTATCTTCTGCCTGTGAAATCTCCTTCTCCCTCATTCTAAGCAGAACAATTGTCATGGGACTTTGGACTTGCTTGTTTGACAACCTCAACTTGATTATAAAATTCCCTTTTTTGTCCAATAAGGGAGGGAATTAAATAATTCCTAGAGTCAAGTGAATATGAAAGAAAAACTTAAGGGGTATAGTCGAGGCAGTTCAAAAGGAAAGTTACAGCTGTAAATGCTTACATTGAGAAATAAGAGACCGCAAATAAATAACCTAATGATGCACCTCAAGAATCTAGAAAAACAAGAACAATCTAAAATCAGAAGCAGTAGATGGCAAGAAGTAATAAAGAAAAAAAAAAGAAGTAATAAAGATTGAAGAAGAAATTAGTGATGGGAGGAGAAGAAATTAGTGATGGGACTAAAATGGCAATTTACATAATTAAAAGGAACTGGTTCTTTAAAAAATAAATGAGTAAAAGTGATTACCTCCTAGCCAGACTAACCACAAGGAGAGAAGACTCCTATTAATAAAATGAATGTGTGAACTCATTCACACACACACACACACACACACACACACACACACACACACACACACTTGCCAGAGCCCACTAGATTGCAAGTTTCACAAAGGAGGGACAGTTTCTGTTAGTCATTTACCTTTGTGCCTAGAATAGGATCTGGTTTGGAGTAGAGATTGTAGGAAAATGCTCAAATTTGGCACCTGTCTGTAAAAGGCCATACAATGGCTAGGTTTGTGTTCTATTCCACTTCCTTGTCTGAGCTCTCTGTTTTGATCTAGCACTGCCATAGACAAGTACTCACTAGTGATATTTGGCTTCTTATCTGCTTGTCTTTCTCAAGTGTTCGTATGTGTTTCCAAAGTCTTTTATAAGCAGAACTTAACTTTCTAGTTCTGTCTCTGTCTCTTGCACCTTCTTAGAGATGTTTTAGGCAGTTAATGAAAGATTGGTGATAATTTTCTTCATTAAATTAGGAAGATGAGATCTAAGTAGACTGACTAGTGCTGACAGCCACCCAGGAGAATCGCACTGATTGGTCTCCTATGAGATAGAGGTCAGAATGATTTAGTTCTTATGGTGTGGGTGAAAACATCTCTAAGCTTGTTTATATTGTTTCTTGATTACTTGCCGAGACTCCTTGTTAACACATTGGGGAAAATAAATATAATTCAAAGTCACTTTTGAGAAAATGATCTGTCAAAAATAAAAATAAGCTTCAATAGGAACCAGTGAGGTAATCTGGGGACAGAGAATGATTGCCATTCAGACTGGGAAGTACCTTCCTGTGCACAGGACAGGTGGGAACACTGGGCTTCATCTTGCAAAGATGACAGCTGTTGTTCCCTGGATGCTACTATGCCACACATTCTGCAGAACCATATAAAAAGGCAATACCATCACCTGATTCAGCTAATACGCACACTGGATGTTAGTTAACTGTCTCGGGCCATGAGGGAGTCTCAGAGGCTGAGCTCCGTTCCTTATGACTGTCCAGCCTGGTCTTCAGAGCTTGCTTTTGTTCTCAGTCTGGTACTGAACCACAGCAAAGGGAAGGAGCTCTTCCCTCAAACTGGAGCTTTCAGTTCTACATTCTATTTTGTAGAGGACTGGGCATGATCTGAGTAGGAATAAAAGTGGTAGAAATGTCTAAGGAAAGCATAAGCGCCCTTTGCTCAAGGAAGACGAAGAGAGTCTTCCCGTGTCTTCCTGCTGTAACAATGCTGCCTTAGACCCTTCTGATTTTTTTTTAAACCACAACACAACAAAATCCCTACAGACTTCAGGCATTATAAACAACACCAATTGGCCCCTCATAGTCCTGGCATCCAGGAAGTCTAAGATCAAGGTGGGCAGACTTGAGGTTTGCTGAGGGCCAGTTCCCTGGTTCATAGACTGACATCCTCAAGAGGCTCTGCCTCTGGGTCATCTTTCATAAGATCAGTAATCCTGGTCATCAGAACTGCACCTCTATAACCACATTTTAGGGCAAATTGTGTTTATTTACAGAAAATTTAGCAGTGTACATTTAACCTAGCTTAGTGGCGAATTCTTTGGCCTTTGCCTTTTTCAGCTTGGCAATACTGGTCGATTTAGGACCCAGGACGTGGTGATGGAGCTCGTCGTATCTGTTGTAGTTGGTCCTGATAGCTTCCACCAGCTTTGCCAGAGGCCTCCTTGTGTGAGGGCAACATTGGTGCGTGTCTTCCTTCCTGTGGACCAGCCACCCCAGCCTGGCCTTCCCCTTGATGATGCAGTAGGAACTCCTGCAACACAGGCCAGGCAGGAAGACCCACCAGCATCTTGTGTAATCACCACTAGCTGAGCCTTCTTGTTCTTCACCAAGGTAGGGACTGTACTGACCCCTCCTCAAAGGACAGACAGTCTCTTAGAGGAGATGTCCCCTTTGCCAGAAGCTTTCTCTCTTCTCAGCAGAGGCCAGCAGGTTTGCTTCTCCTGCTTCATCTCTAGCCCGTACTTGTGAGCAAGCTTGCAGAGTTGGGTGCTGTTTGACGGTCCAGGGCCTGGGAGAACTAGTTAGTTGCAGTTAGAACTAAGCTACTTACAGACGTCAACTCATTGCGGCTGTAGCCTAATGTGGCTGACGGGGCTATTGGATGAAGTGAGGCCATTTGATGAAGCGAGAGGCCATTTAAGTCTTTGGGGTTGGATGTCCTGTGTGATGCTGAGCTGCTTAGGCCTCTTCTCAAACAGAGGATTCACAATCTTTTCTACCTCTCACTTCTTCACGACACTGGAGACTGGGGTCTTGTTTTTTCCCATGAATTTGGGATGTTCCCAAAGCCAACATCAAACTGGGGTAGGACCAGCCCTCTGCACCCATGACTACATCAAACCTATAAGGTGCGTGCTTCCCAAACCTCCCCATTATAAAATAACTGTATTTTTCTGACAAAAAATCAAATAGGCACACAGAACATTAAAGTTAATTTAAGGTTCTTAAATCAGTACTGCATGTCATAATGACTCTTTTTCAGGAACCCTTAGGGCAGTAGTAAGAAGACAGAAAGACTACTTAAGAGCCATTCTCTATACAGTTCCAAACAAAGTAAACCTGGAATTATAATATAACAGATCATCCGATCTTCACATTTCACTGTCTTTATCCTGCATTTCAACTCCTTGTTGAATGTTTCCCTGTTGATTGTGTCATGACCAAGCAGTACCCACGCCATCTCTGTAGCTGTCCTGCCATATCACTTGCTGGCCTTCCTTATATTAAATCATGAGGACTAATTTTTCTATTATGGACAAGTTATACCAACTCCCAAATCTATGTGTGAGTAAAAGAGAGCCAAGTGAGGACTCTGTCATTTGGAAGACTTAGAATCTTAACTGAATTCAAGTTACCAAAGTGATGTTAGCTATTTTAAGTATAGTAATTTGAACACACAAGTTAATGCAAGTCTTGCCAAAATAGCAACTGTCCCAGAGGTGTCAGGGGTTGGAGAACTCCGCATCTACACATGTCTATTTTCTGGTCCCCTTTTCCCCCTACCAAAAGCTCTCTCCATGTGCTCTTCTTCCTTAAGAAGGCTACCAGAAGTTCCAACTTTACTTCCTCACACTCCCTTTTCCCTATGGAAAAATCCCGGAGAAAGACTGTCTTGCACTTGGTCTCATTACTTTCTCTTCTGCCATTGTCACTTTTCATATTGCTGTAATGAAATACGTTGACAAAACTGTGGAGGCCCAAAAATGTGAGCCTGTTTCCACCTTGTCTGAAGGTCAGAGAGTTTGAGGTTGCTCAAAATTGTTGACAACAACCAGGGCTACACATCCTGACCCAGGATATGGTTACTTGGTTCTTTTGACATTAAGATTGCACATACAGGGAAATCTACTCCACCCTGACAGATGGTCAGGATACGCAAGCAGACTTCTGCTCCTTCTTTTGAAACAGGAGGTTTGATCTTGGGAGTGGCTGGCTGCCTTCAGGATATTTGGTCTAGGGTGAGTTCACTGCCTAAACAACAGAATGCTTGATATCTCAAGGTATCCTTTCTCCTTTTGTATTGGGGTATAAAAGTGTATGGAAAATGCAGGTGATTTCAGTACTCACTGGAACTCCCTCCCAATACTGTCCTATGTTTCTGTTTTATTATTTTCACTCATGTCTTCATCTTTTTTACAGTTTTTCTGATCCTCATACTCTTACCCTGGTAAGTGGTGTTTTTGTTAAAGCTGTACCTCTGATGACACAAAACCATAGAGCTTATAGTTCAAGGTTACAATCCACCATGGCAAAAAAGTCCTGATAGTAGGAACTTGAGGCACTTGGTCACATTTGATCCACAGTTGGGAGGCACAGAAAGATGAATGACTATATAATCCAGGATCTGAGCCTAGGGAATGCTGAAGAGATGATAGGTGCATCTCTTCACCTCAACTAACCTGATTACCCCACAGGCATGCTCAGGGGCCTATCTCACAAGTATATTTGCATCAAGATGATTTTTGAGATTAACCATTATATCCTTCTCAGACTTACCTCTGTGTCTTAGGGAATGGGAAACCATGCCCTTCCCTATGATCATGTCTGAAGGATGAGTTGAGGCACTATTCTACTGAATGAAACTATTTGCTTCTCTACCTGGAAATGTGCCCACTGGTCAAAAACAACAAAGGTCACCTCAGAAGTGTGTGTGTTTTTGGAGTAAGTCTTACATTGATAGTATTTGCTAAGTCTCTGAAGCTTAACATTGGAGGTTGATGCATTAGCTTTCCATTACTATAATTAAAAATGGAAATAATCAGGAAAATGGTTTATTTTCTGCTCACAGCTTTGGAAGTTCCAGTCTATGGCCAGTTGGTTCCATCACTATAGATCCTGCAAGGCCAGGCTTTGTGGCAAGAAGCACATGGTGGAGCCAGCTAGTGAGTTTCTGGTGGCTAAAGAGTGAAAGACAAGAAGAGATCAGCATCCCCCAGTCCCAGAAGGGCACAGCTCCAATGACCAACACCTCTTAATAAACTACATCTCTCAATAACTTATATCAATTGATGTACAGGAGGTTCAGTCTACTAAGGGCAATGCCATTCCCTGGGCAAGCGGTCCTGGGTTATATAAGGAAGCTAGCTAGCTGATCTTGAGCATTCGATGAAGCCATCAAGCAGAGTTCTTCTATGGTTTCTGCTACACTTCTTTCTCTGTGAGTTAAAGATCAAAGGTAATGCTGCATGAAATAGCAAGCAGGACTGCCTTCAGATTTCTGTCTTCTGGTTTATGCCTTTAGGTTTCTGCCTTGACTTCCCTAAGTGATGAACTATGACCTGGAAGTATAAGACAAAATAAGCCCTTTCATCTGCAAGTTGCTTTCGATCAGAGTGGTTTTGCTTTGTTTTGCTTTGCTTTTATTTTAACCACAGTAACAGAAATGGAAGTTGTCCCCAACAAGCATCTGTCACTCAGGAATCTTAAGCCACTCCTGGCAGGCAGCTGGAGACTCCACAATGGAGAAAGTAGCAGGAAGGAGGGATCATTTTGCTTGGTGACAAGAAGATCAAGGACCAAGGAAGACTTTGGGATTTGCCATTAAAGTTTGTGAGGCATGAAATCACACTGTGTGGGTTTTAGGATCAGGGTCTGAGCACACATATGTGTACTGGGGATGGTGTTGGGGATGAAACCCACACATGTGCAGTTCTCAAGTCACCCGGCAGTAACCATGTCATCCATGAACCTGGAAACAAATGGGAGAGAAATGAAATTGCAGTGAGAGGCTGCAGGAGGAAGTGTGAATGCTGGTGTGTGTGATCGGAGTTTCAGGAGGTATCTAGAGGAACAAAAGATGTTGGAGAGGGAGTAATGGGTATGAGCTCATGACTGTAAGAAAACACGCATTTTTCAATGCGTGTAAATTTTATGATCATTTTATTCCTATCAGTAAAATATTTTTAAGAATTCACTCTCCACAGTGTGTTGTTTGTAAATAATTCACATGTATCATTCTTAAATGCAATTTAAGATTGTGCAAAATGGATATTTTGAAAGGAAGATATGAAAAGAAAACCTTTAAAATCCTTTTATGTATTTTGAATACCAATTTAACAGTTCACATTGTAGCTATGAGAAGGCAGGCTTTAACCTGAGCCCATTTGGCATTTGATTTTATGTCACAGCTGTAGAGAATGCTTCGCCAGGATACAAAGGTCCAGCTGGAGGGAAGGCATCATTTATTTTACTCACCAAATAATGATGCTCGTTTTTCATTCCCACCCATCAGTTTTGCAAACTTCGGTGGATTCATCAAGGAAATTTCTACCTTCCCAGTGTCAATCCCTCGTTCCTACAAACAAACCAAAAGGTGTTCTCCATTACATCCAACCGGAGGCGTGAGGACCACAGAAACTCTTGGCTAGGGATTTTTTTCTTCCTGAGTGATAACTTACACTTATCTCACGATCAACGAAGATTTTCTAAGCCCTACAAAGTTCAACTAGTTTTACCAGGTATCAATATGGCCATTTTTACAAGCAAAAACATAAATTGTTTGGGGAAGCATCGCGAAATTGTGGAAATTTTCTAATATCAGTTTTAAAAATGATATCTCTGTAGCATAAATATATCTCAGAGCACAATAACTTCTTAACTGGCTAGCGTTTATAGTGCTGGAAGGTCTCTGCATGATACCAGAAGAGAAAAGTAATCATCAGTAGCATCAGCCATGACCCTTGCTATGCTAGCAAAGACAAGCTTGGCAAAATACGCAAGCCGGTGCAATGGTGTCACCAATGTTATGGCAGTAACCACCAGTACTAACTGGATTTAAGACCTGCTCCACATGACAGCACCCATGCCTGGAACCATCATCAGAGCCACTAGACAGGTCAGAGCCGTTAGGGGAGAATTAACAATATTTTACTAAATGAGCATAAGAGTAAGCTAACTCCAAATGACTTAGCAGTATTCTCATATGTGAAGGTGTGAATGAGAATGGCTCCCATAGGCTCATATGTTTGAATACTTGGTTCCCTTCTGGTAGAACTATTTGGGAAGGATTAGGAGGTGTGTCGTGGTTGGAGCAGGTGTGTCACTGGGGGTGAGCTTTATGGCTTCACACCGTTTCCAGTTAGTTCTCTCTGCCTAGCTGTTGTGTCTCAAGATTTCAGCTCGTAGTTACTGCTTTAGTTTCCATGCCTGCCTGCAGGCTGCCGTGCTCCCTATCATTTCATATGTGCATATGTGAGCTCCTGCAAGCGTATCTGGTGCCGCTTGTGCCTGGAACCTGTGGAGACCGGGATGCATCAGATAACCTGGAAATGGAGTTACAGATGGTTGTGAACTCCCATGTAGGTGCTGAGAATTGAACCCAGATCCTCTGGAAGAGCAGCCAGTGCTCTTAACCACTGAGCCATCTCTCCAGCCCCCACCCCATGCTCCCTATCATGATGGTCATCAACTCTAACCCTCTGAAACTGAAGCCCCAAATTAAATGCTTTCTTTTATAAGCTGCCTTGGTCATCTCAGTTGTGGTGTCTTATCACAGCAATAGAAAAATAACCAAGACACTACACACACACACACACACACACAAATTCTCAAATCTCATCAGAGAAGCCTCCCCCAAGTAAATGGTAATTAAGGCAGAGACCCACAACTGGTCAATGTGCAGAAGAAACTGGACACACTTAGCCCTAAATGGAACACACACACACACACACACACAGACAGACAGAGAGAGAGAGAGAGAGAGAGAGAGAGAGAGAGAGAGAGAGAGAGAGAGAGAGACATACACACATACACAATATTTCCTCCTCCAAAGACTTTGGGATCCTTGCAGACGAAGAGGTGGGATGATTGTCAGAGCCAGAGGAGGGAGATGACTATAAGGAAGCGGCATTTTTGGGGCACGTCACTGCAGATGCACATATGAACTCACAGCGATTGTGACAGCAGACACAAGTCCTCTGAGCGGTGAAGCCAGACAAAATCTCAGCAAGGGGTGCGGAGGTGATGATGAGTTCTCACCTCTTGCTTAGGAGCACTTGGCAACTGATACCTACTTGGAGAAGGAGGGTCAGTTGGTTTCCGTTTTAAGACCGTGGCTATTAGGTTGAAAATGGAGTCCTGAAAGTTGCCCTGTAACCTGCACATCTTGACGCTTTCATCTTTGCCTAACACTTGTATCATTCGGAAATGGACTGTGACTCAGCTGATTGTCCCAGAATAGTCTGTCCGCTTCCAACCAGCTCCGGCAATGTGAAGTCATTTCCCCCTTCCTGCGCCTAATACATACCGATTTATGGAAAGATAAAGAATCTTTGCACTTCCAGGAAAGAGGGAAGATCAGGAGACTGAGAAGGGGGATCAGATGGTGCTATGGCTAGCAGGATTTCATGCCACTCAGGAAATAAAGCAACGTGAGCAAGGGAAAAAGCAAACTGCAAATGGATTTCTTTGTAATAACATGTCCAAAGAGTAAGACAAGGAACAGTAGGCCCCCTATGGGGAAGGAGGACAGATTTGACTTGGTGCCATAGTGGTCTCTGAATCATTGGCAAGTGTGCAAGGCTTATCTCTGAGTACCCAGCCTCCCTTGTTGTTAGCCAGATAGCTAATATTCTTAGAGCCTCTTGCACTTTACAGAGAGCTTTCCTTGTTGATGGCACCTTCCTTATATCCTCCCTGTTCCCCTGGGCTTTGATCAGATCTCATCTCAGGAATGCATTTGCTTAACTCATTCCCAGTAAACAGTGTCAAATCCTTCATGGAAGACAGGGTCAAACTGAAAAAGAAATTATTCAAACAAAGGCAAAAATTACTGACAGTGTTGAATGTGTGACCTTTCCAGAGGCATTTGTAATTTTTCTAGAAATAAGGTCCTAAGTTAAACAGATGAATCTCAAATCCTCTGTGTCAGGCAACAGGAGAGGGTTGTCTGGGCATGGGACTTGAAAATCTCCTTTTGTGATATTCTCAAAATAGCTTTTGTGTACAGGAAGTCATTTTGCTAGTTGGCAAGGTATTCCTTTCTCTCTCTAGGTTTGTAGCAGACAATTCTTAGGTTGGCTGAAATGAATTCATTAGTCTGCATTTTAAAATTATCCAAAAATTTAGATTCTCAGGATGTCACCAGTTGGGGGAATCTCACACGTTTGTGCGGTTGAGCCCTTTAGAGATAAAGAACTAAGCCACAAGGAATTTCGGACCATGCTAAAGTTAAAGCCACAAGAGTCTCGTGTTTTAGGAATCAGAAGTTGGCAATACAACAAAGCATCACGTTGACTGAGAAAGTCTACTGAAAGGTATTATAATTGAGACATATACCAAGGGTCCTGTGTGGCTCTGTGGCATTAATGTAACTGAATCATATAGGCGCAGTTGTAGACAGTACCATATCTATCGGTGCCTGTCAAGATGTTAGTCTGCCATAATGTGATCATTACCTTTTGTTCTTACATCAATCATTAATTCTTGACTTTAATCTTTTATATCCAGTATAAATATAGATATTCATATTCATTAAAAAATTAGTATATAGCTGAATTCTGGAAAACTCATCAGATTTTATTTTATTTTTTACAGATTTTTTTTTTACTGTTTTATAAAATATTTCTCTCCTTGTACCACAGCATTGTAGAGCTATTGGTCCCTATATTAGTTTCATACTATCATAGATTTCTTTCTTTTCTTTCTTTTTTTTGATACAGTAGTTGTAGTTCGAGCCTCAAATTCGCTATGTAGCTCATGCTAGCTTTGAACTCACCATCTTCCTGCTGGAGCTTCCCAACAAGCAGGGTTACAGGTAGTGCCACCAGGCCAGATTCTTGAGATTATCCTTTGAATTCTTTCTGTCTAGCCATAGTATGCCATCTGATGACACAAACACAATAATGTATACTACCAATTTCTCACCAAGACAAGAGTGAGAGCCATGTGTCCTGAGTGCTATCTAGGTCTCTGTCAGCAACAACACAGAGTGCCACTTGACAAGTCCAGAAGTCCTCGGTGGTTCCAAACCAACACTTGTCCCATATCCTTCAAACCCAGGGGCCACTGGATGGTGTGACTTCTTTGGAATAAACCTAATTGTACAGGAGGAGAGAACTGGCCATTCTTTCAGCTCTTTCCCCAGGTCTCATGAGATCACCAGATGAGCTATCAGGTAATGAGTTGATCTCTAAGAGTCTGATTTTCCACTCAGCTCCACAGATTCCTTACAAGGAAGGAAAATTCCAAGCAAATGATAAAGTCATTAAAATCTTGATTATCTATTTGTTTTATGCTTTCCTCAGTATTTCCATTTTTTATTAAAACTCAGGAGTTCATTTTAAAGGGTAAAGTTTACAATCAAGGTTAAAATTAAAAAAAAAAAAAACAGATTTAGAAAGCAGGTTCCTACGCCTCAGAGAGAATGTACTTCCTAAGATAGGCAGATATCCGAAGCTAGAACATTTAAAATTCAAACAATTCCTTGCTTTTGTCCATTCTGAGTCATCTGGGAAAAGCTGAAAAAATACAACAAAACAAAACAAGAAAGCAATACAAAACAAAACCCAGTCGACTGTTTGGGTAAGTTGGCCACATCATAACAAACATAACAGTTTGTAAATACCCTGGGACAATTCAATAGGTTTTTTTTTTTTTTTTTTTTTATAAGGCAGCCATCTTTAGAGTCATCTACTCTGAAATTCAAACTTGTATTATCGTCAAGGAACAATTTGTTTCCACAGGAATATAATTGGAAATTCCAGCTACGAGCTTTGATGATTACTATCTTAATGAAAGGACTGACTTTAGTTTGATGTGAGATCGCATAGCTAAAACAAGCAAAAATCAGTTAAAAGAAAAATATCATGTGAAGGAAAGGAGGTAGCAATCCAGATGCAAGTTGCAATCAGAAGCCAACCTCCTTAAAGCATAATGAGGTGCGCTTTACATGTAAATGCTCACCGAGACTATCATTTTAAAGTTTCCAGCATGATGGCAGTCTCGGCAATGACAAGCCCAGGGTTCTAGTGATTACTGACAGGAAGAAATACGTACGTAGAACTTGCAGTTGCAAGGATTCATATTTTTTCCTGGGTAGGATTCTGCAAAGATATCTCCAGGGCCCAAGAAACCTAGTGGAGCAGGGGCCACGCCACACGCGATTGTTCTGTTTGCAGCACTGCTCTCAGGAGACCTCTCTTCATCTGCAATGTGGCCTTCATTTCCTTTGCTTTTTATGGTGTTTGCACATGCATTAACCACTTCTATGAATTTAGTAATTGTCTAAGTGGTGAATATAATTTGATGGTTGTCTTAGGCTTAATTGTCATCCTGACATTAGCTCAGAGTCGTCTGAGGAGGAAAAGCCTTAATTACGGAGTTGCCTAGATCAGGTTGGTCTGAGGGCATGTCTGTGAGGAATTGCCTTGAGTATTGATCGATGTAGGGCACAGGTCACTGTGGGCAGCATCGTTCCTAGGTTGTCTTAGGCTACATGCAAAGGCTCGCTAAGCGTGGGCCAAGGTGTGAGCCAGAGAGCGAGCCACTTACTTCCATGGAGGAAAGCCAGCGGCATTCCTCCATCACTGTGTTTTCAAACTGAGTTCCTGCCCTGACTTCCTTTGCCAATGGATCGTCACCATGTCACCTCGCTGACGACATGTCGTATGAAATGTAGCATGAACACAAACCTTTCTTCTCCTAAGTTACCGTCGGTTACGGCATCTAGCATTGTAACAGAAAACAAGGAGGACAATGCTCGCGACTACAGCAGCCTGGGCCAGCCTCACTGAAGTTCACTGTTGTCCCTGGCCACCCAGTGCTCATACCAGATACCTCCGCCTTGTCTCTGTTTCCTTTCACCAAAACTACCACGATCATTTAAGCCATCCCAGTTTTGAACAATTTGTCTGTTTGCAGTTCATTCCTTCAGAGAGTGCAAACACTAAGATTTGTGCCTTGACTGCTCAGGTTGTGGCTGCGTCCTTTGTCTAGGATGGTCCAGCATATGAAAGGCACCTCATAAATGTGTCAGCGAAATATCTGAAACTTGACAGCACCTAGGCTTAATCAGATCTCTTTTTTTCTTCTGAAATGGAACTCAGTTCGAAGTCGCCACACAAGGCAGGCACAGGTAGAAAGTCATAGAGACACACAGAGAAACTGAAAACAAGCAGTAAAAAGTAAAATGCAGAACTAAATAAAGCCTGCAGGGCCAGAGAGCAGAAAGGAGGAGGAACAGAGCTTAAATGATTTTACAGGTAAATGCTCAAAAGCAAAACAAAAAGTATTAAAGGCAGGAATAAATTTGAGGGAAACCGAACGAGGCAGACGTAGGTTCAAACACTTGAAACTGTGGGCTCAGTAGAGGTCAAGGACTTTCTGGCCCCACAAACCAGTCTAGGCACTGAAAACATTTAGCTCAGATTAAAATCCAGGTTTTTCCATTTTCTCCCACATGACCACAGTGAGGTACACAGTCCAAGCTTCATGCTCCTCTGTCAATGTCTCAGACCAGGTCACTGTCACCAGATACATTAGACCGGCTTATTCATAAACAACAGAAACTTGCTACTTCTGGTTCTAGAGACTAGCGAGTACAAGACCAAGGTGCTGGCAGATCTGTTGTCTGGTGCAAGCCCCGGTCTGCTCCATAGATGGGGCATGGCACCTGCGCGTTCACATGGGGTGAAAGCTCTAAGGCCTCTTTCTGAAGGACACTCATTCCGTTCTTGGTAGCAGAACTCCAGTGATTTGTTCATGGCCCAGAGATCATCTCTTAAAACTATCAAAAAAAAAAAAAGGATTAATTTAAACTTAAAAAAAATCTAAAGATTACTTTAAACTTTTTTTAAAAATCTATTTATCGTTTGTTCATTCTGTGTGTTTGTGTACGTGCATGGCACAGTGTGAGCATGGCGAGGAGAGCCTATGCTAGTTGGTCCTTTCCTTCTACCCTGCAGGTTTTGGGGTTGCAACTCAGACCACCAGGCCTAGCACCAGGCACTCTTTCCTGAATAAGGGTCAGATTTCAGCGTGCATTCTGATGGGGCACGGTCAGGCCACGGAGGCTGAAAGTATACATAATTCTGTTCTAGGGCTTCAAGGTGATTGCCATGTAAGGATCCTACACCAGTTCTGATTCTCACTAAGACTCAAAAATAGCTGCTCCTGTCATTGCTGCACATTGAGTTCATAAACAGAGAACTTGTGAGTGAAGCGATCTTGCTTCCCGTTGAGCCTAGGTGGCTCCTGAAATCAAAGAAGGAGGGGGAGGTTTACACAGAAAATTAGTAACAACCTGCATGGAATAGTTTATACTTTCTTTTCCTTTTCTTTTCAGGTAGTTGGGATTTTAGGGAACCCTACATCTGGAATGGAGAAGAACTGGACCTAACAGAAGTGTTCCTCTACGCAGGCCTCTTTGTTAGGGGCTCTTTTATGTCGTGCTGTATTTCCACCCTGTTCTCTACATAGTTCCCCTGGGACACTCAGCTCCTTCACCCAAGCCCAATGTTTGTCGCCTCTCCTCCTGGAGCCAATTCTCCACAGCAGAGGCCTGTTCCACTCGTTGTAACATGTGCTCTCCAGATCCATAGGTGGAAGTTCTAACCCCAGCTCAACTATGTTTGGAGACAGGGCCTTTCAAGGAGTAATTACCGTTAAATGAGTTCACTGAAGTCAGACCTAATCCAGTAGGAATGGTGCTTTGTAAGAAGAGAGAAAAAGCTTTTTTTTACCCTTTTTTTGGCATTTTTACTTGTCATTAAACTGTAACATTTTATTTTTTTATTGTTAAAAGAAAAATTTACATTTACTCCCCTTGTCCCAGGCCCTCCCGCTCCCCCACTACCCCACCGCCCTCCCCCTACTTCCTTAAGATGGGGCAGGATACTCTGCCCTGTGGGAAG
>JAQHUG010000017.1:2516362-2526656 GCA_028555095.1 Dicrostonyx torquatus | reverse complement strand
GCCTGCCCATCTCTTTCCTCTCTGGATGGATCAACTGGTACTTGATAGGGGCTACTTGCACACTGGATGGCTCTGCAGACACTGGCTCAGGGCCACTTGCAGTCCGGATAGATCAGCAGGCATTGGATAAGGACTGCTTGCAGGCCGAGTCAAAAGGGTGGGTTTGGAAGAGGAAGCTCATTCTGCACAAAGAAACTCCTACAGCCTAGGACTCACCACCAGTTTCTTCCCCCCCCCCCGCCCGCCGAAGCCAGCCTGCTGAAGGAAGGTGGTGCTTGGAGGGAAGCTAAGTTGAATAAGGAAAAGGGGCTTTTTATTTTTTTATTGTTATTCAAAGTCAGGTTGCTTTGAGGGTTCACAAACAGGTAGGGTATTACCTTGAAGGGGTTACAAAGAATTGAGATCTATTCATCTACAGGTCTGAGACACTCTGAGTTGTGGGAAAATGTTTTGTAAAGAAACAAAGAGCTGGCGGTGGTGGTGCATGCCTTTAATCCCAGCACTTGGGAGGCAGAGACAGGTGGATCTCTGTGAGTTAGAGGTTAGTCTGGTCTACGGTGCAAGTTCCAGGGCAGGCACCAAAGCTACACAGAGAAACCCTGTTTAAAATAAACCAAAAACAAACAAAAAGAGAGAGAGAGGGAAAGAAAGAAAGAATGAAAGAAAGAAAGAAAGAAAGAAAGAGAAAAAGGAACAAAGAAAATACTATATTCCTTTCCTGCTTGGCTCTTTCAGAGTTGTTTTCCTAAACCATGTAGACCAGGTGGACTTTGGGATTTTGAAGATTGTCTGTCTCTGTGATGGTGTGACAAATGCCAGGATGTGGTAGATGTGTACAGATGGCAGGTGTTTAGAGTTTATCTTTCTGATCACAAACGTTGCAATCTCCAGGACCTTGTCAGCAATTCAAATGACCAGATCCCACTAGGGGCTCATTGAATCAGAAACCACATTTGATTTAGCAACATCTCTTATGATTCTTAAGGTCATTAAAGTTGGATGTAATTAGACCAGAGTATCCTTTTTAACAGTCTCAGGCTGTTTTGCTGAAATACTACTTCTGCCTTGCTTAAAATATACGTACACACACAAAACTGAAAATAATCTTTAATTACTCTAGTAATATTATTCTATATGTAATTATACCTTAGGACTTCTGTTGAGTTATCAATGGCCTTTGGGTTGACATTTGATTAGTTAAATCAGTTACTTCTCATTGTAAATGTCTTTCATATATTTCCTTGGGGATAAGAACTGCCTTTTATTAAATATTTGTGCCTAAATAGTTCCTCGTATGTAGATGTTTGATAAACTGAAAGTTGAACCATGATTAAAAGACTGAATGAACACACGGAAGGGAAACTATCTAGATGGTAAATATATCTTATATTATATATATCTTAGTCATCTTTGATTTAAGAATTTTTTTTTAAAAAAGTACTAGTTATGTTTGTTGGTTAATTTCTATCTGTAATGAGACTAATCTTAGGATATGACTCTAGAGAATAAGAAACAGTAGAAAAGGAAACAAAAGTGCAATTTCACGCATTGTTTCTTACCTCATCTAACCATCAAAACATCCTGTCAACTGGTGTAAATTGAATTCTGAAATTTAAGCATCTCGCTGAAGTGCGACAGCTAGCGTCAGAGCCCCACAATTCTTGGGTGTGATCAGCAGCAACTGCATTCACTGGCATATTCTGAAGACTGGTGGAAGAGTTATGAACTATATATAATATATATATATATAATATATATGTTTATATAACTATATAATATAGAGTCTAACGAAATTTCAACACACACACACAACGTTCTCGGATTTTTTGTTTGTTTGCTTTGGTTTTTGTGCACCCGAAACTTTGTGGCTGCCGACGAGCAAGCTTTTGTTCTGGATTTCTGATCAGACTGAGCAGGAACAATGAAATGAAATCCACCTACTGGCCCCGGACTCTTTCCGGTCCCGGAACGCAAGTGTTAGGCCTTTCAGATGCTGAGGGGACCAGAAAGGGACGGACACAAGGCCCAGCAGTTGCCTGGCAACGCCCGCTGGAGGAGTCCCAGTGTGAAAAAGGTCCGGCAGAAGTGTCAGCGGCCGGGAGTGGGACCCTGCAGCGCCTTCTTTCCCTGCCAGCGGCTGTCCCCGCGGCTGGGCGGGTTAGGGCTGGGGAAATGTTGCAGGAGGAGTCGGACCTGTCTCTCGTCATTGCCCAGATAGTCCAGAAACTCAAGGGCTCCAATTTGTACGCTCAGCTGGAACGGCAGGCCTGGGTAAGCGGGGCTGATGGGAAGCTATGGAGACCGGCGGGCCGCAGGACGTCCTGTCTGCCTCACTGCCTTCACCCAAGCCAGAACTAACTGCTCTTCCCACCCCTTTTGATGTCTTAAACCCCTCTCTGAGCTCCTGACCTTGGTTTGCTCCATACCCCTGCGTGGTGCGACTGGATTTTATTAAAGATGGGTGGGGCACATCACGCCTTTCTTCAGAATGTAGTCATTTAAGGGACCTATTCTCTTAGGCTGTTGTACTCAGTGAGTGGCCTGCCTTCCTTCTCTTTTACTGTCTTGTGGGAGGATTGGGGCCCAATGTGCATTTTTTAGAATGACACTTTGTTACACTTCACGCTCCCTGCAGTGATTTCCGGTGCGCCCACCTAGCATGTATTCATCACATTCAAACAGACTAGACACTGTTTGAGATCTTTACTATATGAGAATGTCACCTAAGTGGAATCATACAGTGTGTAAACTTTTGTGGGTGCTTCTGTCAGCGTTAGGCTTTGGGGGTTCATCCATACTGTTGATATTTCAATACTTCTGTTCCTTTTCATTGCTGGATAGTATTTCATTATTTGGATGTCCCGACATTAATTTCTCTAGTACTTACCTGGTGGATATTTAGGTTGTTTAGAGATTATGGGTAATGTCAATATATATCTTGTCTGACTTTATCTTTGATCCATGGGTTATCTAGAAAATGCACTGTTTAGTTTTCAAATTTTCGGAGGCTTTTCTAATACCTTTCTTTCGTTGATTTCTAGTTTAACTCCAGGATGGAAAACATTTATATTATGTTAATTATTTAAATTTTGTGGAAAAGAAAGATTGTAAGACCCATAAGTGATGGACGATTCTAAGGAAAAGGTGTCTTCCAGACACAACAGAACTGATGTACATATGAACCCACAGAGACTGGTAGCATGTACAATACTTGCAATGCATTCAAGTCAGATGGAGCCCCATCACTGAGAAGGGAAAGTGGATACAGTTTCCCACCTCTAACCCAGGCACTGTCAGCAACTGATGTCCACTGGCAAGGAGAAAATCAGTTTTTACAGTAGATTGTCACTATGTATATCAACCATGCTCCAGGGCAGTACCCATGCCCAGGAGTAGTTAACGAGTACAAGATGAACTCAATGGATTTATTTTTGGTAGAGTCTCTATTTCACTTTGGCATTTTTGTCTTAATTTTTTGCTCCTTTGTTTTTATTTTTGTGGTCTTTTTGTTTTTGAGTAAGAGAGAAAGAACATAACATTGCGTAGTTAGGTAGGGAGGGTCTGAGGGCAAGGTGGTGGGGAACATGATCAAAATATATGGTCTGAAATTCTTTAATAGAAAATGTGACAATTAAAAATCGGTATAACAAAAGTGGGGAGAAACCAGTCTGTATGTTTAGTAGTTGGTTTCTCTTGCCCCATGTGTCAGCCTCCCTTTCCTCCCTGCTCTGCCAAAGGCCAAATAGTTTGGAGGCCAGTTTGTCCTTGGGTGACCTTGCTTAGAATCTGGTTCATTTTGTTTTCTTAACAGTTTCAGATTTTCTTGGCGGGGGCAGTCAGAGTGGATTCAAAAGTTATGATTTTATTCCAAATGAATAAAATGTAATTGGTGAGAACTGGATAATGAAATCACTCCCTATTCCTGTGTTGGGGTCAAACTGTGGTTGTAATCTAACTGTTACTTTCAAGAAATTATAAAGTAATAATTTTTTTTGAAAATCCAGGTTAGGTTGCTACGGTAGAACACCCACAGTGCTAGGTTTTCCACCTCTACCCTTGTTCAGTCTGGAAACTACTTTCCATTTCTGCCTCTATTATTTTCAGTCAAATGAATTCCTATTTGGTCTGTAAAATTTGGTAAAATTTTGCTCAAATCTCTTGCCATTTCTTATACCATACAAAATTTTTTATAGTCTGATACTTGATATATAAATTTATTGTATACTATATTTTGTTACATTTATTGATATGTCTCTCTTGTCACAACTAAATTTTAAAGGCAAAACTTATGGCTTTATAAACAATATAGTTTTCTCATTGTTGTCTGTGTGTGATGCTGTGTCACAGTGGCTTTCTAAGATGGAGCTGGCACAGTCTCACTGGTACGAATGTTAAGGAGTACAGCTATGTCATGAGAAAAACTGCTGGACCATTTTTCTTTCTTATGTGTTTGTCAAGTCTTATATAAAGGTGTCCTGGCCTCATAGAATGAGTAAGGGAGTGTTACCACCTTTTTCCCTTGCTACATTCTGCAAGTTTTAAGAAATTTTATTATTTTGATCATGGGGGACAGTTCTGCAATATAGCCTGTGTTTAGAGTTTTCTGTTTGGGAAGTTAATCTTTTTAATCAACACACTTTGTTTTAGAGTAACTTCTGGTTTATGTAAAAATTGGGTGGAAAGCAGAGAGTTCCCCATCACTGCTCTTACCTTCCAAGTGGCTCCCTTCATTGTATTATGTCTCACCGGTGAGTGGCGCATCTCTCACCAATAACTAAGACTGATTCATTATTACTATATTCTATATTTCACACAGGGACCCATTCTTCTTGCCGTACAGCTCCAGAGCTTTCAAAAATATGTAACATGTAAAATTCTATGTGCCTTATCATACCTGTGCATTCCTCCCCTGTCCTGAGTGCCCAGACTCCATCTAGCACCACCGTTTTCTGTCTCTAAACTTTTCCCTTTGAGGACATCATACCATCACACCTACACAGTGTGGTCTCTTCACTGGCGTCTCCTACTTAACCAATAATGCACCACTTCCTAGTGTCTCTTGTTTTGGCTGTTATGAATGAAGCTTCTATAAACAGTTCATGATTATGCTTCAGGTATAGACATCAATTTTCAAATTTTAACAATACCAAAACGGTGATTGATGGATTGTGCAGTTTGCAAGAAAATGACAACTAGTCTTCCCAGTGGATGAAAATTCCCATTGTCTCACATTTTCTCCAGTTCTTGTTGTCTGTCATCCATTATCTGCTATGTAGTGTGATAACTCATTCTGTTAGTTTTTGGGTTCCTAATGGCATAACATTTGTGTGTGTGTGTGTGTGTGTGTGTGTGTGAGAGAGAGAGAGAGAGAGAGAGAGAGAGAGAGAGAGAGAGAGAGAGAGAGAGAGAGAGAGAGAGAGAGAGAGAGAGATATTTTCTAGAGCAATTTGCTAGCTTTTGCTTCAGGGCTGGACTGCTAGGGTCTGGGATTGATCCAGAATCTTGCTTGCATTCCGCCACTGAGTTATACCCCGAGTCTCTAATTTCTTGGTTTTTATTTGTCTGGTTTTTATTTATCTTTAGTTTAAAGGATACTTCTTGTGCACGTGGCTTTCTAAGATGCAAGTGGTTTTCTTGCAGAGTATTTGAGGTGTTACCCATTGTCTTTTTATTTTTTGGCTTCTGTTGAAAATTCTGTCATCACTATTCAAATATATGTTGCCTGCCCCTACCTGGGGACTTTTACCGTTTTCTTTCTGTTTGGGGGATTTCAGCAGACTTGTTAAGATGTACATTGTTAAAGTATTATTGTTTTATATTATTACTAATGGTCATTTATTCTGTTTGGATCTGTGCTGGGTAGTCTTATGTTAGTTTGACACAAGCAATAGTCATCTGAGAGGAGGGAACATTGGTTAAGAAAATGCCTCCATGAGATCTTACTGTGGAGCAGTTTTTATGAATTAGTGATTGATGGGGGAGGGCCTCGGCCATTGTGGCTAATGTTACATCTGTACTGGTGGTCCTGGGCTCTGTGAGAAAGTAGGATGAGAAAGCCGTGGAGAGCAAGCGAGTAAGCAGCATTCCTCCATGGCCTCTGCATTAGTTCCCTGCCTCCATGATCCACCCTGTTTGAGTTCCGGTCCTGAGTTCCTTCAGTGATGAACAGCAATGTGGAAATGTAGGTAAGCCAAATGAACTCTCTCCTCCTCAAGTTGATTTTGGTCATGGTGTTGCATCATAGGAAGAGTGACCCTAAGTAAGACAGGGTCTGGAGGTTGTTTAAACCCAATACCAGTTTGGAAAATCATCTGGATGGCATCTTTTCAAACACCTGTTTTACCCCTGTTCCTTGGTAGGCTTCATGGCTCAGTGTGTCTCTAATACTTTTTTGTAACTCCCCCTTCCCTTTACTATTTCCTTTGGACCTTCTAATTCATTCATCCTGTTTTGTGCTGTTTTTTATTTCTGATAAATCAACTTAATGAGTTCTTGTACATATATTATATTTTTCAGTTCTAAAATTTCCAGGTGTTTCTTCTTTTTTTTTTTAAAAAAAATATTTATTTATTTATTATGTATACAATATTCTGTGTGTATGCCTGTAGGCCAGAAGAGGGCACCAGACCCCATTACAGATGGTTGTGAGCCACCATGTGGTTGCTGGGAATTGAACTCAGGACCTTTGGAAGAGCAGGCAATGCTCTTAACCTCTGAGCCATCTTTCCAGCCCCCCAGGTGCTTCTTCTTTAAAGATTTATTTTTAATGTGTGTGTGTGTGTGTGTGTGTGTGTGTGTGTGTGTACGCACGCGCGCATATGTGTGTGCTTACCATATGTGTGTGTGTGCAGGTAGAGATCAGAATAAGACATGAGGTCCCCTGAAGATGGAGTTACATTAGGTATTGTGAGTCACTGGGTCTGTGTTTTGGGAACCAAACTTTTGGGAAGATCAGCGAGAGCTCTTAACTACCGAGTCTTGTCTCCAGCTCTTTCAGGTGACTATTGTTTATAGAAGCAAGTTCTGAGTCTGTTTTCCTGGATTTTTATAACCATTTTCTTATGTATGTGTGATGCTAGGCGCTGGGTCCTCTGTAACTGTAATGACCCCCTCCATTAAAGCTGTTATTTAGATTACTCACGAAGCTTTTTGTAACCTTTTTATTCCTTTGTTTGCATGATGACAGTCAGACAGCAGCATGCCTTTATTGAAAGTTTTGCATTCTGTACAAATCCAAAACCAGCCTCCAAATGACAGCATCTTTGTCACCTTCCCCCATGAGTTAATAAATGGGACTAGTTACCCATTTTAATACCATTTGGGAGTGTGTTGAGTCAAGGCTGAGTTTACTCAAGATCAACCTTCCCTTGGTTCTTTTCTGGTTCTCCTAGGTTTTCAACAAAAGATCTGAAGTATTCTGTGGGTCTAAGTTTTTAATTTTTTTTCTTGTTAGACTGCCAAATACTTTCTCGGTGCTTTCTTGTGTTTAGGTTTTTAGCCATCCATACTATAGAGTTCCAGTTCTTGAGGATAAAACTGGCCTAGCATTTAATACTTGCAAAGTCCTACTTATTTCTCTGTGTGTCTTCGGCACCCCTGCATGAGGCCTTGTGCTGAGCTGGTCGTGATTCTCAAGCTCATGTCCTTCCCAATAGGCTTGTATCCCAGAGAAAGTGGGACTGTTGTAGAGCTGCTTCCTCTCTCAGCGCTTTCTTGTTGCTCTAATTCCTGTTTACTCGTCAATGCTTCTCTCTCTCTTCCCCCTCTCCCTCCCTCTCTCTCTCTCTCTCTCTCTCACACACACACACACAACACACACACACACACACACAGAGAGAGAGAATCTTTACTCTTTGTTCTAGATGAGAATATTGACCAGCTAGTAGTTTCTCCATCCACTTTGCACATTTTCATCCTGTTTGCTGAGGCCTGGACAAGATAATGTATCTCACACTTATAAGAAAGTGGTTTATAAAAGGAAACCTGTTTTTTAAAAAAAAGAAAGAAAATACACTATCTTTTTTCATTTTACTTATCAATCCCAATTCCCACTCCCTCCTCTCCTCCCATTCCCTTCACCTTTTCCCCCAATTCCACTCCCATCCACTCCTCAGAGAGGGTAATGTACAACACTTTGGGGAAGGTCCAAGGCCTTTCCTACTATATCTAGGCTGAGCAAGGAATCCATATAAAGAGAATGGGTTCCCAAAAAGCCAGTATAAGCGGTAGGGATAAATCCTGGTGCCACTGCCTGTGGCCCCACAGTCTGCCCCAGCCATATGACTGTCACCCACATTCAGAGGGACTAGTTTGCACCTATACTGGTTCCTTCCCTGTCCGGCTGGAGTTGGTGACCTCCCACTAGTTGTTTCAGTGGGTGAACCTATCATAGTCTTGACGTCTTTGCTCATATTCTCACTCCTCCCACTCTTCAACTGGACTTTGGAAGCTCCGCCCGGTGCTCCGCTTTGGGTCTCTGCCTCTGCTTCCATCAGTTGCTGGATGAAGGTTATATGGTGATATTTAAGATATTCATCAGTCTGACTACAGGGCAGGGCTATTTCAGGCCCCCTCTCCTCTATTACTTAGGGTCTTAGCTGGGGTCATCCTTGTAGATTCCTGGGAATTTCTCTAGTGCTAGGTTTCTTGCTAGCCCCATAATAGCTCCTTTAATCAAAACACTCAGGAACAAGACAATGCTGTCCACCTCTCCTTATCTATTCAACATAGTTCTGGAAGTTCTGGCTAGAGCAATAAGACAACAAAAGGAGATCAAGGGAATTCAAATTGGAAAAGAAGAAGTCAAACTTTTGCTGTTGCTATCTGTAGATGATTATAGTATACATAAGTGACCCCAAAACTCTTACAGCTGACAAACACCTTCAGTAATGTGGCAGGATACAAGATCAACTGAAAAAAAAACCCAGTAACCCTCCTAAATACAAATGATAAAGAAGCTGAGAAAGAAATCAGAAACATCATCCTTCACAATAGCCACAAATAACATAAAATATCTTGGGGTAACACTAACCAAAGAAGTAAAAGACCTGTTCGACAAGACCTTTAAGTCTTTGAAGAAAGAAATTAACAAAGATACCAGAAAATGGAAAGATCGCCCATGTTTTTGAATAGGTAGGATTAACACAATAAAAATGGCAATCCAGGGTTTTTTAAAGGTGCAAATGAGACAGTGTTTTTTCATCCAGCGTCCTTTCCTTCCTTGTCTCAGTGTTTAGTATAGTACTTTGCCTTTCACCATTTATTCCTTTAGTTAGCCTTGCTAAAGTGCTCTTGGACAGCTGACTGGATCTGATGTGTCTTTTACATTTAATTAGTATACTTTCCTGCTGGTACATCTTCTGGGTTGCCTCAAGTTTTCTGTTTAGGTGTTCATGGAAATTGGTAGAGAACCTTACATAGAAAAATAAATTGCATAGATGTTTAAAAGCTAAATTTTAATTGATTTTTATAATTTTAATAGATTTTTTCTCCTTGCAATCTTATGCCTTTAGCATATATAATTACCTAGCAATTGTGTTTTAATATATCCTCTTAGCTAGTAAACTGGCTACTTCTTTTTGTTTTGTTTTCTGAATATTCTTGAAGTTAGTCTAAATCTTAGGATGGAGATTTCTCCTCCATTCTCTAGACGTCAGGGTGATGGTCTCATCTCAAGTGATGTCCAGCACAGCATTAGTGTTGTTACTTTATTTTATTGTGATTAAAATTGATGTTGTGTAAAGCCCTGGAATGTTGTTTTTATTCCAGTAAGCATTTAATATGTCTTGTTGTTCAATTTTTATTATAAATAATAGAATTATAACAGGAAGGGGCCTGAAACAAGATAGGCATTGGAGAGAGGAATATGTAATAGGTATTGTCCTGACTAGAACCCCAAAACATCTTAATACCAGTAAATGAGTCTGGGCCATGATTAGAGCAAAATAATTCTATCTTTTAAAAAATATTTTAAAATACATTTTAAAATTGTGTGTGTGTCTATGAATGCAGCTGCTCATGTAGTTTAGAGGCATCTAGCTCTCTCTGGGGCTCGAGTTACAGGTAGTTGTCACCAATCTGATGTTGGCGCTAGGAACTGAACTTGAGTCCTCTGGAATAGCAGTATACATAATGTATTGTGACGTGATACATGGATTTATTAAAAGACTAAGGTACACACAGATTACAATACCCAAAAGAACTCCTCCGTCGAAGTACGCAGGTCAGCGATCCGCGCAGAGAGAGTGCTCCCCACCTGGGTTTGCCATTTTATACCTCTCCTGGGACCTGGTGA
>JAQHUG010000017.1:2491088-2509617 GCA_028555095.1 Dicrostonyx torquatus | reverse complement strand
TACACGGATTTATTAAAAGACCAAGGTACACACAGATTACAATACCCAAAAGAACTCCTCTGTCGAAGTACGCAGGTCGGCGATCCGCGCAGAGAGAGGGCTCCCCACCTGGGTTTGCCATTTTATACCTCTCCTGGGACCTGGTGACCCGGCCCCCATTAATTAATTAGGGGGGTGGCAGCAGGGTGTGGTCACAGGCTGGGATGGTGAAGACCACACCCCTTCAATGTATCTTTCTTGGAATATTTTAAGGTAATGTTTGGCATATATTTGGGGAAGATATATATTGGACTGTTACAGTTGATATACAAATTAGAAACTCAGGGTCCCTTATTTGTCCTGAATCAGGAAGTGATGTCATCCTTATCCATTTTATGCTGTCCTTTGTTGTATGTTTAGTTCTATAAAGTGGGTATACAGAATTTCAAGAGCTCTTGCCTGTATGGAATTTATACTGAAGATACAAGATATATATTACAATGTGAATTTGGCTTGTTAAAGTATGTCTTATATTGTTTGTCATCACTGAATTGCTTAGAAAATGTAGACAATTATCATATGTACTTACTCATAAGTGGTTTTTAAATATAAAGCAAAGGAAACCAGCCCACAGATCACAATCCCAGAGAACCTAGACAACAATGAGGACCCTAAGAGAGCCTTACATAGATCTAATCTACATGGAAAATAGAAAAAGACAAGATCTCCTGAGTAAATTGGGATCATGGGGACCTTGGGAGAGGGTAGAAGGGAAGGGGAGAAAAAGGGAGGGGAGCAGAGAAAAATGTATAGTTCAATAAAATCAATAAAAAATAATCTAAAAAAAGAAGAAAATGTCCTGTAGGATTCCTGGATTAGTAAGAACAAGCTGAAAGGGTGAGAGGAGAAAGCTGTCACAGGAGGTGAACTGAGGATGATCTTTGGAAAGGGGGTAAGAGGTAGCGGGGAGAATAAAGATAGAGAAGAGAGTGTAGGCAGAAACATAGGTCAGCTTGGGCATGTCAGCCGAAGGTGGCCAGGGAAGGATCCATCTTCAGGTGAAAGAAACCAGAGTCTGGCTGGAATTACACGGCACATGTAGAGTGTAAGGCACAGGCAGTGTTCAGGGCGCCAGACCGTCTAACCCGAAATTAACACTTACTCCTGGCTACAGGGTGACCATTGTGACTTGTAGGATTACAGTTTTAGATGGGCACAGAAGTATTAGGAAGAAATGGAGAAATCTAATTCGGCATGTTTTCATTGAGCCTCTCATTTGTGTTAGTAGGGGGCTCTTGAGAGGAGTTAGATGAAGGCCAGAACAATTACACTAATGACAAGGATGTTTGGGAATTACTGTGGGAAATGCAATATCTTTTTAAATTATCTCTCACTTTCATTTTTGTGTCTTTAATTATGCTGTGAGTAAAAAGTAAGGGAGGACATCTTTTTATTTTTAAGCTTAGCAACTGGCATGTACAAAGGACTCAATTAATTATTGCAAGAGCAATACAGATGAATGGAGCATAAATGCACCTAGAAGAAATGGTGAAAGAGAGTCAGGAAGTTGTATAGCACTCAGGGTGGGAAGATGAAACCCAGTTACCAAGTGCTTTCTAGATAGGTAAAGGTGTCTAGGTTGGGTGAGACTGGCATTTTGGAGAGTTAGAAGTTCCTGAATGAGTATCAGTTATTCCTACTATTACTATTATTGTTGTTTTTATTGTTATTGTTGTTGTTGTTGGTGACGAGACAGAGCACGAGGGCTTGAGGTGTTCTCAGGAGGGGAAGGCACAGGATTGTTTTCAGAGCATGCTCATGACTCTTTAGTCAGGAGAGATGGGGTGAGGCTCTTCCTCTACTTAGTTTTACTTCTTACATCCTACGGGATCATCTGTGATTCCACAAGCAGTGCACAACTGAGCCCTGGAGACCACAGCCCTACATAAAGAACTACAGGCAACTAAAGAACACTGAGAGCAGGCGAACTAGTTTTCCTCAGGGAAGAGCACAACAACTGATTATCCAGTCCCAAGTTGTCAGCCCGGGAAACATGCTTACAAGTAACATTATCAGACTGAGCAGGTTATATTTAGGAATATATATATATATATATATGTATATAGAATATGTGCATATGTATTTATGTAGCAGCTACTAATAAAAAAGAGACCATGAATTTGAAAAACAGCAAGGAGAGGTATATGGGAAGGATTGGAGCAAGGAAAAGGAAAGGGGTAATGATGTAATTATAATCTGCAAAGAAAGAAATAATTACAAAAGCACTTAGGAGTTACAAACAAATGGAACTGATTTTTCAAAAGTGGAACAGTTGAGAAACTGTCAAAGGTATTATAATCTATGTGTATTCATGTGTGCTGTTATTCATAGAATTAATGTTACCATTCAAAAATATTTGGAAGATACTTTATCAAAAAATTAGTAACATTAACTAACATGTCCCTTCAAAAAATGCCATTATGTGTGTTGATGAAATTCAGGCTTTGAATAAAAATGTGACATTGGGAAAGTGTGCCTGCCACTGTGAGTTTAATGACTTCCCAATGTCTCAGAACTATTTGTGGGTAATATCGGTGGTGGTGTTAAGGAATATTACTTTTTGATGTTGTTCAATGACGTGTCAATTCCTTGACTTCATTAACTAGTATTTGACCATACATGATGTTACAGAATCATATGTAGGGAACAGACTCAAGTTCAAGGCGGACCAATGCATTTTTATGTTAGAGACTGGAGAGTTTACTGATATCATATCCCACATCACAGTCTGGCGTAGTGAGAGATTGAGATGATGGGGTCCAGTTAAGCAAGGGCTCATTATGGGAGCCCTTTTGGTGCACCCTGCTGTGCATGCTGGTTTCCCTTCCAGGAGCATGTGGCCTCAGCCTCCCTCCTGGCTGCAGCTGCTGCATTGCTTCTCCAGTTTTCTTTACTCGCCAAGATCAGAAACTTTAGATTGTTCCTAGTCAAACACTTTGAATTTAGGACTGCTCGAGTGGGAGAAAACTGTGTGCATGTGTCCATGTTTGTTTGCACATCCAAGCTCTGGAAAGAGGAAGATCGTGTGTTTGCAGACCAGCAGCAGGGTGATGTCACCATCAGCATGAATGGATGAAGAGTGTACCCAGGGTTAAGCTCTGAGTTTCCTATCTACTGTTTTGCTAGAGGAATATATTTTAGTACTTGTTTTGAGCTAGAGGCATTGGGTTTCAAGAAAACTAAAGTTTTGACTGTAGATCTTTAAAAAACATCTTTCTCCAAGACTCATATCTTCTTCCATGAAAATCTGTTACAGCTATCCAGTCTATTATCACCTAGGCACACCTTATTTTATAACATAACATTACTTTATATTGAACTACATAGTTTAAAAGTTACTTTGATAATTTTTTCCTCGAGTGTCATAAAAACTTAGTTTTACCTTTACCTCCTCTGTTAAATAAAGAAACAAATGCAGAGATGTTAAGTGGTTTAATCAAATTAATAAGTAAGTCTGGAAGGTAATTTCAGCTCTCTGGTGCCAAACCCATTCTATGCCTCCTAAGTGCTTTTTAAACTGTCTCTATTATATCCAAGCCTAAAACAGACAATTTAACAGCTGTATTAAGTAACTCTTCAAGCGCATTGAGCACCAAAAACGTTCAGTGCATAGTCTGCATTGCTCATGTAAATGCCTGCATTTTCATGTGTTTGTATCTGACGCATCACAAAAGTAAAGATGTGGCTGCAGCTATTATGCAAGGCAGGGTGTTGGTCAGGGAAAGCACAAGCGCGCATCTCACCAGGCTGCTACTGTAGCCTGCTGCCGGGTGCAGCACACCAAGCAGAAGGAATACAATGCACATACACTTGAGCCGTTGGGTCAGAAGCCTTAGTCTGATTTCTATGTTAGTGATAAGGGAATTTTGTATTTATCCTAACAATTTCTAACCACTTATCTGTCAATTTCGTGGAATACTGTAGTTTGGGAATGTGATAGATTGCTGGAAAATTTATTAGTAATACAGATACTTCTCTGTGAATCAGAATTCTTCTCCATGTTGAGCGATCAAAATAAAATACAAAAATAAGACACTAGAACTGTATTAGAGTGAAGTTGTGCCTTTTAAATACTGATTGAATGTTAGCGAGAGACGGCTCACACTCAGTGCGTAGTAAAGCTGCCTTCAATGTGGTTTATACAGATGGATTTCTTTCTTTCTTTCTTTCTTTCTTTCTTTCTTTCTTTCTTTCTTTTTTTTTTTTTGGTTTTTCGAGACAGGGTTTCTCTGTGGCTTTGGAGCCTGTCCTGGAACTAGCTCTTGTAGACCAGGCTGGTCTCAAACTCACAAAGATCCACCTGCCTCTGCCTCCTGAGTGCTGGGATTAAAGGTGTGCGCCAACATGGCCCGGCTACAGCTGGATTTCTCATAGTGGTTTGAGTGAATATCAGAGAGGCTCATGCTATTGAATCCTGCATCAGAACCAGGACGCAGTAGCATATGGTGCTGAGTTACTGCCCTGTTCTGTGTATTTTTTGTGTGGTGACTGTGGCTGTGGTCCTGGACTCAGACCCAGATCTTTGAGTCTACTAGGCAAGCCGTCTACCACTTAGCTATATCCTCTCTCTACCCTATCCTGCTTCGATTCTCCATTTTCTAAAGATTTTAATAATTAACTTGAATGGTTAGTGAATTTGTGTAAACTGAGACTGCGCGTTCATTTCCTGGCCACCCAGATCGAAATAATCACACAGAAACTATATTAATTACTACACTGCTTGGCCTGTTATCTCAGGCTTCTTATTAACTAACTCTTACATCTTAAATCAACCCATTTCTATTAATCTATCACCATGAGGCTGTGGCCTACTGGTGAAGTTCAGGTAGAGTTCTCCTTCAGTAGCTACATGGCGTCTTCCTTACTCTGCTTACTCTCTCTCTGTATTTTTTCCAGCCTGGCTATATTCTGCTAAGCCATTGGTCAAAACATCTTTATTCATTAGCCAATAAAAGCAACACATATACCGAAGGACATTCCACATCATCTCTCCTTTTATGTCTAATTAAAAAGGAAGGTTTTAACTTGAACATAGCAAAACAGTTATCAAGCAAGAATTACAGTTACAATACTTCTTTGTGAGTCTAAAGTTTCATATCTAATTTATCTTTTATCATAAATAAGGAAAACTATAACTATTTATCTTCAACTCTTCAAAGACCCCAGAAGGATATCATATTACTTAAGTAAGCAGGAAGTGCATTGTAAGCAACTTACAAAGTTCTAGAATTGACAGAGGCATCTCGCTGCCTGGACAGTCACCCAAAGTTCTTCTGTAATGTTGGGGCATCCATCTTCAGCCTACAGGCACATAGTATCCTGAGGACTTTTCCATGAAGCAGGATTTGAAGATCTGTTCTGCCTTGTAATGGCAAAGTCCATCAGTTGCTTTCCCCTGTGTTCTTCAGGATGTCTGGCAGTGTCTTCTATGAAGCAGGGACCCTGAATGAACATCCCATCTTTTGGAAAGTTCAGCAGTTACTTTTCTGTGGGTCCTGCATGTCTGTTTCATACAGCATACCATCAAGTAGTTCAGACAAGAGCATTTTTTTGCCCAAATGGCTAGCAAACTCCATAAAGAGACTCTTTGATACCCATCTTCCTCTTGAAGTAACTGGTGATACCAGGAGCAGACATGTCTCACTGTTGAGAAAAGTCTAAATTTCTATAACATTTTAAATACCATATTCCTTAGATCTTTGAAGTGTTGAAGATTACCTATCTAACTGAAATATATCTCTGTATATCTAGAAACCTAATTAACCTAACTAACATAGTTAAACATTTGATTATTATAGAGGACTATCTATTAATCTGTATTTCTTAATTATGCATTACATTTTTAAATGAACTACACAAATACAATAACTTTAACAAGAGCAGAAATACATAGACATAGTGTAACAAATCAACCTTAAATTTGTATCAATAGATACACATACCAATGCGAAGTATTCATCTCTATATCATACCCTCTTTAAATGCAACAAACATCTACAAACAATCATTGTAGGAATTTGGGCATTGTTTTCCTCAAACTGCTTCCTACTATTTGTTGGTTGATTTTTAGGGTTCATGGAGACCTTTCAGAGGGGATCTTATTCCATCAAACCACATTGTCTGGAAGGAATCCACAGGTTCTCATTTCTGTGGAAACAAAAATAGAACGTCTTTTCCAAGGCAACATATTCTTAGACTCAAATTCTGAAATCAAGATGTTTATGTTGGTTTAACTTAGCAGTCCCCAGAATCATATGTCTCTCTGCAACAAGAAAAAAATCAAAGAAAACATAATAATATACATAATTCAGACTTTCTGTATATTTTCCATTTTTATGTGGCTTTTTCTTTACTCCCTTAATCTATGACTGTCTGTACTCTTTTTATTACTTTTACTGTTTCTTTAAAGACTTTGTTGCATTTTACTCTCTTTCTTCTCTCTCCCAAGCCTACATCCATTTTTTAAACACACTACTGTGTCTTGTTTAGAGGTCTTTTCTGTCTGAATCTGTCCTATTGTGTATCTGAAATCCTTTCTGATGAGGAGCATTTTAGAATGATAAGCAGTGTGGTGGCAGCAGCCCAGCTGCTATCTCTACCTCTCTTGACCTTTCAATATGGCGGAGGGACATTAACTGTTAGCTCTTTGAGCCATGATCACTGCCCCAGCTCCAGAGACACAGCAAGTCTATGTTGCTATTAAGCAACTTGTAACATGCTGCTCACAAACTCCATTAAGTGCTCTATAACAGGACCAGCAAGAACCGGGAAGCTGATTCTTAAAGGAGCTGTGCAGTTTTTGTTGCTAATGCTGAGTCAGGAAGCCTTTTCTTAAAGGAATTGTGCCTCTGCTTGCCTCTATCAAACAGAGTCCACCTGAGAAAATGCTGCTACCAAGAGGCTGTGCTTAACTCTGTTCTTTTGTGTCTAGATTCCTTCCCAAGCTCTCTTAGGTTTTATTTGGATGTGGTTGGCCCACATGGGCACCATTTGTAAGCTGAGACTGCTCATTCATTTCCCAGCAGCCCAGAACCAAATAATCACACAGACACTATATTAATTACAATACTGCTTGGCCTATTAGCTCAGGCTTCTTATTAACTAACTCTTACATCTTAAATTAACCCTTTTCCGTTAATCTGTTTATCTCTAGGAGGCTGTGACCTACCGGTAAATTTCAGGTTCTGTCTCCTTTGGTAGTTACATGGCATCTCCCTGACTCTGCCTACTCTCTCTATATCTCTTCTAGCCTGGCTATATTCTTCTAAGCAATTGGCCAAAAAAGCATTGTTCACTAGCCAATAAAAGCAACAGAAGGACATCCCACATCAAATTTGGTTTGTGCCATGTCCAGTGGGGCTCTGGGAATGGACCTCTCTGGGGCAATGAAAAGATGAAGAAAAGACAGACAAGCAGACAGATGGACACATGGACAGAAATCTGTGATCTAGTGAACTGGACTTTCTGCTAGAAAAACCTCAGGCTCTGTCCCTGTCCCTGTCTCCACCCTGACCCCAAGATCAGTATGCTTTACTATTATAGAGTTGAACAGAGAGATAGGGTTATTTCATATAGATAATCTAGGAGGCAGGGTTTATGGTGTATCGCTGTACCAAGGAGGCAGATTTATCTACTTGTAGGGAAGTGGTCTTTAGTCAGTATCTCAGGGGAAGAATGCTATGGATGATATTTTCTACACTATCAAATTCATACATCAACCTGAAAGGAAGACTGCCATTCCTCCATGGATCTGAGGCTCTAGAGTCTTTGACGGCTGTTTCCATGTCAGCAGCATGCATGCGCTCAGGAGTCCCACTCTCTTGGCTCCCTTTGCTCTCTGCAGCATGCATGTGCTCAGGAGTCCCACTCTCTTGGCTCCCTTTGCTCTCTACAGCACGCATGCGCTCAGGAGTCCCACTCTCTTGGCTTCCTTCGCTCTCTACAGCATGCATGCGCTCAGGAGTCCCACTCTCTTGGCTTCCTTCGCTCTCTACAGCATGCATGCGCTCAGGAGTCCCACTCCCACTCTCTTGGCTCCCTTCACTCTCTACAGCATGCATGCGCTCAGGAGTCCCACTCTCTTGGCTCCCTTCGCTCTCTACAAGCTTGCATTATTATACAATCTGTCGAGGAGTTCTAGCAACATTGAAATAGTGAAAATGTTTAGAAAGAATAGCGACCTTTACTCTTCAAATTCTTTAAATGGTACTCTATGAATCATTTCCAAATATAAGACAGAGAAGGGAAAAAAAACAAGAGAAGCTAAATTTCCATTTGCCTTGGTCAATTGTGAGTAATGAGCCAGAGGTTTTACAGCTTTTAAAATACTCCTGGGAATAATGGACTGGAAATCACTCTACTCAGTTAAAAATAATTTTATGATGTTCCTTATTTATTTTGGGATAAAATTGGCTAAAAAGGTCAGAACATGGTTTGGTCACTATAATTTTGTCAAGCAGTAATTAATGTCAGTGTAATATGTAGGATACAAAAGTGGAGATTGGCCCTTGTCCTTCAGCTGATAATTGGTCAGATAAGTGAGATGAGTGCTCTGGTATAGTCTCTGTGCTGCCACGGAGGCCGTGGTGTTGTCTGTGCTAGGGGACCTGGGAAGGAGGCTTTGGAAGCTACTATAGATTGTGATGAGGGAGCATTTTCTCCTAAGGAAATGACATGAACAAAGACTGGAAGCCCTCAAAGTATTTTCAGTTGTGGGATCACTGGATACAATTTACCATGACTAGTGAGTACCATGATGAGGAATTGAGGACGTCTTTAGTTTGGTCAAGCAGTACCAGCAGCAGATCCATAGGGATAAAGTAGATTTACATTGTAAAGGGATATGTATGCTTGTTGAAAAGTTTCAGACTCCTTTGTATGTCTGGGGAGTCACAGCCAGGGCATGTAGGCAGAGACTGCTCCTTCGTTTCCTGGCTGCCCAGACCCTAAATAATCACACGGAAACTGTATTATTACAACACTACTTAGGCTATTAGCTCACACTTCTTTTTGGCTAGCTCTTATTTCTTAAATTAACCCATTTCATTAATCCCTATATTGCCACGTGTTGTGGCCTACCAGTAAGGTCCTATCTAGTGTCTGTCTCCTGCAGTGGCTACATAGCTTCTCTTTGACTCTGCCTACTCTCTCCTCCTCTAGCTTGTAATTTTGTCCTTGCCCTACTCTGCACTGCAATAGGCTCAAAATAGCTTCTTTAATAACCAGTGGTATTCATAGCAAACAGAGGGGAATCCCACATCAAGGGCAGAAAGCACAAGCAAGCAGATTGGAAAAGGAGATGTTGGTTCATTCGTTCATTCAGTAAGCATGTAATTTTTGTGTGTTTTAGGCTCAAAAATAGCTGCCCTGGTAGTGCTTGCCATTAAACAATGAGACATATAATTTGCCAATAAACATAGGACATGAATTGATTGATAGTATGCTACGAGCTAGTAAATGCTAACAAAGATGAAAAAGTACAGGAACTTGTGCATGCCAGGTGAGGAGTGCCATCTAAGATAACAACATGTCAAGTTCAGAGACTATTGTAATTATTCAAGTAAAAGTTGAGGCCTGGAACCATGACAACAGCTCAATAGGTAAGAGCACTTATACTTACTTACAGAAGACCTGAATTTGGTTCCCAGCACCGATGTCCAGTGCTTGTCATTGTCTCTCAAGTCCTGGAAGTCCGAGCAGGCTACCATATCCGCCTAACATTTATGTGATGCTGAGGCTCCCATGTCTGGTCCTCACTTCTCACGGCAAGCAGCACTCGATGGCTTTACACACGAGCTCAAATGACTTGTAACTTTCCACTTCTCTTTTCCCTTTGTCTTCTTTTCCAAAACTCTAGGCCTGCCTTCAGAGACCTGAGATCAGACTTGAGTCACTCAAAGAAGATATTAAGGAATTCTTTAAAATATCAGGTTTGTAAAGTCTCCCTGTCTTTAAGCATCTTCAGACTTTGGGCTTCTTTCCTCAAAACTGGTATAACGTGGCTGAGGGCTTCTGTTTGGAGAGGATTGGAGTTCACAATTTTTAATAAAGCTGTGCAAACACTCAAGGACACTGTAGAAATGGCTGCTTTGCAGTAGTCAGTTGCTTTCTTCCTACTCAGAATATACCAGTGGTATTCACAGCAAACAGAGGGGAATCCCACATCAAGGGCAGAAAGCACGAGCAAGCAGATTGGAAAAGGAGATGTTGGTTCATTCGTTCATTCAGTAAGCATGTAATTTTTGTGTATATTCGCCACTGTGGCGAATATATCCTTACATAGTAGCTGGTTGTTTTACTTCCTGCTATGGCTCTTCTTCTACATTACTCGTCTATGCTTTCAGAAGAAAACAAAGCAAAACAAAAAGAAAATCTTAATTTTTTTGGACGAGAAGGGACGACCTGGCATCAACACTTGCATGTGGGAGCTCAGCTGTTAGATGGCAGCTCCTTAGAATATTCATTCTGCGTTTGCTGATGACTAGTCAACAGAAACTGGTTCTTGAGCTCTGTCTCTGGCACGGACCAGACGGTTTTCTGCCCTCCTCCGTGACACATCCATCATAGCATCAGTTCAAAGGCGTTGGCATTCATTTGGCGTGTAGACAGTGGAAGAAGGCATTACTCTTAACTCGAGAAAATGAGTCAATAGATTTACTTACATAGCAGTTAATGATTGACAAAATTATTTCATAAATAAACATGATGCCAACATTTTAGTGAGTTAAATTTTATTAAGTTGGGGCTAGAGATATAGCTCAGCAGTTAAGAGTACTGACTGCTCTTGCAAAGGACTCGGTTCAGTTCCCAGCCCACAACAACCTGTAATTCTAGGTTCAGAGGCTCTGATGCCCATTTCTGACATTTGCAGCTTCATGAATAAATTTTGGTGCACATATATACATTCAGGTGCACACACACATAAAGTAAATACATTTTGTAAGTTTAAAAATTTTACTATGTTGCATATTTAAGACACTAATATTTATTTTTTTTAACTGAAAAACAGGTTGGGAGAAGAAACTGCAGAATGCTGTTTATAGTGAACTGAATGTGTGAGTTCTTTTCTGTGTATTTTGAGATGCTGTTTCGGTTAAGTAGAATTATTTTGTAAGTAGTAAAATTATTGTTTCTGTCTATATGTGTATTTTCATTTCTCATTAGTATACTTCTAGTAAGTTAACACAAATCACTACAGTCTAGTTTGATGATTAGGTGGTACTATCTATATTACCAAATTTGTTTATAGAGAATGTATTCATTCAGTGTAATTAGGCAATGGGATAGTTCTCGACATACTTATCTTCTTTTTATTGTTAAATTTTGAATATCATACTTCTTTTTATCATTACAAACTGATCATTCTAAACATATTTTTTCTTTGCAAGATTACTATTATTACTAAGAACCTAATGCTTTTAGTTGCCCCGATTTACCATCAGGGCTTATTAAAGTGGATAGAACTTTTGCTCTAAAAATATAGCTCCAAAGTCGGGTGATAGTAGTGCACACCTTTAATCCCAGTACTCAGGAGGCAGAGTCAGGTAGGCCTCTGTGAGTTCAAGGCCAGAACTTGCTCTACAGAGCAAGTTCCAGGACAGGCACCAAAACTACACAGAGAAATCCTGACTTGAAAAACCAACCAACCAGCCAAACAAACAAACAAAAACCAAACGAACAAAAACTATACATAGCTTCAGGATGTCAGCGTAGTGGTTCATTCAATACCCCATTATTTGTGCATTATTCATGGAGTGTTCACTCTGTGCCAGTGGGATGAGAAGCACTCAGGGTGATGATTAGAAAACTAAGCTCACATCCTGCTCCCATGATGTGTAATAAGCAGGCCAATGGAGTTCTGCTCTTTTGTTTTCCCACTTGATCTGTCTCTAGCATTCTCTCGGTCCTAATACTCCCATTTCCCACATTCTCTGTCTAACCTGGTGTTGACTGGGAAGTAAGAAAACCCTGCTTAATCAGACCGCTCTGAGGTAGGTCCAGATGAAGACTTTGGACATACACTTAGTTACTTTTCTATTGTTGTGAAGAAACTCCATGACCAAGGCAACTTATAAAAGAAATTATTTATTTGGGGGTTTCCTTACAGTTTCAGAAGGTGAGTCCATGACTATCATGGTAGGAAGTAAAGCAGCAGGCAGATGAGATAGGCATAGTGTTGGAGCAGTCACTGAGAGCTTACATCTGATGGATAAGCCAAGGTAGGAGACGGAGGAGGAGGGAGGGAGAGAGGGACGGAGGCAGGCAGAGAAAGAGAGACTGGGCATGGTGTAGACTTTTGAAACCTGAGAACCTACACTTCGATGACACCCTTCCTCCAATAAGGCCACACCTCTTAATGCTTCCTAAATGGTTCCAAAAACTGGGAACCCAATATTAAAATATATGAGCATATGGGGCCATTCTCATTCAAACCTCCACACACATTTTAAAAATTATATTTTAGTGTTTTCTTATTATCATCTTCAAGTTAGTCTTTGAATTCTTAGATAACATCAGATATAAGTGATATCATTGGTAGTTCTGGCCACCAAAAGAATGGATATTTGTCATGACAAGTTAAAATATTAATTCACACAATGCAACAAAAGATACCTGCTGTGTATTATTCCCAATCCTGGGCTTTCAATCTGAGATTTTACTAATGACTTCTATTTTGGAGATATGATTTCTGGAAATAATTTTCTGTGGCAGACTGTGAAAGATTGGCAAGGCCCATTTTATTATCATTTCTCCAATACCCTACACAATGCAACTTTATTTATAGTTTAATAACTAGTTGAGAGTTCTATAGGAGCTTGTTAATACTTCCTTTCTTCTTCCTTGGGTTCTGAACAAAGTGTTAAAAATGATAAAGCAGAATGATAAGTGAAAGTTCACAATCAGACCTTCATTACTG
This sequence comes from Dicrostonyx torquatus, assembly GCA_028555095.1. Classification (NCBI taxonomy): domain Eukaryota; kingdom Metazoa; phylum Chordata; class Mammalia; order Rodentia; family Cricetidae; genus Dicrostonyx; species Dicrostonyx torquatus. Next base: position 2,496,662 of record JAQHUG010000017.1, on the reverse strand, counting down.
ATAAAGACTAAGTAGGCACATGCACATGTGTGCACACAAGTTTACATATGTAGTAGGAGGCCGCTTGTTTGTTGCCAGCCACTTTAGACCCAAAATAATGACACAGAAACTGTATTAATTAAATCACTGCTTGGCCTATTAGCTTTAGCTTCTTATTGGCTAGCTCTTACATCTTAATTTAACACATTTCTATTAATCTTTGTATTGCCACATGGCTGTGGCTTACTGGCAAGGTTCTGGTATGTCCATTCTGAAGGCGCTACATGGCTTCTCCCTGTCTCTACCTTCTTTCTCTCAGCATTCAGTTTACTTTTCTCTGCCTACCTCTATTATGTCCTTTACAGGCCCAAGACAGTCCTTTAATAACCAATAGTATTCATAACATACAGAGGGGAATCCCATATCACACATGCATGGAAACACACATAGAGTTGGATTTTTTAAAGACTAAATAAAATCTGTAGCTCATAATGAGAGTACAGAGAGACTTTGACCTGAACTCCAAGATTAGATAGTCTTAAAAACCCAGTCACATAACTAGATCAGGGTTAGCAAGCTTGGTTGAGTCCTCTCAGATTGAAAGGTTGAATAAGGTGTTAAGAATACTCATAATGAATACTTGTAACTTGAGTCAAGCCTGGGGAGAAGCTGAGGCTGTTGTATTAGACAAGCTCTGTGCCCAGGGAATGGCATATTGAGAATAGGGAAAATGTGTCGTCACTGATGTAAGCCAAAAGAAGAAAGTGGATGCAGAGTGTTCTGTTGTATCTGCCTTCACTTCTTTCTTTTTCTTTTTCTATTTTTTGACACAGGGTCTCTAATCTCTGTACTCAGGAGGCAGAAGCAGGTGGATTTCTGTGAGTTTCTAAGCCAGCCTGGTATATATAATGATTTCTATTGTACTTTTCATTAGCATCAACCATTGGGTGGATGAATAAAACAGGCAAAATTGGGGCTGGACAGATGCCTCAGTGGTTAAGAGCACTTCTCTAGGGGAAGACCCAAGTTAGATTCCTAGCACTAACTACCTGTAACCAGTAACGGATCCAACGACTCCTTCTTCTGGCTTCAATGGGAGTCTGCACTTTTGCATGGACCTCCTCCCTCCACAAATGCTTAATTAAAGGCCAAATAAACCTTTTTAAAAGCAAAATGTAAGGAATGAATATTTGTTAGGTAACATTAACTGGATCTAAACACGAGTGCGCGCACACACATACATACACATGCATGCATGCATGCACGCGCACACACACACACATGCCTAAGATTACCTCATTTTCTTTCTTTTAATAAACGCTTTAAAGATTTTAGGTTTCTATGAACAGAAAGTCTTCCACATTCTGTTATTGACATGAAATCTGCCACCCTAGCTCAGTTTGTTACTTCCCACTTCAGACTGCACACCTTCTTTCAATTTCCATTCATTTAAAATAATACATGTTTTCTATTGTATTCACAAGTATCCAGGTTATATTGGAACTAATTTGAATTGCTGAAATGCTTACTTTGTTTCAGTGTCTTAAACACTTTATATTCTTTGACTTATTTATGCATCAGGACCTAGGTTCAATGCCCAGCACTATTTCCCCAAGAGCACAAGCTTTAGAGCTACTTTTAGAAATTGAAATTCATATTATCAGCATTTTATGGAAGAGTAGTCTATCTGACATGTCCAGTGTTTTGAGATTGAAATGTTCATACTCAACTACTCAATCAAGTTACGAAGAAATTGCAAGTAATCCAATAATGTTTTAAGTAGTGTGGTGGTTTGAAAGAAAATGGCTTGTAGGGAGTGGCACTATTAGGAGGTGTGACCTTTTTGGAGGAAGTGGCCACTGGGAGTGAGCTTTGGAGTCTCAGATACTCAAGCCACACTCAGTGTCATGTTCACTGTGTGCTGCCTGCCAGCTGCGTGGACACCATGCTTCCCACCATCTGAAACTCTTAAGTCAGCCCCAATTAAATGGTTTCCTTTAATAGAGTTGCTGTGGTCATTATGTCTCCTTACAGAAATAGACAATAGGTTTCTGATTTTGTTTTCTTGAGTCATATTCATAGCTATATTTGGGCACATAGCTATATTATATGGCCCATGGGGTACAGGTTGGAAATGACTAGACCATGTCTTAGTGTCCTTAGAGAAGACCCAACAATTATCTAAGTGGTCTGCTATGATTTAAATGTCCCTTCCACGTTTATAGGTGAAATGTATTTGCCACAGTAGCAGTATTACCAGCTGAGACTCTTCAGAGCCATCAGGGCATAAGAGCCTTACATACCCTTACAGATTGTACTGGAGAAACTATAAAAGGCCAGGCTTTAGCTGTTTGCCCGGTGAGCCTCTTATCTTCTGTCTCCAGATGTTGGCACCTGGAATTTTTACTTCCTAGGGCCTAATACTGAAAGCCAGAGTGCTTCTGTTCTTAACTGATTACATTTTAGCTGGCATAGTGTTGCACACCTGTGATCTCAGCACTTGGGAGGCACAGGTAGGACCAGTTCAAGGTCCTCCTGGTCACTATAGCAAATTCCAAGTCTGCCAGGGCTACCCAATGTGACCCTGTGTGAAATACAAAGCAAAAACATTACCCATTACTAGAATGGTATAATTAAAACCTCTGTTAGATCTGGCATACACACCTGAACTGTTAACAGATACTCTATTTCATTTGTAGCATGGACTGCAGAGGTGAGTAAGTTCTTACCAAGAGAATTCATTATTCTGAGCTCAAAATGCTACTTAGCTGTCTCTTTCTGCTTCTAGGTATCCATTGCCCAGCCATCCTTCTGCACCTCCTGAGCATCTCAAAGAGCCTTTGGTGTACATGAGGAAAGCACAGGTTCGCCATGGTTCATTTCTGTTTTCTTCTTCCATGCTAAGCAATGCAATGCAGAATATATTTTTATTGGCACATATGTATTTGTTCATTATATAAAGACTGGATAAAACCTTTCAAGTAATGTTGATAATTCTTGTACACTCTGCCTTTCAGTAATCAAGGTTCATACTTGTTTAACTATAGTAATCATGGAAAACAGTACATAAAAATAAAATAAAAGGGTCATAAACCATACTGGCTTGAAGTTTGAAATAGGGTAAAACCTTCTATAACCATCTATTCCACATGGCCTGTGCACTTAAAAGAATGGAATATAGATGAACTAATGCATTAAAGACAAGCAAAAGGAAAAACTAAAACAAGTTAAGTACAAAAACTGCTAGAAAATAACATGTAAAGTAACCGAGCCTGTCCCATGTTCCCATCTCTCTAGCTGTCCTTCACTGGGCGCAGCCCATCTTCCTCTCTGTCACAGCCATGCCTGTGGGCCTTCCTTTGAGGGCTAGATGGGGCTGTGGGGCCATTGCAGCCAGAGGCTGGGTTCTTCTCTCCAGTGTGGCCTCAGAAGTAGATTAAATTTTTTATTATGAAACTTTCAAATCATTCCTACAGAAATCCTGTGCCCTCATCCCTCTGCTCCAGCGGTCTGACCATTGCTGTTATAGAAAATGCTCTGCTGTGTCCAGTTGCCAAGTTCACAGTAGTATACATTAGCAAGAGTCTTTTATTTTCATTAAAACTCCTCCTAATCAGATGTTGATGGGGACAGTGTAACAGAAACCATGGAGATTTTGAAGAAATATGTAATATTTATTCTAGGTGGTATCTCTAGGGCCAGATCATATCGAAGGCTTTTTATGGGCCCATCTTACAAGCCTCCTCTCAGGCTTCAAAGGAGACACTACTGTAAGAACTAGGATCTGAGGGGTAAGGAAGATCAGCTCCCCGTTTTCTTCTCATTATGTGCCATTTATTGTTCTCTGGGCTGCAGAGTTCCCAGCTTACATACACATACAGACACAATCAGCAGTTCTCTGGCAACAGCAAGGGTACCAGGCATGCATTTCTCAGGGCCATGAAAACCGATAAGGGCTCACAAAGCAGGTGCCTGTATCTTACTTATTGGCTAAGGGGGGCATGACTTGTGAAACACTCGGGTATATTTTAAGGATATAAGGATTTAAGGATCAATAGAAGAAGGGAATATGATTTCTAAGAGGAGAGAAGGGGATTTTGTGTGTTAAAGCACACTTGTGTGGTTAGTTAAGCTAGAAGTTTGTAAACAAATAAGTGTAGAAAAGGGAAGAAAACACGGCAGCGCTGTGCACTTTCTGAGCACTTTCTTCAGCAGTGGCTGGGAACACAGCCTTGTGGTGTCCAGGGCAACCAGGGTAATCTGCTGGAGGAAAGTGGGTGGTGTTTGATCTGCATTAGCATGTCACCAAATGTTAGCTGATTAAAGGGAGTTTCTCAGCTCTAGAGATCACATCTAAATTGGCTAGATCAAAGGGAAAAGCTATGGCTACATGGCATAAAATCCAGCTTCGGGCTAAGCAGCAGATGCTTGTTCTCGCTGACCCCTACATGAGAAGGAATTCCTTTCTCCAGGGCTGGATAAATGAGCCACAGCTTTCTCCTGTATCTTTAGAAGTAAAGGCACAAACAGTTTGATTTCCTAGCCTAAGATCTTGTATCAATAAAACCGAGGTGAAGGTAAGTAGGAGAGCAGGGTAAACTGAGGCTGCTGTCTCCCAAGTCAGCTGTGGGAGAATTCAAGGCACCCAGTATATATTCTATGCATCACAATTATACAGCCAGATGAGAAGTCATCTTCCAGACTACCCACATATATGTGCCTGGTAGATAGAATGTTTTCATGAGATAAACATATAAGCAGTTGGAAACACCCAAAGCTATCCTTAGGGAATAGGTGAAGTTGACTCATGAGAGAAAATACAGATAGGAGCAATTGATTTCCACAGCCAGTAACTCAATGGCCTTGCCAGGTGAGGCTCCTTACCAGAGAACCACTCTTCTGGTAGCTCGGCCTGTTGAACGCTAGTTATCCTGCTGTACCTCTCATGGCCCTTCTTACCAGAGGAGGGGCATGGGGATTTTAGAACTATAAGCAAAGAATATGAAGATGCATATAAAATAACAGGATAGAAACCATAGAAAGTATCAGGAGGGTATTCCAGTGACTGAAATTTTGAAGTCATCCACATTAATTTTTTTTACAGCTTTTATTCCCAACATAAATTGGGGGGGGTAACAAGTCTTTATTAACATGATACAAAGGATAACTCACACAGTCAATTGCTTTATCACTCAGACATCAAATCATTAGCATTCTGTTGTCTAGGCAGCAAAGCTTCTCTAGGTCACAGATCGTGAAGGTTGCCCTTCCCCAGGTGACCTCAGTTACAAAAGAGGGGGCAGAAGTATGTTTGCATATCTGATCACCTGTCAGGATGGAATGGAGCTATCTTATTGTCAAAAGAACCAGCAATCACATCCTGAGTTGGGACATGCAATATGCTTGTCAGTCATTTGAGTAATCTCCAAACTCTCTGACCGTCAGACAACGTGGAAATGGGTCCACATTTCTCATCCTCCACAAAATAGTATTGATTTATTTATTTGTATGAAAGCATGATAGTTAAATATATTCATAAAAGAATTGTGTGGCTTTTGTTATAAAGATTTAAACTGAAACAAAAACTAGAAGGTA
>JAQHUG010000017.1:2475736-2490144 GCA_028555095.1 Dicrostonyx torquatus | reverse complement strand
AAAAAAACCTCACCTCCCTCCTCTATCTTTCCAATACCTCTTCATTCATCCTAGTGGCATTGAGTGCTGTGGTGTGTCATATAGTATACTCTTTTGTTTAGTCAGCCTCACCAGCAAAATGTTGATTTCAGTGAGTCATTGGTCTGGTTCAAGGCCTCTGGCACACCATCATCACTGGACCCTCATCAAAACATCTTTCAGATATTCTGCTGTTGCCATGAGTCATGGAGATCCTGTGGCTATTGTTCTGCAGGACAAGTCCCTTACAAGTTCCAGCAGGTCATAGATGTTAGGGTAGGCCAGCCCAAGGCCTAGAATGTGAGCCTGGGTGGTAGCTGCACTTGTCAGTACAGGCTACTGGGACCATCCCCTCAGGCAAGGGGCAGAACCAGCTTTCCTAGGCCCATGCCATGGGGCCAGTTCTCCCATGCCTGTGATGATGGGTGGGGCCATCTCTCCCAATTTTGGTGTGGGGGGAGAATAGGAATGGGAGGAGGAGGCAGCTCTCTCATGAGGGACAGGACTACTTTCCTGCTGCAGCATCTAGCCAGGGGCAGGGCCAGCTATCCCAGGGCCAGTGAAGGGCAGGACTGGTCCAGCATGGCCCTCTGATTTTAACATGCATGGTTTCTATGATTCTCTTTGGTAATATGGGCCATGGACATCAACGCAAACCCCAGTTGCATCAGAACCAAGGACCCAGATATGGCCCTCTACAACACCTCGGGTCCAGAGGTCCTCATCGCCCCAGTTGGCCGTGCAGGCCAATCAAGTAGGCATGGCTCTGGTGTCATCATGGCCGCCGACACAAACATGGCCACAGACCCCAGCACCTGTGTGGCCTTTGGTGGCAGCATGGACTGTGGATGGACATCATCACAGACCCCAGCTGTGGTAGGAGAGAAGACCCAGATATGTTTCTTGGCAGCAGCCTGGGCTTGGATATTTTTTAAAAAAAAACAAAATAAAACATTTTTTTCTTGAGGCAGGGTCTTACTATGTAGCCCTGGCTAGTTTGAAATTCACTGATCTCAAACTCACAGAGATCCATCTGCTTTTGCCTCTGTAGTTTTGGTATTAAACGTATGCATCACCATGCCTGGCAGAAATTTTTAATTAATTAATATAGAAAAATTACCAGTTTTAGCATGTTAGATCTGAGAAACAAAGTGCAGAGGTTCTAGCATGACTGGAAGAAGAGGTGGACAGGTTAGGTAGTCTGACTGCAATTGGTCCCCATAAGCTCATAGGGAGTGATACTATTAGGAGGTGTGGCCTTGTTGGAGGAAGTGTCACTGTGGGGGTGGGCTTTGAGGTTTCCTATGCTCAGGATGCTGCCCAGTGTCTCAGTCAACTTCCTACAAGATGTAGGACTCCCAGCTACATCTCCAGCACTGTCTGTATGCCACCATGCTCCCTGCCAAGATAACAATGGACTAAACCTCTGAAACTGTAAGCCACCCCAGATTAATGTTTTTCTTTATAAGAGTTGCCATGAACATGGTGTCTCTTCACAGCAAAAAAACAAAAAACAAAAAAAACAAAACACCTAACTAAGGCAAGTAGTAACTTCTTCATCCCTGAAACTGCAGTGCTGACTCTGAGTGGTCACAGTTTATTCTGTCTATGATGGATTCTGTTTTATTATTTCAGACTCAGGATTTGTCATACAGCAGCCTCCAGGCTCAGTGCAGTCTGCCACCTATGGTTTAGGGCTAACAATGCAGCCTGCCACCTATGTCTTAGGGCTAACAGTGAAACCTGCCACCTATGGTTTAAGGCTAACAGTGAAACCTGCCACCTATGTCTTAGGGCTAACAGTGAAACCTGCCACCTATGGTTTAAGGCTAACAATGAAACCTGCCACCTATGGTTTAAGGCTAACAGTGAAACCTGCCACCTATGTGTTAAGGCTAACAGTGAAACCTGCCACCTATGGGTTAGGGCTAACAGTGAAACCTGCCACCTATGGTTTAGGACTAACAAAGGCCACTTTTACACATGTTTGTAACTGACTACAAAGCAAATTAAGAATAATATTAATAACTGTGTTTTGTACAACAGAAGAATGGCCACAACTGAAGGCTGACAGGATAAACACTGATGGGGCAGTGGCAGTCTGAATTCAAATGCTGTCACCAGTGGGGTGAAGTCTGACAGTTCCATACAAAGATAAACGTGTATTGTGACCCACAAACTCCATCCCCTATCTTTTGCCCAAAATATAAAAAAACAGTGTCCATGAAAAGACTTTTAGAAAGATGTTCACAAAAACCTTATTCCTATGAGCTCCAAACTAGAAATAACCTGGTTGTCTGTCACTTAGTAAATAATTAATAATCTATTTCCTCTGTACAGTTGGATTGTTGTTATATGGAGGGAGGCTGCTTGTTCGTTTCCTGGCTATCCAGACTCCTTTAATAACCACACAGAAACTGTATTAATTAAATCACTGCTTGGCCAATTGCTTAAGCTTATTGCTAGATAGCTCTTACATCTAGAATTAACCCATTTCCATTATTTTATATTTTAGCATGAAGCTCATGGCCTACCAGCAAGGTTTTAGCATGTCTGTCTCTGGCAACAGCTCCATGGCTTCTCTAGACTCTGCCTTCCTTCTCCCAGCATTCAGTTTAGTTTTCCCTGCCTAGCTAAGTTCTACCCTGCTCTGCTATAGGCTCAAAGCAGTTTATTAGTGGTAATCACAGCATACAGAGGGGAATCCCATATCAGATTGTCATTCAAAAATGAAGAAAAACAAGCTATCAATACATACTATAGTATAGATAAACCTCCAACATATTATATTGAGTCATATTAATCTTCCATAAAAAATGTAGGCTAGAGAGATGGCTGCTCTTCCAAAGGTCCTGAGTTCAATCTCCAGCAACCACATGGTGGTTCACAACCATCTATACTGGGATCTGATGCCCTATTCTGGCATAAAGTCATACATGAAGATAGAGTACTCATATACATAAATAAATAAGTCTTTAAAAAATTATGCTATATTATTCTATTGATAAGTTTTAGGATGGGAATTAATCTATAAAAGGAAAGTTTCAGAATAAGGAAGTTTGAAGGTAGGGGTTTAAAGGAGGAAGTATGAGGAAATTTGCTGTGGATGACAATCATATAATCATATTCAGTGTCTTGGTTATAGTTTAGGTTGTACATGTATATTTATTGTTTGATCCACATGGAATGATACATTTAGATTATACATTTTCTTTTATATAAACTAGCTACATGCTGAGGTAAGAATTAGTGGTGGTATATATATGAATGTCCAGTTGAATTATTTTTCATCTTTCATGTGTGACAATTTTTATAATTTGTAAGCAGTGAGGAAAAATAAGTCACAGCACAGGAAAATGATGGGAATTATAAAAATATGTTTTTGAAAATAGTACTTAGTCATTTATATATTGTCTCTGACTCTTTTTGAACTGCAGGAATTAAGTAGCTGCACTAGAGACCCCATGACCTGCAAAATCTGTAGTATTACCTGTCCTTTTGCTCCAAATGTTTACTGCCTTAAGAGCATCTGTCCCCAGCACCCATCATAGTGTCTAGCCTAGAAACTTCTGAATAGGTATCTTTTGAATTAATCAGTTCCTTAACCATACCATATGAAATATCTCTTTCTATTAGGCCTTTGTCGCTGTGGTAAGTGCCTGAGAGAACCACTTCAGAAGGAGGATAGATTTGTTCTGGTTCTCAGTTTTGAGAGGTTCAGTCCATGATCCTCCAGCTCCATTGCTTCTGTGCAGTGTTGGAGCAGAACATTATGGTGGAAGGGTACAGAGGAACAGATCTGTTTATCTTTTGGTCGACAGAAACCAGGGAAGGAAGAGGGCCAAGGGTGAGATACATCTTTAGAGACCCAGTTTCTCCAGCTCATCTGCCTCCTACTTCCCAATAACACAATAGTATTATCCATCTTAAGGGAACAACTCATCAGTTATCTCAGAGGCCTTATGATCCCTTCACTTTTGAGCTCATGGAGTCATCTCACATTTCACTCCCTAGTTCCTAAAAGTTTTTGTCCTTCTTATAAGGTGAGATGCCGTTTAGTTCATCTTCAAGAGTTCCCATATTCTTAACAATTCTGTTATTGCCCAAACATCTAATTCCAAATTGTCTTCTAAGACTTAGGGAAAAGTCTTTTCTGTGAACCCTTATAAATTTTAAAAAGCAAGTTACATGCTTGCACAAATGAGTGAACAATTGTATTCGAACAGATAGTTACATACTTACACAGTGGTACAGAGTGAACAATTCTATTCCAGAAGATAGGCAATAGGGTCATGGAAAGGATGGATCAAACCAAAGCAAGACTTCAACCTAGCAGAATATTAATCTGTCATCTGGGACACATGGTGGTTTAATGTGAGCTCCAGGTGGCTTGGCAGCCCCACCACTGCAAGTGTTTCCAGCTGCAGTCCACATGGCTTCTCTCCTATCCTGGCTATTCTCACAGCCTACAGCTTTTCTCTCAAACATTCCACATTCCTGACATCTGATGTGGGATTCCCCTCTGTACGCTGTGAATACTATTGGTGAATAAAGAAACTGCCCTGGCCTGTTGATAGGGCAGAACTTAGGTAAACTGAGTACTGAGAGAAAGGAGACAGAGTTAGGGAGAAGCCATGGAGCTGCCACCGCGGACAGACATGCTGAAACTTTGCTAGTAGGCCATGACCTCGTGGTGATGCACAGATTAATGGAGATGGGTTAAATTAAGATATAAGAGTTAGTCACTAAGTAGCTAGTGCTAATGGATCAAGCAGTGATTTAATTAATACAGTTTCTGTGCAATTATTTCGGGGCTAAACAGCCGGGGACAAACGAACAGCCTTCCTCCAACAGGCATCATTTTATACTTATTTGAAATCTGGCTGGATGCCTCCATGACCATGGAGCACTTACGTTTTGCAGGCTTGCATGAATGACAACAAGGTTGCCTCAACTTGAGTGATAACCAGGTCTCTCTGGACTGTACCTGCAGCAACCTCTGCCTCTCTGGCCAGCTGAGCACAGTGACTCTGTGCCTATAGGGCGCTCTGTTTCAAGGGTGCTCTATTCTTATGAGAAAAACCTTTCAAATGAATGTACCTTTTGTAATTTTGAGTTTGTCATAGGTAGGCTTTGGCCAGTTTCTGAGATGCCTTTAAGATGTCTGACTTGTCTCAATTTCAAATATCTGGCTTTTTAAAAAAGTAGTGTGAATCTCTTCAGAAAACAAACCTGCCCTAATCTCAATTTTACATAGACTTTTCTGACCAAACTTCAATATTTGTAAATCTTTCTGATTTGTTTCTTTTTTCTCCTTGTTCTGGCCATAAGCCACATGGTCAGGTTTTCTCATAGTAATGACCCTACTCCTGGTATTAATTTTCTATTAGGCTTTTCATCACTGTGACAAATATCTGGGAGAAAAACTCAAGAAGAGGGAAAGTTTGAGGCTCACAGCCACAAAAGCTTCAGTGCATGATCAGTTGGCGCCTGTGCTCTGGTTCATGGTATGGCAGAAGGCTGTTGAGGAACAGATTTTCTCAGATAGAAAACAGATAAGGATGAGGGGTAGAGGACAAAGTGCATCTTTATAGGATATGTCCCCAGTGACCTAACAGATAAGGATGAGGGGTAGAGGACAAAGCGCATCTTTACAGGATATGTCCCCAGTGACCTAACAGATAAGGATGAGGGGTAGAGGACAAAGTGCATCTTTACAGGATATGTCCCCAGTGACCTAACTCCTCCCACTAGGCCCCACCTCCTACTTTTCACTATCTGCCAATAGTGAGATTTTATTATAAATCCATCAGGTTAATTCCTTAGGGCAGAACCCTCAAAACCCAAGCACTTCCCCACTTTTGACCCCCAGTTAATGCGTAGCTTGTGGAGGAACATCTTGTATTCAAACCATAAGGACATTCTCCTAATCAGTGTCGGTCTTTCTTCCTTTACTTCCTGTCCATAGGAAAGCCAGTTCAGTTCCTTGCCCTGTTGAGCACTTTTCTCCAGTTTCCATGGAGCCTACTTAGTCTAGATCTCATGACTACCATTTTATCACGTGCCTTCTTGTGCCTCATAATCTTTTGCTCCTTTAGACTTCTTTTGTTTGCTGTTCAAGTCCTTGACATAATGGTGGTTCTACTGTCTGTTCTGTCCTCTCAAACTGTTAACAACTTAGGGGTCAGGAAGTCACTTAATTCTCTTAATAATTAGTCCAGAATCATGTATTTAACTTTTAATAGATTTATTTTTCTGCCAGCTAGTAATTTAATACTTTTACTTAGTATCTGCCTTCCATTTAGACTGTACCAAAACGTCACCATGCTTTGATGACTTACAGTTCTACTAGCGTCCTATTCGTCTTTAGTGTCTGTCCTTTACTTTGTTGAGAATGTTGTGATTGTCTCATAAACTAGGCCATTTAGTGCACCTCTGTGATTCCCGTTGTCTAGGAAGTGGAGCCCCTAATCTTAGCATTTAAGAACTCTCCCTCTCTGTCCTCGGCCTCCCCTTCCATGTTACTATCCTCTGCTGCTCATCTAGGTCATTGTGTCCTTTCCTTCTGCATTATGAACGCCGTTTGCATTTTCTTCTGTCCTGGCAAGAGCTTTCTGCTTAGTTTGTGTTATCAAGATGCCATCTATCTTGTGAGGCTCAATTAAGGTGGCATCTTTTCTCTGATGTCGTTGTCCAGTACCCCCAGTGAAAGGATTTGCCCCTCCCTTCAACTTCACAGCTCTCTGCTTGATAGCCCTTAGCATAAGCCGCAGCAGCAGTTTCTGTGCACACCTTCCCCACCAGCTGTGTGCCCCCAAAGGAAACTTGAGCCACCTTTGCGCCCGTCGCGTCTGCTCTCCTGACTGCTATGCAGCAGGAACTTAGTTTATGTTGAACTAAAAATTACAGCTTTTCTGGCTTCCAGAGTCATGTAAGTTTGAGCAGCATTGGATTAAGTGAAATTTAAACATTTAAAATTTTATCCAGAGTTATTTAAACTTCCATGATTGTGAAACCCCGTTTCTGTGTAAGAAACCTTGGGACCTACTTTGGTGTATTCAAAGACAGCAGTATATGGAGAAGCTAGTACAAGTGCAGTGCTTGTAAGTGGATCACTTTTCTTTTAAACTGGTGCTTGGAGCACACAGAGGTCTTAGGATTTCATTTGTGGCCATTTGTCTAGTACTCATGACAACTGATGAGGTGGTCACTCTGCCTCACTTCACCAAAGCAGTCAGTGGTGGACTGGACCTTGACCTGGACAGTATGCACCTGAGTCCGTACTTCCTGGTGGGATTCATTGAGCCCTTATCTACTTACAGAAACCATGTGAATGTCTATCGGTCCCCAAAATGCCCTACAGGACACCCTCCCAATGCCTTAAAGGACTTCTCACTCGGCTCTAGTTCTCAAAACATTCCTTTTTCTCTCATCTGTGTTTGGCTGGGGTTCAAAACTTTAGTATATGGGCCCAAGAGCACTGACTATCCAAACTTCAGTAGAGTTAATGTCATAGCTGTATGGACAATATCTGATGCAGAGCGAGAAGTAATCGGTGTTTGTTGAGTGAACTAACGGACACAACTATCTTTGCCATGTCTATGAATCTCATAATAATATCTTTTCTTATTAGAGTAGATATTGCTAGTGAAAAACAATGATTGTTTCTTTTGTTTCAGGGAAGTTGGGAAAAAAGAATCTTGAAGAGTTTAAATAGTATGTGCACTGAGCTGAGTATTCCATTGGCACGAAAGGTAAATTTAACATTTTTAACATTTTCTGCTGAAATACTTTTGTGAGTTAAGTACTGAAAAATGTCACAAAGTTGTGTAACTGTTAGCCTTGTTAATCTTCATTTTCTGGTGTATCAGGTTTCTTTTTTTAATGAAAATCTGTAAGTGCCAAATGTTTGGTTATGTCTTAGACATATTCTTACTTTGTGTAACTTTAGTGATTGTTATAATGAACCTGTGCTATAGCCTAGTTAGACATTTGTCTGTTGTCTTAGTTACTTAGCTATTGTTGTGCTAAAACAGTGAGACCAAGGCAAGTTATAGAAGCAAGGGTTTATTTGGAGCTTACTGATCCAGAAGGGTAGAGTCCATCACTATCACAGTGGGGAAGCTTGGCAGGCCTTAGGCAGGCGTGGTGACTGGAGCAGCAGCTGAGAGCACAAGCGGGAATCAGAGAGTGAAATGGGAACGGTGCAAACCTTTAGCTCACGAAGTGTGCACCCTCGGTGACATTGTTTGTTCAGTAAAGCCATACCCCTTAACCTCCACAAATAGCGCCACCAGTGGGAAGACCAAGTATTCCTGTGCCCGAGACTTTAGGGGGCATCTCATTCAAACCACCGCAGCTGTAAGGAGTGAGTGCACCTTCAAGATTTTAATGATATCAAGTCTTTGTGTATTCTGAGTTGGTGAACACAGGAGCACCATTCCTCAAAGGCCTTGATGACTGCAACCCTGTCATTGGCAATATGATAAGATCGTCCAGTGTTAGTAGAAGGAATGTAAAATGATTTGTTGTAGCTCTGCAGACATGGGGTTATATTTAGATCTAGTCCTTACTTAATGGTGGGAGAGGTAGGAAATGAAAGAAAAGTCACTGGGAGTCTGTTCTAGATGCTGTGGATGCTCACAAATAGGAGAGAGAGAGTTTCCCTTCACCTCCTTCCCTGTCTGCCACTTATCCTCCACTATTGAGTAGATCGGGAGCACAGACTTTTGATGAGAGCCCAGGAGAACTCTCCAGGGTAGTGTATAGAAAACACTTAGACGACAGTCTGTCTGGATATGTGGTGTGATACGACGCTGTCTTGCACATCAGAAGATCGTGCTACTGAATCAGTCACATTTCCTCAGCCAGTCCTCTTGCATTTCCGAGCTTGCTGATGGGGTGAGAACCATAGGATGTGATGTGGCTGAGGAGCAGGCAGTTCTTTGTGAGGTTTACTGGTCAGTCTGATCATTTACCTTCTTTTCTTGGACTCACTAGCACCAAGTCCTAACTAAGCTGCTGAGACTAGATGTTTCAATCATTTTGAAAGTTAATTTAAGTGTAATTCCAAAGAAGTTTTCCATGTTTAATTTGTTCCTCATATTCTATGGTACCTTTTTAAACTTACTTAAACTTACCTTTTTTAAAGTTACTGAATTTGAAACTAATTAAAACATTTTTAGAGACCAGTTGGAGAACAGAAAGAACTTCTGAATAAATGGAATGAAATGGGGACTGACGAGCCAGGTATGTGAAGTATTTTTGCAGGATTTGTCTTTGACTGAAATAATGTACTGCTTCATTTGAAGGTGTAGCAACCTTCCAGCTCCACTAATCCCCTGCCGTCTGATTTGTTTGTTTCTAGTTTGCAGCTTAAAAATTCCCAACTTTAGGCTGTGTTTTCTATTGTTTAGCCAACATTAAATCACTTTTTGATTTTTTTCAAATATCATTTTAAAACATTTTTATTAAAAAGTATATAATCTTTTTATTCCCCTCTTCTATGATGTTCTCTTAGGTGTAGGAGTTTTGTTAGTAGATTTATCAACTGGGGGAAAGATTGTAAAAGACAGAGGCCAGGAGATCTGCTGTGAGATTCTATCTTCTGTATAGGACAGGGAAGCTGTCAATGACAACAGCACAGCTGGGCAGCCTAAACAAGACCTGAACAAGGACAACACTAGTTGCTATGCCAACATGGATGGGGAAAAATCTCATAAAGACCCCACTCCTAAAGAAAGACCTGTAGACGGTTAAGGTCTGCTAAGAGAGAGGGAAAACTGGCCTTCCCTAGGGATGCCCCAAGTAGCTAGCCAATATCAACTATTCTGCCCTGTTGCTTATAAGCAACACTAATGGACTTGGTTGATTGTGTTTATAGATTTATATGTATGTATGCATGTAATAATAATAATTAAAGAGAAAACACAGTAAAAATCATACATGAAAGCAGAATGAGGGCTTGGAGCTAGAGAGAGTGGAACAGTGGGGACAGGGGGATAGTGACAGGGGACTGAAGTAATGAGAATATGCTGTTCCCACGTATGAAATGTCATAACGAAGCCCATCAGTTTGTGCAATTAATAAATGCAGAAATTAAAAAAAACCCAAGTAAATAAAATTCATTCAATAGCTTCCCGAGACTTGTCTTTTAGTGAAAGTAGAAATTCTGTAAGGTTAATTTGGCTGAGATGCTAAGGAGATTGACCAATGAAAAGTAAATGTCAAGAATTAAAATGTTTTTAAATTGTATTTTGTCTCACTTTAAATTCAATATATAGCCAGATTTAGAACTATATAATGAGTAACAACGGTGCATTGTAGATGCCTATAATTATGTGGACAGATGCAGACAGGACTGCCCATGTCTTGTGGCCCCCACTGCTCAAGCTAGTCTGTGAGCCTACTGTCATAGGAAATGTTGCACCTGAAATCAGGGAAGTTAAACACAAGCGGATAGATTCACTGCGAATGCATTATTGGTATTCTAAATACTTTGAAAATTCTCATACAGAATCTTTGTATGAAACTCTTAAGATCCTCTATAATATGTTGTTTAAGTTGTCAAGGACTGTGTTTTTATTTCTGTTCCCAGTGTTTCACACATTGTACAACAAATAATCAATACTCAGTAACATGTGCTTCACCTCTATAGAAACACAGCAATGTGACATTAATACTTATTGTTCATCTCATATGTTAACTGAAATTTTGTTTTACTCTAACTCATCCCAGATTTAAGCCTTTTTCGGCCTGTTTATGCTCCTAAGGACTTTCTTGAGGTATGTTCTATGGGATAGATATGCAAATAGGATGGATGTAGTTGAAGGCTGTGCATGACCCAAAACGGCTTTTTAACCTATGGTTTTACAACAGGAATTATCATGTTTGGCAAGGGCAAACTTATACAAAAAACTAACCAGGCTTGTTGTTTACTTTAAAGGTATTAATTAATCTCCGCAACCCGAATTATGAAAATGGTGATTCTCTTAGTTTTAGGACTCATTTGGGTTTAATCCAAGTTCCTCTGAAAGTAAAAGACATCCCTGAATTGGTAAGTATTGATATTGAAGAATAAATTAATGTTCTAATAACCACTAGAAAAATATTTTGATGCAGCATATATCTATTGTAAGAAGTCATAGACATATTAGCCAATTACTGATTTGATACCTTTTTAGCTGGAAACATGTACATAGAAAGAGCAAGTTTGAATGTAAGCCAAAGTAAGCTTACATTGACCTATAAATGTTTTGTCCATTATTTCAATAAAGAGCAAATATTTATGAGGGAGTTTGCTGGGTCTCAGGTGTCTGATATGTAACTGTGAAAATTGGAACTGATATAAGATTTATCAAAGGATATTTAAGAAAGCACATGTTATTTAATTTAATCAACTTTCCTGAAGCTCAGAACATGGTGAGACACTGAGAGAAACTGCATTTGCTCTGGAACCCATCCTTTTGGGGAGGCATTAGTTTTTAAAATTAATTTTGAGATTTCCTGATGGCAGAGCCATGTTGTCATCACTCCTTCTGTCACTCATTCCAGAATAATAAAGGATACAGCACTGTCAGCACGTCTGTGGTGACACTCTGAACTTTAAAGATGCAGAGGTCGTGATAAATAACCTAAAGCCGGAGAAGTCAGACCATATGGGAAGTGTGGATGAGAGGTGCACACGCACCACCCCGTCTGCGGGCTCCACATCTTCCTGTCTGTGATCTGCTGCATCCGGCTAGATCCGGACTATTCTCCGTTTGCCAGCAGGCCTCCTATTATTTTGTCACTAGAAAGATGATTTTGGAGTGACACTTGAAAGATGTCAGCAGGAGAAAGTTGTGTCCCTTCTGGTTCCCAGGTATAATAATGTTGTCTATGGCCCAGCTCCGGGCTGCTCTTCTTGGAAGTTTTTTTTCCCACTCTGGTCTTGATCATGGCCTTGAGCACTGGAGGACACTCTTCTGATTCTTACTTGTATTTAGTTCACGCTCCTAGAAGCCATGGTTGCTTTCTGCATTTGCCACTCCTGTTTTTTTCCTCTTGACATCTGTGGCATGCCTTTTCTTTCTTCAGTAGAAACTGACTGACAAAGAAGCAAATGGTTTTCTTTGTAGAACCTTGAGAAGACTCAAAGGTCAGAGTACCCTGGAGACTCTGTGGAGCACTGTCTGGCAGAGCTCCTTCCCACTCCAGAGTCACATGACTCTCCCCACCCCCATAGGAGCCCAGAGGCACATTCACCAGATACAGATTCAAAACAGCTCTTAACCCCAAACCTCTGATGTGCAGAAGGAGAGAGAAGCCATTCACACAGGGATCAAGTGAAATCTATGGAATATTGAGGGTGATATTCCTGTCCCTGCTCCTATGCTTTCCCACCCTCCACTTACTCTAGGACACCAGAAAAGCTTGGTGAGGGTTTGGAGAACCCTTATATACAGCATAATTGGCTGGCTAAGGAGTTGTCTAACAGAGTGGCCCACCATACTCTAGGGAAGTCTTTGCTGCATAGCTTCCAATCACGTTTTTCTTGCTTTATTCCCAGAGTGGAGTGATGAACTTAAAATTCCCAGATATTTAAACTGCTGCAGTATGAGAGCATGAGGCAATGAGTTCAGAGACCAGAAAGAGAGGGGCTCGGGGAAAGAGATGACAGTGAATGAGCCCGAGAATATGAATTTACAGAAGGACCACTAGTAGGTGTTCAGATGTTTAAGTTTTGGACTTCCGGTGACATGAAGAGAACAGGCCCCGGCTTGGCCCCGTAAATAGTTTAGATTTATACAATGACACAAGCAGAAAACAGCAAACATGCCAGTGTTCCAAGCCCTGGTGTTGAGCATCTATTCTCTGGTAGTCTCAAGCTCTGGCTCCAGGCTTGGATTGGTCTGTTTTGAATGTCGGTAGAGTCTTTTCCCTTCTCTTTTTTTCTCTTCGTTGACATTTCTAGAAATTCTCTTTTTCTATGGTTAGAATAGTATTTGTTGGGAAAATAACAATTGCAGGTTCTACCCTATGGCCTATGATCTCCCAGTCATGGAGTCTGACAAGGATTATAGCATCAGGCATGACAGTCCCTCTTGTGGAGCAGGCCCTCAAGTTCCATCAGAGAGTGGTTAGTTACAGCATAACAATCACGCCTTTATTGCACCAGTGAGGCGCGTCTTGCCTGCCAGGTCCGTGTGGTAATAATATGCAGGGTATGGTTACTCCTCATCTGTAGTCATTAGGGCAAGTCCCTGCCATCCTTATGCTGGGTCAGGGTGATTCTGACTCTGAATTCCTGGGTTATGTACTCTTCTGCATTACAAGGAAATTTCTAGAAATGTAGATCTACTATCTCTAAAGAGAGCTTGTGACTAATTTATTGGAGCAGCCAGATGGGACTAGACACTGGTGCTCAGTATTTACTGGGCCAGGTGCTTTGATAAGTACTGGGAAGCTCAGTACTAAGAGACAGTTCTCTTCCTCAAAGGACTACAGGCTAGAGGGGGATGGACAGACAGGAAAAGGACAGGTCTAGTCTAGTCTAGTCTAGTCTAGACTATCTAGAAAAGATAATGTATTGAGAATTCCTTTTGCCAGCCTGGAACAGCAAGGAAGGTCTCTACAGAGGCACATTCCCTAGGGTCAGTTTTGACGGAAATCTGATTATTTGCTAAGGTTGAATAAAAATAGTCAAGAGCGATGACATGGAAAATGGACACCCAGATCTCACATGTCATAAGTAACTCTTCATCTTGATTACAGAGCCTAGTATTGAAGTGTTTATTAGTCATAGATTTGTGTTTTAGTATCCAGATAAATGCTAATGCATAATCATTAACAGTAATGATTCAGTGAAGGAAAAGTCATAAAATACATGGAAGACAGTGTTTGAAATGGAAGAATCATGAAACTCACTATCAGATAAAATTTGGAAAAAATTAAAATTAGCTCAATTTTAAAGGAGACTGAAGTATGGCTCACCAATCAGAATAGTTATAAAGCATTGAAGCAACTATTAATAGAAATATTTAATTACTTGTAGAATAAAATAATATGGTTAACATGGGGGGTTTTCTATGCTTACAAAATACAGATGTGATTATTGTCCTAGGACATTGCTAGATAAGTGAAGGAAGTTATTATGAATAATTCTAATTCATCCTTATTTTAGCTGAGCACTTAATGGTTCAGTTTTGCTCAAAAATGAACTTGTTTTGGATATTTGTGGTTTGGATTCTTATCATCAGAGGAAGATACCAAATCATAGAAAACCCAGAAGTTTATGTTGGTAATTTTGGACAATGTTAGATAGAATTGATAAGTGTGATGAGTGAGTGAGTGGCTCTGTGTGCACATATGTGCATGTGTGCATGTGTGCTGTGTGCATGTGTGCGTGT
>JAQHUG010000017.1:2453561-2469395 GCA_028555095.1 Dicrostonyx torquatus | reverse complement strand
GTTTTTATTTAACCAATGAAAGCAACAGAAATACAGGAGGACCCTCCTACATCTTTGAGTTTTTTAAAATGTATAGAAATATTTTTGTATAAGAATATATTCTGTTTTAACAAAAGAAAACTTAGTATGTCCATTTTTGTTCCCCAATTAAATGTGTAAACTCTCTTTTAGCTACCTAGGTAAAGGCTTTCTGCATTTAGGTTGCATATTCGGGTTTTCAGAGCCAGTGTTCTAGTGTGTGATAGTGGTGCCTATAACTCAGAAGGCTGAGGCAACAGGGTTGTGAGCTTGAGACCACCCTGCTTAATGAGATTAAGACCAGCCTGGACAGCAAGATTCAGCCATAAACAAACAAACAAGTTCTTATGTTTTCTATGATAGTTATCCAACTTTAAAAATAATTAAAGTATCAGCACTGGGGAAAAATACTTCTTACTCTAAATGTAAGTTGATCATATTTGTGTCTAATAATTTTATTTCTTTTAACATTTTTAGAACTTTTTGAAAATGAGCATGTGCGTATTGGGCAAAAAGGTAAGTTCAGTCAGGTTTATTGAATTCTATAAAAATGAGACAGCTCTAGGTGACTGTCCCCATGACATAGCCTCGGTTGAAATTTATTCTCTGTAAAGTGAAGCTCGGGAGAGTCATAATATTTAACCGAGCAGGTAATCTAACAGAATCTTTATTTAGAAGCAAGTGCAGCGTGTTAGCTGTCTTAGTCAGTGTAAATTAAGCACACGGCTGGCTCCCTGAACAGGAAATGCAGACCCACATTCGTCAGCCACATGAGAGCCAGCACTCAAGAGCAGAATTTCATATCACTATCAAGCAGGCAGCTTCCTGTTTAATGCACCCACACACCTCTCATTAGCGCTAATGAGGGCATGCTCCTGCATCAGGAGAGGATGGAGCTCTTAAATCCCGCTGACAGCTCACAATGATAAGGCTTAATAAGCGTAGCGGGTCTTCATATCCTGGGGAACAATTGCTCATCTTTTGGGCATTCTTTTTCTTGTTTCTATAAATCCTTTACTGTCTTTGAGGTGCAAAGAAGGCTGTGTTTCAGACGGAACCATCAGTGACAATTATTGTCATGTAGCAATGTCCCTACTTCAGTCCTCTTAATTTCAAAGACCTCTTTTGTAGGCTTGGCCTCTTTCATTAAACATTCAGATAAAGAATGTTTTTTAAAAAATTATTATGCCCTTTTTGTCTCTTTTCATCATGTCTTTTTCATTTAGTAGAAAATTTCCTCTTCTCTTTAAGAAGAAACAAAAAAAAAAAACAAAAACAAACAAACAAACTATGATGCTACTGGATAAGATTGGATCCATAGTATGTCTCATATTTTGTACAGTGCACTTTTAAATACCAGAAGCTCCATGACTTGGTAGCATACATTTATGGAAATCATGGGTTCTGAGGATGAGGCTCTGCTTGGTCACAGAAGGCAGACACCAGCCTCGGGAGTCCTTGTAGATATGTGGAGCTGTGGGAAAGCACGGTGACCCAAAGGTTTCAGCATTGAAGGCTCTGGGCAGGCCGAGGAGGAGCTAAGGGAGATCAAGACTCATTTTGGCTGTAGCAGGGCCACCCCAACACGCAGAGAGTGACGGGAGAAAAAGATAGATGCAGCTGTGTCCCTTCCACAGGCTAGGGTAATGAGCCATCCTGAGATGCTCCTGGCAGTGGGAATGTCCTAACAGGGTTGTCACGTTCATTTGACAGTTCTGGTGCAGCAGGATAGCGCTGCTGCCCAGCAGTACATTCGACAAGGGAGTCCCACAGCACTGAGAGCTGAGCTCTGGGCGCTCATTTTGAATATCTCCAGTCAGCCTGAGGTAAGAAGCAAACAGGAGAGATCAAATTTGAGTTGTTAGAGTTTGTTTGAGAACTACCGGTATTTCCAAAGCCAGTAACTAGTTTGTTATTCACCCCGCTTTTCATTCCCACCCTCACTGTTGTGTTAAGGTAAGGAAGGATGTAACATTGAATTTAAATCAGTGTGCTCAGCAGACACCTTTAAATAGTGTGATCATGTGTATTTGTAGTAGAACAAGAAGTAAAATCTTAAGAACTCAGATCAGCAAAGATGTGACAGATTGGGATGTTATGATAGCAAGTAATGAAGAAGAGCAGCTGCGAACGAGTAAGTGAATTCTTCGTCAATTTTGATTTTTTTTTTTTTAGGTAGGCTTTCATGTATCCGTATTGCTTTAAAACTCATTTAGGTAGCTGAGGCTGGCCCTGAACTCCTGATGCTCTTGTCTCTACTTCTGAAAGTGGTGGGATTGGAGGCATGACAGCCACACTTGGGTTTATGATTGCCTTTGAAGTATGTGTTATCCCTATAGTTCTAAAATTTGACATGATGTGGGAATATTATCCAAATACATGATCATTTATTCAGGAAATGAAATGAATATTAAAGGAAGTAGCCAAATCTCTAACAGATAGACCGTGTGTTTTTTGTTTTCTAATGTTGGGGATGGAGCCTAGGGCTTCAGGCATGCAAAGCAAGCCCTCTACCAACTGAATTTTATCCCCAGCCTGGGTCATAGATTTAGTAATGAAGACCTGCGTAAGACATTGGCTTCTCCTGCGGTATTCTCACTGTGTATGCGTATGTAGTTATCTGCATACAGTGACTGTATGTAGTTGTAAATTCCCCCGTCATTGTCACACTAGTGGTGTAACAGGTTCTGTGATTAAATAAACCCAGTTTAAACTCAGAGTTCCCTCAACTTACTGAAAACATATCACTGAGCAAATTGCTTAAACTTCTTTAAGCCTTAGTTAACTGTACGTAAATATAGGTAATAATATTTACATCACAGAATTGTGACAAATACACAAAAAGTAACATAGATAAGTCTATTATATAATAATGGACACAAC
Organism: Dicrostonyx torquatus; assembly: GCA_028555095.1. Classification (NCBI taxonomy): domain Eukaryota; kingdom Metazoa; phylum Chordata; class Mammalia; order Rodentia; family Cricetidae; genus Dicrostonyx; species Dicrostonyx torquatus. The sequence continues at coordinate 2,466,494 of JAQHUG010000017.1, read as the reverse complement.
TGTTTGCCACTAATGGCAACAGTCATATTAATATTATCTGTAATTATGTCACAGATCAGTTGTGATTTATAATCCAGATAACAAACTAAAACATTACTATCTGTTATAAAAGCCACATTTCCAACCTTTGCAAGTTACGTGTAGTGTGTCTGTGTATATATGTTTGGTGTGTGTTTTAAGTCTACCTCTGAACAGCACTAATGTCATCTTTTATTTGAAAGAATGGAGCTTGTGATTTACAGCAGAACATTTTTGCAGCATGAGATATTGCTATCTTTTGGAAACAATTTGGAGATAATTGTTTACAAAACATTTTTTTCTGTTTGTTTGATCTTCTAGAAAACATAATTCTTCTTTGGATTTAAGTTTCTAAGTAACACACTACCCTCACTGCTGTGGCGTTAGACAAATTCTGTTCTGTGTGCAAAGGAATCGCTACCTTTCACAACCAAATTTAGAATTTTTCAAAAAAATATCACCTTAATAATGACAGACAATGATTGTTTTTGGCAGTATTCCCACATGATTTTTACATTTGAATTTTGAAATTGCAGCCATTTAAAAATGTAAATTTAAATGCTAAATCTATCTAATACTTATAATTAGAAATTAGTATTTTCAGAAAAATAGAGTACAGAAGTTTCAAAATAACTGCTACAAATAATGCATTGAGGGTGGGGTAGGGGAAGAAAAGGGGGAAATACTTTTTGCTGAATGAATTTTCCATCATTTAAACTACATATCTAGTTACAGTCATAGTTAAAAGTTTAGACACATAGGCAGAATATTCAGATCCTCCAGATCTATTCTTTAGAAGTTTGACTCAACTCATTGTTTTGTCTTTGAATGTTTCCAGTAAATGAAAGCTATTCTAAGATAAAATTTTAATTGAGATATTTAATTTTTTCATTTTACAGCAAAAACCTTGAGCACAATACTTTGCATTCCTGCTGGTTAATATGGTATATTCAATAGGAAAGTATTTTACTTTGACTTTTTGCTTTTCAAGAAAATAGGTGATATGTTTCAAAGGATTGCTTTTATATGTTCATTTTCTACACATCTCTGTGTGAGCCAAAAATGTATTTAGCAAATGTTATTCATATTTTAAATGTGCTTGATATCAGTTTGCTAACTAAGAACAAAAACTGTTTGATATTTTGTTCACTGATGAAACAACAGACACTTATATAAAGCTTTCTTTAGTGATGTGTATGTTGGGGGTGCTGGGTACCAAATCCAGTATTTCATACTTGCTAGGGAGGGTGCTCTGTCTCTGAACTCCCCTCTCCATGTGGGTTTTAAGTTTTTGGTGTTCTGTTTCTTCTCATTAATACATTTAGTAACCCTCCTTAAATCTCCTGGCTCCCGTTACAGTTATCTCAGACTGACAGTCTTGTCAGGTCTCTTTCTTGAGGTTCAGATGGGTGCCCAGTGGACTGATGCACATGAGTATCTTTTGAGCACCTCAAGTTCAGGATGTCCTAGTTGTTCCTGAAGTCTTTGTTTATTTTGTACCACTGTCCATCAGAGTGTCCCAGATGCAAGGCTCATGTCATTCTTTTCTGTCTACATGAATCTCATACCATATTCATCTGTAATTCCCTCTTGACTCAGTTCCTACATTTGTTTGAAATTCATGTATTTCTCTCTGTACATATTTCTACCATTCCATTTTACAGTATTATCTTCTTGTGCCCGGATTCAGTCTGGCTTCCAGCATGCAACCTTGTTCCCTACAAATGCTTTCAAACACCCTTTCTCTAATATTAACATCTTCCCACCACACCACACCCCCACCTTTTGTTTTTTTTCAAACAGGGTTTCTCTGTGTAGCCCTGGCTGCCCTGGAACTCAGTCTGTAGACCAGATTGGACACAAACTCAGAGATTCGCCTGCCTCTGCCTCCCTAGTTTTGAGATTTAAGGTGTACACCACCATTGCCCCTTTGCTTAAAACATTTTAAACCTTTTCTTTAAGATTCCTTAACACACCTTGTTTCTCTCTGATCTTTACATATGTTCCATATGCCAAACAAACAAACAAACAAAATCTCCCCCTATTACTGAGGTACTCCAAGTCTCCAGAAAGCCTGCCTGGACCCCACACTGACAGTTGAACTTTCTCATTAGTTATTTAATCAACAAATGTTCACTTAGGGCGGTCTCTTCTGAGTGCTGTGGCAAAAGAAAAAATCCTACCTAGCACATAAAAGATGAACAGGAAATATGTGTTGAATTACTGGATCCTAATTTAGTTTAAAACTTTTTATTACTTGAAAAATTTTGTGTGCGAATGGGTGTTTTGCCTGCACATATGTCTGTGCACCACATGCGTATAGTGCCCTCCAAAGGCAAAAGAAAGCACTGGATCCCCTGGCACTGGAGTTTACAGCTAGTGATTGAGCCAGAGTCCTCTAGAAGAGCAGTCAGTGCTCCTAGGTGCTGAGCCATCATTCTAAACCTCAATTTATTTAATCTTTGAGATGTCTAAGGATAGACATATTCATGGAGAATTAGTGTGGCTATCATATTGATCATCAAGTGTTTCTTAGAGAATGTTGTCCAAGTAAGATAAGCAAACACCATTGCAGAAAGGAGTTGTGTCTCAGAGCAGCCATCCCTCGGCATAGCCCTGCAGGCTTGAGCCTGGAGCTCCCAGTTCACATCCTCTTTGTTCTAAGAGTTAAAGCAAGTTATAGATTCTATGTCTCTTCTAGCTGCTTCCCTGTTCCTCTTTTCTTTCAAAGCTGCATCTTCAAAGTCTGTGCTATAAGCCGGGCGGTGGTGGCGCACGTCTTTAATCCCAGCACTCGGGAGGCAGAGGCAGGCAGATCTCTGTGAGTTCTAGACCAGCCTGGTCTACAAGAGCTAGTTCCAGGACAAGCTCCAAAGCCACAGAGAAACCCTGTCTCGAAAAACCAAAAAAAAAAAAAGAAAAGAAAAAAAGAAAGTCTGTGCTATACTGACTTTCATTAACTAATAGGATGCATTGCTTTCTTTAATAAATTACTCAGTCTGCTGTAGTCCAGTCTATATCCCCATTGCACAGCAGCAAATACCCTACCCAAGTCACCAAGGAGCAGGGCACATACTTTAACTCTTGTTGCTGCTGCACTTAATACAGTTGCCTATTTTGTCCTTGGAATAATCGAGGTCTTCATTTGAATTTACCTTTTTCTATTTTCACAGGAGATTAGGGCTTCTCAGAGACCATGGGTTGTTAGTTCTTCCTCTCCTACTGCTCTGCTGCAGCAGACAGCCTTACTGGTTCCGTATATGTTTTTAAATCTTGAGGAACTATATATATTATTGTGGAATTTACTTTTTCTTTAATTTACTACTGAATACTTAATTTTGAATAAATGATGGACTATAATGTTTATGATGGTCTACATGAAAATAAAACACAGTGGTAATTCTAGAACTGGGTAGCTTACCTCATCTTCTGAGAAATTTCTCTGAACTTGTGCCTAAATCACATGATTTACAAAGCAGTTTTGGGTTTGGAGAGATGGCTCAGCAGCTAAAAGCATTGGCTGCTCTCCCAGAGGATGGAAGTTTGATTCCCAGAGCCCACACAGTGGTTCACAAAACCACCCGTGACCCCAGTTCCAAGGGTCCAATACCCTTTCCTGGCCTCCATGGGTACACATTTTGTACACAAGCTTAAGTGCAGGTAAAACACTCATAAGCATGATTTTTTTAAAGAAATTATTAACTTACAGTTTTGTGAAGTATGATAACTTATCTAGCTTTGTTCCATAGCTCTATCTCCAAGAGAGAGAATATTAAATGTCCAAACCACTTTAAATAAAAATATACTAAAGGTTAAACATGTGTTTAGCTGAGTAAGATGACATGTAAAATGTAATTAAAAGCAAAGTACAAAAAAACATTTATCTGTGTAATTATTTCTTGGGTACACAGAAGCTTTGGTGTATACCAGTATCAATAGATGGTTATGACTTCTATTGTGTGCTTGCTGGTCCTGAAGTCAATGTGAACGTGCTGCTGCTCTCATTTTATGAAAGGCTACAGATACTTCTTAATTTGCTTATTAGAAAAAGCCAGTATATTTTGACTACATATTGCAAAGAATGTGAACTTGTTTTCTGAAGCATTTTTGCTATCTAGCCTGTGATTTTGAAATTTTATGAACAGATGAGTTTCTGAACCAGCATGACCTTGCTGTCACTTGGCCACCCAGCATTTTGTATTTGTTGCTTTGTTTCATAATATTTTATTACTTTGTTTGAACTTTAGCCAGCTTTATTAGTTCACGGGATTACCCTACAATTATATTTATGAGATTGTTGACTATTTTGAATAATTGGGCCCAGTAAAATTTTGCTTTGTGATTAAAATTTTATTAAATACATTTGACATATTTCTTTATAAAATATCTGATTCTAAAATTAGTATTTTAATGATTACTCTTATTAAGATATTTATTACTTTTCTAGTAATAACCAAGAAAAGCATGTAATTAGTTGATAATAAAAAGCATTACAAAAAAGATTACAAGTACAGTTACAAATAAATATTGTTGGGCATAGCAATTAAAGTAAAATTCTCTGTGAGCATTTATAATTCAGAAGTAATAATACATATAAATTTTTCAGTGTATACTACCCATAGAAATAATTCCTATAATTGATTTGATTTCATTTGTTTATATATCAGGATACATATGAGCAAAAAGTTTCAAAGAATAAATTAAAAATTAATAGTGTAAACTCATTGAACCATTTTTGAAGCACTATTTTCTCAGATGTCACCAGAACTGTGTTTATCTCTGCTTTGTATGAGAGATATAAAAGTGCTAGGGTAAAATGTAGCTTAAGACAATATCTCACTAATAACTTGCAGAACTGTCCCCCTCGGACAGGATAGTCATTTTTTTTGGCTACACATACACTGTAGATTGTCAGGGAAGGGAAAAGACAGCCTGTCCTGTCCAGTTTGGATCAACTGAATTCACACTGGCAGGGCACTGAGTAACGGGTGGCACAGCTATTGGGCCTCCCATCACATAATCTGCATGTTAACAGAGAAAAGTCATAGTAGGTACTGTATGGCCCAGATTCAACCCAACAGCCACTTCAGATCAAATCTTGAAAGTAACTGAAACTTAAGACTGCTTCCTACAAGCTGAACAGTGCTCTCACGTTCTTCAAGGCTGCAGTGGTACCGCTATTTATGCAGCACCACTTCTAAGGTTCTAACCAGTGTTGTAAGATAGGGATACGACTGGTTTATGGTTGGAGAATGAAGACACGCAGTCATATTCTGGGTGTATATGATAGTCACATGTATTAAGATCATGGTTAAGTACCTAGAAAACTAGAAAAATTACTATAATTAAAATCTTTTAGTAGGATATTCTATAAAAATATTTAAAAATCAGTAGCTTTTATCCATATTATCAACTTGAAATACAGACGTGAGAAACCCCTGGTTTATTATAGCAGGAACATGAAAAGTTTACTGTAGAGAGCCTTGGAGCCCACATGCGGGAATCAGTGTACACAAAAGACAGAGCCGGGCCCCATTCTGAGCTTATGGTATGTATCCATTTCCTCACAACTAAGTGCTGCTTCCTTTCTCTGCAGCCCACAAAAGCTTATAGATTTGCCTTACATGATAACGATCTCCACTGTATTTTTGGATGGGATACCTTAACATGAGAAAACATCACTCTTTTTTTCTAAATATATATATATATATATATTTGGGAAAATCTCTTATTTTTAACCAGATGTTAAAAACCTTAAGGTTTTTATGGAGGTTAAGTGTTTAGGAATAAGATGTTAAAAATCTTAAGGTTTTTATGGAGGTTAAGTGTTTAGGAATAAGATGTTAAAAAATCTTAAGGTTTTTATGGAGGTTAAGTGTTTAGGAATAACCAAATCCATTATTAAAGAAAATGGAATAGCGAATTAGTGAATAGCTTTGCTCTATAATTTTACTTTAGTTGAAAATGCTGATGCTGATAATTAGCTGTTATACTAGCAGAAAACAGTAAGTCCTTTTGATACAAGACACAATAATAAGTTCCAGGAAATGTACAGATATTTGAGTGAAAATTAGCAGCTTTTCAAAAACGATTTGTATGAACATGTGGTGTGAAAGCCTTTTCTAATGCAAGGAAACTCAAAACCATAAAGAACACTTAAGAAATTGTCAGTGTTTACCATAAAATTCAAACAACATGTTATTTTGAAGAAAAGTGCTTACAACACAATGACATAAGGTTAATTCTCCTTCTTAATGAAGAGACTGACACATTATAGAGAGAAAGACCATCTAATGGACAGACAGAAAATCCTGTGAAGGGTGAATCCCTGCTATGGAAATCTAACGCCAGGAAGCAGAGGGGAGGATCTTCAGGTTGTTGATTGAAAAAGTGCAAATGAACACAACAATGCAATATGATTTCTCACTAATGCAGAGTTTATAGAGGTAGAGTGTAGATTAAATGTTACCTCATTTTGCTGGGGGACTTTGAATTGGTATTGTTCTTGGAGAGTAGTCAGGCAGTCTATATGCTGATGGAAGGTGTGTATGGTTTTCACCTAGAGCTCCACTTTGCCCGTTTATCCTGCAGACAGAGCAGCATAGTGCGGTAGGGGATTTACTGCAGCGTTGTGCATAGGGACAAACTGCTTAGAGACAGCCCAAGTCTCCATTGATAGGGAAGAGACTTTAAAGCTGTGGTGTGCAAGTCTTAAAGGAATTGAACTGGGACTGACCTAGAAGCCTTCTCCCGAGGACCAGCTCTGATGTGGGAAGTCCTTCTGTATATGTGTTGCTTTTATTGGTTAATCAAAAAGAAGCTGTTTTGGCGTGTGATAGGGCAGAATAGAGCTAGGTGAGGGGAAAACTAAACTGAATACTGGGAAGAAGAAGACGGAGTCGGTGAGATGCCATGTAGCTGCACGAGGGGAAAGACATGAGTTATCAGCTGGAACCTTGTCAGTAGGCCATGAGCCTCGTGGTAAAATATACAATAATGGAAATGGGTTAATACTAGATATAAGATCTAGCTAGCAATTCACTTAAGCTATTGGCCAAGCAGTTTTGCAAATAATATAGTTTCTGTGTAATTATTTCATGCTCTGGGCAGCCGGAAATGAACAAGTGTCCTCCCCCAACACAGCTCTCCTAGAATTCACATCTAGATGCTTCACAAGCTATGAAGGGGAAAAGAAAACAGTAGTTGTGCCCAGCTATAAAGCCTTGAACCCTGACAATGACCAGTCTGTGGCTTTGGACAGTGAGTTAGTGCTCTCTCTGGACCTAAGCTCCTCAAATGTGGGTGGAGATAGTTCTCACTGTTCTATTTAATTTTGTTAAAGTAATCATAAGATGCACCTAGTTCATAAATATTACAGTCATTATTATAGTTAATAAGTTTATCAAATATTTATTGAATACCCAGTAGGTAACTGTGATAAGAATAGGCATATTATTAAACATCTACTGTTAGTTAACTGTCGTTATATAGTAATGAATAAATGGATAATGGGTAAAACAGAGTCTCTACCTCTTAATGCCATAGTTTTATTATTGACTATTGTTTATTAAGGTTTGAGGATGACCTTATAAACAGTAAATTTTTATATATTTTACTTTTAAATACAGGACATCCTGTATTATGAACAACTTAAGACCAATGTGATACAGCATGACCTTTTGGTGGACAGTCTAATTTATAAAGTAAGTAAAAGTATCCATGGTTTTCCATTTCATCAGTGGCATTTGCAGTGAAAAGCTCTCTTCCTGCAGTCCTTGAGCTATGGGCAAAATTGCATATTAAACTTGAAAAACAATTTGAATGACTGTGTGATAGTACATGTATGGGATGCCTGTACCCTGATTCCAGAGAAAGGAAGACCAGGAGGAGTTATGGGTCATGCTTGGATTCTTAATGAGTTTGAAACTAACCTGGGCTTCATGAAACCCTGTCTTTAAAAAAAGAAAAAAAGAACAAGAAAAGAAAGAAAGGAAAAAAGGAAGAAAAGAAGGCGAGTGAGGGAGGAAATAACTGACCTGATCCTTGTACCTGTGAAGTTGAGACTGGTTTCCCAAGCTTGAGGTCTGCAGGCAGTGTTGTCTTCTTTCCGACAGAATTGTTCTTATGTTCTTTTCCCAGCCCCTCCATGCTTTTGTGAAGAGAAAAAACTTAGGCTATTTTAAATTCAAGTCTTCCACACAAAGAAAGTAGAAAAACAACTAAAATTAAAACAAGACTATAGTATTTCAGTCCTATTTGTCTCATAATTATTTAGGACATATTGTATATTTTCTTTGTAATAAAGCTATTTTAAATTACGTGTATGTGTCTTCATATGGGAGTGTGCACATGAATGCAGGCGCCCCTGGAGTTCCAGGTGGTTGTGAGCTGTCTGAAGTGAGAAACCTTGACTCTTCTGCAAGAGTGGTTCTGTACTTGACCACTGACCCATCTCTTCAGTCACACAGTAAACACTTGTTTAATCTTCTAAATATGTGGTCAAGTATATCTCAGTAAGTACTACTCAAAAATATAGTAGGGATACATTGAGTAGTTGGCGCCAGGAATTAACTGTAAATATAAACATTTCCCCTGGAATGATTGTGGCTCAAGGAATGTGTGGGAAGGGATTTAATATTAAATACCTGAACTGAACTCTTAGATTCTTTTATCTGTACTGGGTGCTCCTCACCTCCCCAACAACTCACCTTGTGGCTGTAACCTCTAGATCTACTGTTTACTCTGGCCTGCCAGTTATACCAATGTCTCTCATTCTTTTTTATCACATTCCCAAGGAAAAGGCTTAATTAATCTCTAATAAGAATTAGTGACAATTGGGTGAGAACTTGTTTTGGCATTCCACGTGCCTCTGTAAGACATCATTTTTGCCCCCAGGACCATTTGGCTCAGAGTCAGTCTCACCTTTGCTGAGAAGGCACTGCTTTACCTTCCCCATGGATCCTCTGATGAGTGATCCGTTTCTTTCCCTGTGATCTGTAGTTTCAGGTTTTCTCCAAAGCTATTCATGACTTATTCCATCAGTCCCTTAACTTCTTTTTGGTTCAGCTGCTTAGCTGAATGTTCTAGGCTGTTTCAGCTGTATAGTCATGGACCATTTTAATCTATCATTACAATTCTTCCCATATTTTATTACATATTTATTGTTTTCATTGATATGGTAGTTTTTTATGTGTATGAATGTTTTGTTTGCATGTACATTTGCACATCTGAAGAGGGCAACAGATCCCAAAGGACTAAATTATAGACAGTTGTGAGCCTCCATGTGGGTACTGGGAATTGAACTCAAGACCTCTGAAAGAACAACCTGTGCTCTTAACCACTGAACCACCTCTCTGACTGATACAGTAGACTTTTTGAAGATAAACATTGTCTTTATTTTCTTTCTTGTTTTGATTTTGGTGTCCTACATTCTGATCATCCTTATCTGCTGTCTTGTACCTTGTAAAGATTTGTTACATGTATTGTTTTAATAAAATGCTGATTGGCCAGTAGCCAGGCAGGAAGTATAGGTGGGGCAACCAGAACAGGAGAATTCTGGGAAGAGGAAAGGCTCATTCTGCAATCATCATCCAGACACAGAGGAAGCAAGATGAGAATGCCTCGCTGATAAAGGAAATGAGGCTGTGGATTCATTCTGGGTTTAAAAAAAAAATCAGGTTTGATCAAGGAAGACCCCTTGAAAAAAATCTCTGATAGGAGTAAAGGGCCCAGATGATCTAACATTTCAGAGGACCTCTGTTGGAGTTTCCTCTGAGTTCTACATCCAGAACAGCCTCAAGACTGCTGGCTGAGATGATCAAGCCTCACAGAATATTCCAGTAAGGACTTGACCATAATCCTAAGTTTTCTTTATGTCCCCATAAGATTTTAAGCACCCCCAATCAGCAGGAAGTAGCCTAGAAAACTACACCCACATTCCCAAAAAATGGATTATAGATGTTTGTCTTTGTTTAGAGTGTTGGTTACAAGCTGTTATGGATAATGGTCAGGAAAAAAAAGCTAAGCAAAGATTATATTCAGAGTTCTTGTTTTGATAAAAGTGGGAGGTGCTGTGGGATAATGGTCTTGTACCCTGTAAAGATTTGTCACTTGTATTGGTTTAATAAAATGCTGATTGGCCAGTAGCCAGGCAGGAAATAAAGGCAGAGTGACCAGAACAGGAGAATTCTGGGAAGAGGAAAGGCTCAGTCTGCTTATTGTCACCCAGACACAGAGGAAGCAAGATGAGAATGTCTCACTGATAAAAGGTACCAAGCTACGTGGCTACCACACACACAAGAATTATGGGTTAATAAAACATGTAAGAGTTAGCAAGAAGCCTGAGCTAATAGGCCAACCAGTTTATAATTAATGTAAGCTTCTGTGTTCTTTGGGACTGAATAGCTGCAGGACTGGGTAGGACAGAAACCTCTATCAACACTGATCAACCAATCAGTACTTGCTGAATTGATTACATAGTGGGTTCAATAGTATCAGCATCATTTGGGTGTAGAGAATCTTCAAGGTACAGTGTATCTATTTAAGGATATACCTGGAGGGGCCTTTCATCAACTCTTAGAGTTTGCTGAGTACTGGCTCAGAATCTGATGCTATTCTTAGCACTTCCCATACCTTTTGACAGCACTTCTTTATTGTTTGGATGCGAGGTTGCAAACAAATGACATGGAGACTTATTATTAATTATAAAAGCTTGGCCATAGCTTAGGTTTGTTCCTAACTAGTTCTTATAATGTAAATTAGTCCATATTTTTTTAATCTACATTCTTCTATGAGGCTCGTTTTCTCATCTTCATATAGCTCATCCTGCTTCTAACTGATGACTCCACCTTTCTTCTTCCTAGAGTTCTCCCTCTGCTTGGAAATCCACCTATATCTTCCTGCCTAGCTATTGGCCATTCAACTTTTTATTACACCAGTCACAGGAACACATCTTCATACAGTGTACAAATATGCCATAACATAGTGATCTACCCATTTACAGACATGGGGACTCAGTTTTCTGTTGTTAGAGTGACATATATGAGATACTCTTATTGAAGAAGCGAATACTTACTTTACTGTATAGTTCATGCCATGGAGTCCTAGTGATTTTTGGTCTGGGAAGTCAGTACCTCATGGCAAGAGTCAAGATAGAGCAAAGTATTTGCCTCATGGCAGCTAAGGTACGAAGAAAGGGTCAGAAACTTACCAGGGTCCATACCTCTCAGTAATTACGCTTCTCTCACTAGGTACCAGCATTTAAAGTTCCAGCACTTCTCAGAAGTGCATGAAGCAGAGCTTAAGCCTTTAACACATAGACTTTTGGGGGTCATTTATCAAAGCCCAGTGGCCTAGATTTGGAGCAGTGTGCCAAAGTTATGCAGCTAGAAGTAGTGTAAGTAAATTAAACTCTTAGTCAGATCTGGTGGAATGTCCGTGCTTTTCACCCTGAAGTATACAATCAACATATCATGTCACCATAAAACCTGTTCAGAGACAGCCTAGGGGGAATGCTGATGTTTGGCTTTTTCTTTGAGCTATTGTTGGTTTGTTATTGGATAGGTCACCTACATAACAATACATTGCATCGCATCACAGAGAACTGCAATTGGGCTATTAGTTTCTGTTAATTTCATCATTGAGCCATCAAACACATGTTTTGATGGCTTAGGTGTCAAATCCTGTTGGAGCTAAGTGTATATAAAGTAAGGCATCGGAGATGAGAGAGCCAAAAGTCTGTTTGGGAGAGTAGAATTCTTTTAAGTAGTCTCAGAACAAGAAATGCACACAGAAGTATGTAAAGAAAGGGCCAAGTATATAAAGAAAGGACCAGCATCTATCCAGTGGATGACATAGCCCTGAAGAATGAGTTCATGGGGCAAGAAAGTAACAGCCTCCCAGGATCAGGTGGTGATTTCCTAGTGACTAATGACAAACACATAGGAGATGTTTTGAGAGAATGGCTAAGTGTGTTAGCTGTGAGTGTTGAGGATGGAGTTTAGTCCGGGGGAGAGTGTTATAATTGCAGCTGGACATGTGACCCTGTTGGTTTTTCTTTTCTAGCTTTAAGACATCTAGGAGGAGATTAACTGAAATAAATCTTAAGGAGTTTTGATGAAACCTTAAGAAATTAGAAATCAAATAATGTATATATTTTGCTGAGTAAATATGTAATAGGAATAAAATCTCACCAGGAAATTTCAAAAACATCACATAAAATATATAATTCATTGTAATATTTCCAAATGTTGCATTTATTCTTTAGAGTTAGAGGCAGATACATAAGAGTAATTTTCAGTGTTTTGTAACTTTTAATTACAGGATGTGAAGCTGACAGCAAGCAATGATGATTACTATTTTGTATTTGAAGATTATTTATATCAGGTAAGTTTTTAAGTTATCCAGATATTTGTTTTAGATTCTCCAAGTTATAATACTTTAAAGATATTCTATAGTTAAATAAATCTTCCGAATTCCAAAGTGAGTTTCTGGGCTGCCCCTTTTGGTTTTATATGCTGCAGCCAAGATGTGATAGCAGGTCAGTTTTCAATAGTTTTTGTTGGCATAAATTCTAAAACTGGATGTCAGCTTAATACTTAAGCAATCCCAAGATGTCCAGAGAATGCATTTTGCATGATACTTTCTATTGGATATATTAATAAATAGTTAAATGTTCTAAAACCAGTGTAGAGAATCATGATTATTCTGATCATTTTGACAGACAGGCACAAACTTCAAAGCATCCATCAGAAATATTCAGAGTACATGGTGAATGAGAGAGGGGAATTCGGGGTATATAAACTCAAGATACATTGCACACATGTATAAAATTGTCAAAGAATAAATAACTATTTTTTAAAAATAAGCATGGTTGGGCATTTCTTGGGTATATTCCCAAGAGTGGTATTGCTGGAT
>JAQHUG010000017.1:2428724-2451371 GCA_028555095.1 Dicrostonyx torquatus | reverse complement strand
TGATAGGATACTTACAACACAGAGGTTTCTCTTTTGAGAAATTACTCAATTAAGTTTTTTTTTCTATAGTCGGGTATTAATACTTTTTTCACTGGATGATGGTGGCACATGCCTTTAATCCCAGCACTCAGGAGGAAGAAGCAGGTGGATCTCTGTGAGTTTGAGGCCAGACTTGTCTACAGAGTGAGTTCAGGACAACCAAGGCTGCACAGAAAAACCCTGTTTCAAAACAAAAAAATACTTTTCATGATAATATTTTAAAGATATTTTATAAATAGTCTGATTACTTAAAACTTTATAAATAATTTAATGTACTTACAGATGATATGATTTTATACATAAAAGACCCTAAAAACTCTACCGGGAAACCTGTATGACTGATAACTCCTTCAGCAAAGTAACAGGATACAAAATTAGCACACAAAAATCAGTAGCTTTTCTATATACCAATGACAAAAAGAAATCAGGGAAACATACCTTTCACAGTGTCCTAAAATGACAACAACAAAATCCTTGGGATAACACCAGTCAAGCACATGGAAGACTTGTGTAGTAAAAACTTTAAGACACTCAAAAAAGAAATTGAAGAAAATACCAAAAGATGGAAAAAATTCCCATGCCCATGGATTGGGAGGATTAATATTGTGAAAACGGCCACAATGCCAAAAGCAGTCTACAGATTCAGCACAATCCCCATCAAATACCAACACAGTTCAAAGAGACTGAACAATCTTCAGCTTCATTTGAAAACTCACACATGCACGCATACATACACACACACACGCACACACGGAAAAAAAAAAGAAAAGAAAAACAGGATAGCAAAAAGAATCCCGAGTAATAAAAGAACTTGTGCAGGTATTACCATTACATATTTCACGTTGTACTCCAAAGCCACAACAATATAAACAATATTATACCTGCATAAAAACAGACACATTGACCAGTGAAATGAAATTGAAGACACGGTCGTAAGTCCATACACTTTTGGACTTCTGAGTTTTGACACTGGAGAAAATACAGCATCTTCAACAAATGGCTGCATATAGAAGAAAAAAAATAGATCCATACTTACCATCCTGCACAAAATTCAACTCAAATTGATCAAGTACTTCAGCATAAGACCAGATACCCTGAATCTGTTAGAAGAGAAAGGAGAGAATGGATTTGAACTCATTGGCACAGAAAGGACATTCATCACTTTTCCCTCTCAACCTCATGTGCTCTTTGTTAGGAATACTTCCTAACGCAAGCTCACTGACGATGCAAAATCCCAGTCAAGCCAAATCAAAACAAGCCAAATTAAGAAATATTGAGGTTTAATGGGAGTTCTGCATTCTTGGGTGGCCCCAAGGGGGAACTGGCAGGCCGCAAACGCAACCACCAGGAGGAAGGAAGAGACATCACGTGTTCCTCCTTTGGGAGTTCCTTTAAATACTCTGTAGGAGTGGTCCTGACCCCTTCCCATGGGGGGCAGTCAGGACCTACCCTTCTGAGATTTGAAGTCCAGACCAACACAACTCTCAGGCCTGGGATAGACGTGAGGGGCTGGGGTCTACGCTCCCAACTTAACACTCTTCTTTAGAAAAACAAACCCACCACCAACAAAACATTGAGTCCAGTTGTGCAGCCTGTGTGTGCACTGGTGGGGGACCATCTCCTGTAGAATGGATAGCCTGTCGGGTCACATCCTGAAGAAAACTGACCTTCCCTCTCTGTCAGTCATCAGGCGCCAATAGATCCTCAGCTGGGCTGGGACTTGATGCGACCCTCACTATCCACATGGATTTTTGTCGTGCTTGGTCTTATGCAGGTCTTGCACACCTTAGTCTCAGCCACTGTGGGGTTATGTGCACAGCTGATCACGCCTCTTCAATTTCCTTTCTTTTCTTGGCCTCTAGGCTACAAGGTCGTGAGCTTACTTGTGTTTTGCCTGCTGGCATTCTCATTGAGCTTGACTGGATTTCCACTGCTTTCTCCTCTCTAGTGTCTTATTCTAGAATCCCCAAACATGCTTCCCAAGTACTATCTTTCCTCCTTTTTCTTTCTTTCCTTCTTTTGGACTCTGTATAGCACCTACAGTAGTCAGTGTGATGTCTTAGGTTCCAATGTCTCTTCATTTTAGTACTTTCTTTTTTCTGTTTCACAAACTCATTATTTCCATTGCTTTATCTTCAGTTCTGGCGGATATATTCCACCTGTTCCAATCTGCCTTTGATCCTTCCAGTGAATTTTCATTTCAGTCATTGTTTCTGTTTTGTGTTGTTGCTTTTCTGAGTTCTTGTCTCTCAATTGGGGTTTCCATTTTGTTCAAATGTCATTGTTTATTTTCTCCACATATTGCTTTATGTCAGCATCTTTGAGATAATTGTCTTAACCCATTAAAATTAAACATCATTAAAATTAAATTAAAAAACATTAAAATTGCCATCAGATCTTTGTAGGGACAATTTCATTTGACTTTTTCATTTGAATGGCCCATACTTTCTCATTTCTTTGTATTTGTTCTTCATGATTTTTGTTGAAAACTGGATATTTGAGTATAATAATGTATCTCTGAAAATCATACTGTCTTCACCTCTTAGCCCATATTTTTTAGGTATCATTTGGAATTTTTGTAAGCTCTTTCCAAAGTCAACATGAGATACAACATTAAGGTCTCTCCAGAGCTTTTCTGAGCCTACATTTTTACCTGGGCATGGAAGATTACCTTCTCAGTTTTTCTGTAGTCAGGGTCATTTGTTATAATGTCCTATCTCCTAAGAGGAGGAAAAGAGAATGGAGCAGGGGTGGAAGCAGTCTGCTCTTTAAATCCATGACCTTGACATCAGCTAGAGAGCAGTGGAGGTATGTGTAACAGCGGACCCTTCTCCACCTCCACCTCTGCACCACTCCAGGCAGATGCAGTGGTCATCAGTCAGGGAGTAGGTGTCCAGTGTGATGTGCACTTCTACAACACAGCAAGGAAGGAGCTGTAGCTCCCACTGTGACATGGAATTCCGAGTCTTATTTCTCTGTTTGTAAGGAAACAGCAGGCTTGCTGGAATTTGTTAGGACATACACTGTAAGGAAGTAGCAATCATAACTAGAAAATTTAAATTTGGTTACTTACAAAGTAAGTAAAAATCACATTGTGTGGCATTATGCCTGGTAGTTATTTGCTTTGTTTACAAGAGTATTAAGAAATATACATACACGACTGCTTCTCAAGAGTGGGGACAGGGTAAATGCTGCTGTGTATTAGCCACAATTTACCACTGAAAGTCCCCCTGAAAACTCCAAGGTGTCCATAGACTCCATGCTTCCCAGATAGCTCTGTAGACATCGCTGCCTGCACGGTAGATGGGTGGGAAGACAGCATCATGGCTTCCTGCTACTCTATTATCGTCGTAGAGTCCTCTTGACAGCTAATTCTTAGAACCACATAAAGCGTTCCATGATTTGGGTTTGAGTTTTGAAATTGGGTCTTGCTAGGTAGCCCACGCTGTCCTGAAACTACTGATCCTCCTGCCTCAGCCGAATCTCAAGTGCTGGGACTGCAGGGATGCCTGGCTCTACAGGGTAACCTTATTCCCTTTTTCAGATGAAATGCAGAAGATAAGATCCCAAGTTCATACAACTACAAGGACCCCAAGCCTGTTCCATGTCCAAAACCCAGTAAGCCACACTGCCCTTTAATTTATGAAAAATTTAAGGCAGGGAAGAATATTTTTCAAGCCATTCTTGAAATTTTATCATTTCTTCATTAGCTTAGAGAAAATGCAAATGGGAAGATTTTAGCACTTATATGTTAACCGTGTTGTCCAGTTGGTACCCAACTGGTTTTCATTACACAAATAACTTTTCATTACACAAATAAAAGTTTTTGTGGTTTTCATTACACAAATAACTCTTTTTCTTAGAAACGTTGAGAAGAAATATACTTTGACATATTAAGAAAGCTTTCACCCCAGGTAAACCGTTTGCAGACATTCTTGGTCTAAGTCTGTGGTATAAACCTGCAGGTTGTATGAGTGCCTAGTTTCTTACAATTCTTCTAAATAATGGAGAGCCCTGCTGTGAGTAAGCTCACCTACTATATTTAAGTTTTCTTAATTTGTAAGTGACTGCTGCCTTCTGAGTGTGCATCCCAGCAGCTTTACAATGAACCTGGCATCTCTTCACCGATTAAGAAATCAGAGTTAAACCAATTGAGAGTAGAGTAGGAGTTGGCAGCTCCGCTCACATGGCAGGGCTGCACCCTGGTGCGTACTGTCTATGCACTACCTCTGGCATTCTCACTTTACAGTCCCAGTGTCCCCGAGAGTATCTCAGATGTCCTGCCTTCTCGGGGCCACAGGCAGCAGCGCCTCTATGGGATATATTTAAGCACAGCGCTTCTTCTAAAGTTACTGTGCTACCCCAGCCTGCTAAACTAAGGGGATGTTGATATAAACATTTCCTTAGAATTTTTCTTGGTTCATTTTTGGGGTATTTTTTGCCTTTATTTAGAGTTATCTGTTGTATTAGTTTATTATTAGCTATTAGCTTACTGCTGTGGCTGTAATGAATCATTACAATTCAGTGCTTTAAAGTAAATACATCCTCTTGAGATTCTGAGACAGAAATCTGCGTGCTTTGATTTGCTCACACCCGTGGTATCCACAGGATTGTGTTATTTCTGGGAGTTCTGAAGGAGAGCCCATTTCTTCGTCTTTCCCAGCTTCTAGAATGATGTTCATGCTCTGGCTTACAGCTGGTTCCACCATTCTTAGAGGCAGCAGTAGACAGCATCGTAAAGTCCCTCTCCCTGTCTTGCTGCCTCTTTCTCCATTATAAAGATCACTATGATTATGTTGTGACCAGTCATACAATCCTGGATAATCTTGCCATTCACAGATTGTCAATGTAATGACATCTATAAGATCAATTTTTTAAAAATAAATTTTGAGATTATAATTACATCATTTCTGCCTTCCTCTTCCTCCTTCCATACCCTCTTCACAACTTGCTCATTTTCAAATTCATGGCCTTTTTCTCTACAGTTGTTTAGCTTTCAAATATGTTTATATATTCTGAAATGCATAAATACAACCCACTCAGTCCATATAATGTTATTTGTATTTATATGTTTCAGAGATGACCGTTTGGCATTAGATAACCAGTCAGTGTGCTTTTCCCTAGGGAAGACTGCTTCTCCAGCTCTTAGCATCCCTTGTTTGTCTGGAGTTCTTGGTCTAGGGTTGAGGTCTCATGGGTTTTCCCCCTTCTACATTTGCATGTCTTTCAGTCTCTTCCTTGGTCAGGTCATGTTTAGGCAGCCGTGTTGCTAAGATTTCATGCATGTAGCTTTGGACTTTTCTAAGAGACACAGCCTCACAGCAAACTTTCAGCTTTATGCTAATCTTTCTGCCCCTTTTTCAAAATGCCCCCTGAACCTTAGGTACAGGAGTTGTCCAAAAGACTCCCAAAGTATTATAGGCTATTGCTGTTGCCCTTGGTTGCCTCCAGAAGTGGAAAGTAAGTCTTTATTGCTAAAGACACCATGCACGTAAGATACAAGGCACAGAGGCCCTTGAGCTGGAACTGACCTGAATGCCTCCACCCTAAGGACAATCCCATGGTGCCTGGTTAGGCTTCCAATACCAGGCTTGATTTCCCTCTTGGTGAGCCAGCCTTAAGTCCAATTAGGCTAGTCGGATATGTAGACATGTACTGCCCCTTTCTTAGGGTCATTGTGAAACAGGTGGAGACTATTACAACTGACCCCAGTCCCAACTGACACATGTAGAACATAATTCCTGTAAATAAGGTTCAGGGATCATTGTGGAAGAGGGGACAGAAAGATTGAAAGACAGAGGAACAGAGAGTTTGCTGTGAGATTGTCTCCCGGAAACTTGTCAGAGAGACTCCACCCATAAAATCTCAGTATATGGGGCTGGAGAGATGGCTCAGTGGTTAAGAGCATTGCCTGCTCTTCCAAAGGTCCTGAGTTCAATTCCCAGCAACCACATGGTGGCTCACAACCATCTGTAATGAGGTCTGGTGCCCTCTTCTGGCCTGCAGACATACACACAGACAGAATATTGTATACATAATAAATAAATAAATAAATAAATATTTTAAAAAATCTCAGTATATGTGATGTGAAGTGTTTTCATTGTTAATATTTACAACCTAATATCCATTTTATACCATTTGTATCCTAGGAAGGAAACGTATTTCTTAGCATAACAGTGAGCGTATAATACCAGTATTTCTGTCTTAATGTAATTTAGTATTACTTACTATATGCCCACTGACTGAAAGACAGCTGTACCCACCACCTGGCATTGGGTGCACCACCGTCACAGCCCCAGAGCCCCTGTCTCCACCGCATTCCAGCTGTTCCCTTTCCTTCCTAGAGTACTCTTTCCCAGTTAGCCACACACTAAGGTTCTCAACCCTTTTCAAGAGTCTGACCAAAGGGCACCTTCTCAAAAACCACTCTGTATGGACTGACAAGCCCTTCTCTGGGCCTCCTTTATCTTGTTCCTGCGGGACTTGCCACCTAGTGTACTTACTCTCTGATTTACTTTGGCACCACACATGCTGCCTGTTACTTCCCTTCACTGTAACTGAGAGCAATGTTTGTTTGCATGGCTTTCTTTTTTTTTTCCATTCACAAATTTACACTTCTCCCCTCCTTCCATTCCTCTCCCGCTCTCCCACTCACCATCCTCCCTCCCCCTCCCTCCTTAAGAGAGGGCAGGGTACCCTGCCCTGTGGGAAGTCCAAGTCCTCCAACCTCCATTCAGGCCTAGGAAGGTGTGCATCCAAATAGACTAAGGTCCCAAAAAGCCAGTACATGCAGAAGAGACAGGTCCCCGTGCCATTATCATTGGCTTCTCAGTCTGCCCCCATTAGCAGCCACATTCAGAGAGTCTGGTTTGATCACATGCTCGTTCAGTCCCAGTCCAGCTGGATTTGGTGAGCTCCCATTAGATCAGGCACACTGTCTTAGTGGGTGGACCAACCCCTCACAGTCCTGACACCAGAAAATGGAAAGCTCTCCCATGCTCTTGGATGGGTAGGATCAACAGAGTAAAAATGGCAATTCTACCATGGCTTTCTTTTGATGTACCCCCTACTTCATCCTGGCATCATGCTTGGTGGATAGTAAGAGTTCGAAGACAGTCAACTGACTTTTAGAAATCTGCGGAAGTTCTCAAAAGTGGAGTTTGAAGTGATAAACATGATTGAAAAGGACAGAAGGTTGAAGAGGGGCAGGTCAGAATTATAGAAGTCTTATAAACATAGAAAGAAAAGCGGGGATCATTCAAAAATATAATGCTTGAATGTTTTTCCAGAAGTGGAGATAGAGTTTTAAGTTGAAGAAGCATGATAGCTGAGCCATATAAATAAATCCCAAATTAAATAATCAAGAACAGAGACTAGCTAATATAGAAAATTAATAACAGTTTAGTAGTAACTGTAGATAACATTTAAATAATGTGACATACCCAGGTACTATTCTAAACACTTCCTGCATACCAGTTAATCCCCGTAATACACTTAGACTTTGCATTGTTGTTGTGTTCATTTTACATATACTTATAAGGACACAAATACTTAGAAGACCAGTAACTTGCCCTTGTCATCCAGTTAATAAACTGTAGAGCTACAGTTGAAAGTCCAGCAAAATTAAGTCTACATGGGTAACCAGCCCGGCACAAAAGGTCCAAAATCATTCCTCATTCTGTGCCCATTTTTCTTATGCAATCTTCTTTGTGATGACTTGGGATCCTCGGTCTTCTAAATGCTTTCACCTTCCTGAGGACTGGACTCCGGCCCCCAAGTTTCAGGCTGGTGTCAACAGTCCAGCTGACTGTTCTGTTGGGTTGGTCCTGATTGCACCCTCTCTATTTTATTTCTTGATAGAGTTGCTGTGTGCCCCTGCTGACTGGGACAGCCTGCTTCTACCTGTATTGGGAAAGCCTTTGCTTTGCCGCTGCCATCCTTTCCAGGGATGGAGGCCCTCCTCTCATTCTTGGCATGTCCAACTGTTGCATACCTATTAAGTCTGGTTCCCATTCTCTGTACCCCTCGGTGCTTGTGTGTGATCACCCACAGGTGCCCCATGTAGTTCTCATCTGTTAAGTTTCTCAAGGTGATTTTAGTCTCCAGATAAAACACAGGAAAATCATCACATAGTTAACAACTTGTGTTTTCTGGTGTTCAAAGTCTGGGGACAAATAGGGGAAAATCCTCATGGGAATTGGCAGCCTTCAGGAGGAGTCCCTCCGTGAGCATTTTGTATAAGTGTACCAATAGAGGGCGCTCTTCCCATTTCAAAGAGCAGCACCAAACTTAAGGCATCCCACTCCAGGGCCTCCTCTGTATGAAACTATAATTAATTTGTTACCTATTGTTTTATAGCTCATTGTTTATTTTTCCAATGTTATATCCAGGTATTACTTTGTTTTTCACGGGATACGTCTGTGCTGGGTCATTTTGCATACAACAGCGCTTCACCACCGAAATCATACATCAGAGGTAATGTTTTAATAATGCTAAAGAGAAATTACTACAGACTTACATAATCATTCTATGTTTGAATGGTTTACATGTTATATTGGTATTTCCAGTTTTTAAAGTGAAAATTGTTTCCAATTTCTCTGCAATAGTAATCACTGTCTTTTTCTTTCAACGTCAGCACCCAGCAACAAATCCCAGATCATCCTCCAAGGGAGACCGAGATAGCATCGCGGTTGCCTTTTTAGTCTTTGCCATCTCCTGCCTCCTCTGTCCCGTTTGCGCCAAATCTGTCAGATTTTCTTCTCTTTCCTACCCATGAGCTCATCACAGAGAACTTTCTTTTTGTAAATTAATCTTCAAATATGTCTAGTTCCACTACACTTAAAATTATGGCATAAAGTACGTGCTATTCCCCCTCAAGTTTCTATTCTAGTTCTCTGTGTAACGCTGGCGGCCTCATCGCCTGGAGACCGAACTCACTTGAGCCCTTCTCTCCTTTTCCCTGATCACCCAGCACTAAAATCTCACTGCCCATTGTCTGTTTATGTGTGAGCCTTCTGCTTCTTCCATGAAGAAAGAAACCATTTCCCCAGGATTTTATTGCTGTCTGGTTGTTCCAACTTTTGCCCTAGGTAGGATAGACTCCATCATCTTGTGTTAGAGTCAGGCTCCACCAATGAATATAAGAATTCATAAAAACTTTCTTTCCTTTTTATCTAAAGAGATTTTTGGGGTAGGGAAATCATTCAGTTAATAAGTTTTCTGACTTGGGTTCCCAGTAAAGCCAGGCAGAGCAGTGTGCCGAAACCCTAGCACTGGGGCACAGAGACAAGTGGATCCCACTCATTGGTCAGCTAGCCTAGCCAAAGCTTCAGAAAATAAGGTGAAGGTGATCAGAAGATAGTTGAGTTTGGTCTCTGGCCTCTACATGCAAACACACACACACACACACCTACATCCCATCCTGTACATAGAGTGATGATGAAATTGAATTCCCTGGTGGACTAAAGTGAGCTAGAATTTTAAGCCCCTCCACCTGCCATCTTAACCTCATTTTCCTTCCTTCCCTGATCATCTCACACTGTCTGTATTCATCCTCGCCCTTCCCGAGCCCCAGTGCCTGAGAAACTTCACATTCCAGGCCGCAAATTACAGGTCCTTGCTGACCCGGCCTCTGTCTCATGTCTACCAGCCTATCATCAGTTCCCTCCCCGAGCACCGAAACCCTCACGTCCATTTAAAAGAAGTCAGCAGCCTATTCTGTTATTTGTGGTTTGGCCTGGGTTGTAGGCCATGGGGGTGAGGACTGTACCCTGTATTTGCCGTGTTTGTCTCGATGTCTACTGCTGTGATCAACTCTGTGTCCGGGTCTCATTATTCCATTGTTTCTTCTCACAAAGATCAGTTTTGTGTGTCCCCACCTTAACCTAAGATGGCCACACTTTTTACTCTTCTCCCTGCCTTATACCCAATTAAAAAAAACTCTTAATAAATTTTAATTCAAATCCCAATGCAAAAATCAATGTCTTTTTAATAAATGCATAGTTGCTTAGGAAACTGTCAAGCCGAAAGCCCCCGTCTTTGTTAGGGTGGTATTGCTGCGATGAGACACGTGACAAAGGCAGGTTGGGAGGAAAGCGTTTATTTGACTTATGCGTCCACATTATACTTAATCATCAAAGGAAGTGAGGACAGGAGTTCAAACAGGGCAGGCACCTGGAGACAGGAGGGGATGCAGAGGCCACTGAGGAGTGTTCCTTAATGGCTTACTTTTCAGGGCTTGCTCAGTCTGCTTTTGTATAGAACCTAGGACCACCAGGCCTAGGGATGGCCCCACCCACAATGGACTGGACTTTCCCCAGTCAGCCACTAATTAAAAAGCCCTACAGGCTTGTCTGTTTACAACCTGGTCTTATGGAGGCATTTTCCCGACTGAGGTTTGATCATTTGGCTAGCTTGCCGTGTGTCAAGTTGACATAAACCTAGCCAGCACCCCACCTCAAGTTACTCAGTGGAAGATACTTGAGCATTATAGAGAACGTACTTTCCCAGAACTATTGTGTTTTCAACTGCCCATCCTTTGTCTCTGATGACATAAGCTGTGTTGGGAGTCAGGATACGTGACTGTTACACAGTTGAAAAGATTTAGTTTTGGCCAGGCATGGTGGTGCACACCCTTGATCCCAGCACTCAGCAGGCAGAGGCAGGCAAACCTCTGTGTTTGAGGCCAACCTGGTCTACACAGTGAGTTCCAGGACAGCCAAAGATACAAAGAGAAACCCTGTCTTGAACAACAACAAAAAAAAGACATTTGGTTTTTAATTCTTCAGCACATTTTCTAAAAATACAAGCTAATGGGTTGTGCAAGACTTCAGACTTGCTCTACTGAGCAGTGTTTTTAAGTTTAGAAAATAATTGTATGCTGATAAATTATTTTCAAGTGCTTCAAGTGAAAGCAATGTTTAAACAATATTACTGATTTTAATTCCTAAAAGGCTTTGTTGGTGTCAGACACATGACTGACAGATTTTCAACTAATTCCATGTCAAGAAAGGAAATAAAGTTAGACTATGGTTATTCTTAAAATTCCATTCATTATCTATGCATTATTAGGACATTCACAGAATGTTGGTTTTTTAAAACTTTAGCTAGGCAGTGGCGGTGCACTTGTGAGGCAGAGACAGAACTCTCTTTGAGTTCAAGGTCTCTAATGCAAGTTCCAAGATACCAGGTCTACAAAGAGAACTCTGTCTCAGAAAAACAAAAACAAAACCAGCAAACTCTGTTTTACCATCTGTGGCTTTCTCTTACAGGAAAGCTAGGATTAGAAGAATACGCTGTCTTTTACCCACCAAATGGTAAGTGATGCTGCTGCTTCCTCTGGAAGGAAACGGGGCAGTGACAGCTTTTGTTCTGGGCATGTAACTTTCTCATTCTGTCCTTAAAATGGAACACAAAGTATCATCTAAAATATTCCTTCCTTCTGGAAAAGGTGTATTTTAGTGACTTTGTCCATGTTTGTGCAGTTTAGTGCCAAACTGTGCATGTCCTCTCCAGCCCTTCTTGGAACCAACAGGAGACTTGTGAGAAGCGGAGTCAGCACAACCGTGCGAGTCTAAGGCTTGTAGTTTTCCTTGAGCAACACTAATTAGCTCAACCAGGGCTTTCACTTTGTGTTATCATCACAGGCTGCAGTTAGGGAAACAGACCGCCCTGTCTTCATGAGCAGCCAGTGAGGTATTTATGAAATACAAAGATTGTGAAGAAAATCGTTGAACTTGCTGAGACATGATTGCACAGGACCCAGTATTTACCGTTTAGACATTCAGTATACAGTTCTTTAGAAAGCAGAGAAATATGGCGTCGAGCTGTCCTTATCCTGCTGGTATTAAGCTACACCCTGAAGAACTTTTGCTTTAGAGGAATAAAGAGCTTGGGCATTGTAACCCAGTGGATCTGCGTTCAGATATGAGCTCTGCCACCTCCACCCCCGGCCTTGGTTAAGTTCTGTGACTTCCCTGACCATGAGTCTCATCAGCTTGGCATATGGATAACGATCACTTGAGGCATGTTATGAAAGCAGGGGCACAGGGCCTAACGTAGTGGGTGCGGAAGCCGCAGCCCTCACGGCTGTGTTTAGCAGTGTCGAGCACCATCTGAAAGCCAAGCGTGGCTCTCCTGCCTGTTCCGTCTTGTACCATTCAGCTCTGTGACCTGCTTCCTGACAGCCTTGTTTCTTTGCTCTTCTCTTTTGTCTTCACACATTTCCCTGACTTTCCACCTGCTTTCATGGATCTATGTGTTAATTACTAAAACTTCTCTCTCTAGTTCTACCCTCTTCTGTGGCTATCCCAAACTTAGTACAACCCAATATAGTATATTATTTTCCTGTGCCCCCCCCCAGTACAAAAACGAAACAAAACAAAACAAAATTGAAATAACAAGTAACCAACTTGTACCTGTCTCAGTTAACTGCCATTTTCACCTACCCAGTTAGTCAAGGCCTGAAACCTGGAAGTAGTCCTGGATGCCTCAGTGTTGCGCTGCCCCATCTATGTCTCCAGGGCCTTTCACTTTCACCTGGGGCTATCTCTTCCCACTCTTCCCCTGCCCTCCCTCTGACCCTGCTGTCCCCTGGAACTGTATGGCCATCTATACTGCTGTCTCTTCCTCATCTTTTCTAGTTTTCGGGTTTTGCCTCTGCCATCTCAGTTATACTTCCAAAATGAAAGTCTGAGGATTGCCATTTTTCTTAAAGTTTCTGAAAAGTTTAACACCCAGGTTTCTCAGTATGACACAGATTGTGGGACCCCTGGATTCTGACCCCTGTACATTTGACAGGGCCTGTACATTTGACTCCCTGGCTTCATATATTACCATTTCCCATATCACTTTTTAAAACTTAATACCGACATCCAACTGTTTATTCTCACACAGCCACATGCTCTGCCACGAGCTCTGTGCTGCTTTTTGTCTCATGCCCAACACTGTTTCCCGCTTAGGACAGACCATCCAGTTTTTCTTCCCTTGGACGTCAAGGAGGCTCAGTTCAGAAATGATCCTGTTTGGCTGCATCATTCAATCCCTCGTAGGGCCCACAAGACTGTGAAGGGCCCTTCTCTTGGCTTTCATGTACCAGGGCAGAGAGCTTTGGCATCTCCCAACTTCAGCTCCCTCTCAGTGTTGTGGACCTTGAAGGTCCAGGATCACATTCTTGTTTCATCATTGCTCTCTCAGGCTCTGGCATGTAGTATTGTGACAGCTCGTTTACTTGAACTAAATTAGATGTGTTTTAATTTTAATATCTCTGTGTAGACATAATTTTTTTATCCTTCATCCCAGGGACTTAATTTTCTAATAACTTTTTATATTTAAGAAATAGAAAATCAGAAAAAATAAAATATCTCTAAGTAGCTGAAAAAAAGTGTTCATAGATTCAAGGTAACAGGAGACATTGTTTAGAAGATTAAACACATGCCTGACACATGTCAGAACTGAAATGTAAAGACTTCAGACTATAAAACTTTATACAGAAGCACTCCAGGAAATCATCCTGGGACTGATTCATATAAAAGCCAGGAACTCTCTGATCTTTACAAGGTTTATAACACATTGTAATTTCAGCTCTTTCGTGTACGTGTGTGGTACTGGGTGCTAACCCTGTGTCATGTATGCTAGGCACACGTTCAACCACTGGCATTATATCTCTAGCCCTATGATAAGATCTTTCAAAATCATTTCAAGACATATGTACATATAGTCACAGCTATAATTTAGGAACAGTTGTGGCTGCATCAATTAATATCTCTGAACCATCCTAAGCAAGCCAGAATTATGTTAAGTATATTGTATGTATTGTCTCATGAAATCCTTATAATAAGCCTACAATACAGGCTTATTGAATACTACTGTTATTCAATTTACAGGAAAAGAAACTGAGGCACAAAAGGTTAACCTACCCAGCTAGTGAGTGACAAAGCCAGACTTTGAACCCAAGATATCTGACTTTAGAAGCAGTATTTTTATCACTTGCTCCTAAGCCTCAGAACATGTAGTTGAAGTTATTATAGCATCTTTGGAAAGAAAAGAAAATGACTACAATATTGACAAAGTAAAGAGTTACATATAGGAGTTCTACAAACATTTCTACACATATTAAAAATACATAGTTGAAATAAAGCTGAGATAAACTCACAACTGTTCATACATAAATTTAATTCTACAGAATCACTTCTTTTGAGGTGGCTTTAGGACTTACAGAGCCAAGGACACCTTTCTAGAGACCAAGTCCACTTAGTGCACAGACTCCTTTCTCTGCAGCTAGGCAGTACTACATAATGCTTCTCATTCTCCACCCCCTGCCAGAATAATATACTTTGAAAACCGAGGGATATCTATAGCCCTAACACAGCCAGAACTGGCCTGACTCTCCTGGGCAGAGAGAGACATGCCTGCAGCACTCTGGAGTACTGTCCCTGACCAGCAGTCACTCCCATGGACAGAACTTTTCTCACTGCCACCCACATGGTCCCTCCACCCATCTGTGGCTGCCTTTCCTGGAATAGACGTAAAAGCCAAGGTGGCATGAGACATTACCTCACTGTAGAATCGTCAGTGGACAGATCCTCTCTAATAATTAAATTCTTCTTAAACAAGAATTCTAAGCTGAGGGAGACATCTCAGATGTGTCTTAAAAGTTTTTCATAGTTTTTGTTATTATTCAGCATATATAGATTGCCTCTGCTTGTTTGCTGATGGTTCATTTCCTGCTCTGTCTGGATGCTGCGTGACCCACAGCGTGCAAATAAATACCTGCTGCCAAGGACCTTTCACGCTAGTAAAGTAGATGTGCAAGAAAGAAAGCAAGAAAAGATTTGAGAGAGTGATGAACTGAACAGTAAAGGTATCAGAAAGGGTAGGGAGTGGGGGAAGCCTGTAGATAAGGCAGATGAAAAGACACCTCTAGGAAGCAGAAAAGAATAGAGTCCGAGTGAGCAGGGTGAGCTATGCCAACCAGTGGGAAAAGCACATTTCAGAGGGAGAGCACAGCATGTTTAAGGCCAAGAGTAGGACCAACACAGATGGTCTGAAGAACACCACGATGGGTAGGGGCTTCTAATGAGTTGATACAGGGTAAGTAGGAGAGGCAAGCCAGGGCCAGACCAGAGTGGGATCTGACTGATGTAAATCCACTAGGAGTACTCAATGACAGTTTGTATTTTTTATTTATTTAATTTCTTCCACTTGTGGATAAGCTGTACTTTATTTTTTTTTATTGATTTTTATTAAGCTCTACATTTTTCTCTGCTACCCTCCCTGCCTATTTTTTTTTATTGATTTTTATTAAGCTCTACATTTTTCTCTGCTACCCTCCCTGCCTCTCCCCCTCCCCTTCAACCCTCTCCCAAGGTCCCCATGCTCCCAATTTACTCAGGAGATCTTGTCTTTTTCTACTTCCCATGTAGATTAGATCTATGTATGTCTCTCTTAGGGTCCTCATTGTTGTCTAGGTTCTCTGGGATTGTGATTTGTGGGATGGTTTTCTTTGCTTTATGTTTAAAAACCTCTGAGCCATCTCTCCAACCCTTTGTACTTCATTTTTTACATACCTAATAGATTTTTTTCCCATTGCTGAAAGTTGGCTGTCTTCCCTATAAAAATATGATAATTCTGGGATTCAAACTGCCTCCTCTCCAGAATTCACTGCTGTTACTTGTACTTTAAAATTATTTGTTTAGTGGTTTATGTAAACTCTTTTTAAAATTATTATATTTTTATATTTTTGCCTACTGAAATCTCTGTTCTTTTAGCTTAATAGTGAACTAGTGATTTGATAAGAATTTCCTTAAATGTTTAGAACTAATTTTTTTAAATTAAAACATCCCTCAGTGTTTGCAAATTGCCTTGGAGTGGATCACAGGGAAGGTCATCTAGGCAATTTACAACTCTATGTGAGTCTTCACTTCTTTTACAAAGGCTAAAAGTCAGACTTGAGAGCTGGGTCCTCTGTCCTTCCTCAGTCCCTCTGTATTCTATACATAGGAGATTTCAACGTCCTTATTTCCTTATATGGTTCCTTTCTGAGTCTCTTCCTTTCCATGCTTTTCAGTCTGCCTATTATTTGCCCCATGTGTTATCCCTTCTTCCTTGGGGCCATAGTTAGTGTATTTATTGCCTTTAAATGCTCTTGACAAGTGCTGCCTGACAGGCCACTTCAGTCCTAAGAAATCCCTGAGAAGAGCAGGTGTACAAAGCATGTCTGAGCATGGCTCGCAGGTAGCTCTAGACAAGTCACAACACAAAGGAACATTTTTTATATAAAGATCTGTATTGTTCTCTCTCACACCAGCAAGTTACATCAGGAATGTGGGCTGCTGTTTTCACGGCTGCTGCCAAGCTGGAGAGTAGGGGATGGCAGTAGGTGGGTAAATTAAAATGCCACGGTTCAGTCTTACCAAAATTCTTGCTTCATTAAGCATTCCCCTTGTCGTAAGGGTATTATTTTTATTAGATTACGGAGTGCTTTTTTAAAAAAATTGATTCTAGCTTTTTTTTTCTTTCCTTTTTTGGTTAGGAATGGCTTTACTGGAGGGACAGTGTTTGGGAGCTGCCTCCTCCATTCTTTTCAATGATGGCTTTCTTCCACTTTCCAATTAATACTTTCAAAAACCATCCTGGCTGCTGTGTAGAAAGGGACTGTCTTTAAAATGTAAACTTGAAGAAAACACAGATTTTAATTGTTTTGATGACCAATATATCCAGCATTTGTCATCATATAAGCATAAAGTCTGTGTTCAGTAAAGATAATGGGATGAATATTCAAACGAATGAGGAAACTAATGCAGAAGAATTCAGAGGAATAAGAAGAGAGAGGAAGAAAGAGATTTTCCTGTGATAACAGGAAAAATCTGCCTTAGACTTAACTATAAGTGATTTAAGGGTATAATGTACTAATCATTAATCACTAATGACATTGAGTAGGGAAGTTTTGGGCTCTAGAATGGTGATTGTCAGCAGGGGCCTCATTTCTATTCAGAGCAAAAATGTAAATTTGGATTCACATTTAGATATTGTTATATTGTGATGGTTTGGGAAAGTCTTAATTACTTAAGTAAAGTATCAAAGTTATACTTGAAAGTTTTAATTCAGAAAAGTGATGAAAATAGCTTAAAAAGCCAATTTATCCATTGTTTTAATCACTATCTTTACTGACATGTTGGTTATATGTAAGGGGAGAATAAACAGAGAATTTATTATTTCAACAACTGAATGTACTAAACAGTCCCGAATGAAATGGTCTACCCTGTTCAACTGGTGTGAGCTGAAGTGAACCCAATGTAAGCTATAAAGACAGTGAGGAAAGGGGGGAACAGATTTGCTAAGTGTGAAGATTTGTGGGGTTTGTGAGTCATATTTACTATCTATGTCTTATTTAGTTCAAGATTTATTTTTGTTGACAGTGTTTTCTGAGCTTTGGCAAGGGTGTATTAAGTCACCTCTTTGTACCGTTAGTCATATCACAAGGGATGGGCAGCTAACATTTGAGCCCTTCAGATGCATGGGGGAGGCACGGATCTTAAAACAGCCTCTCATAGCATACTTGTGGAACTTAGAAGCCAGATTCAAAACATGCTTGGATGGTGGCCAGGTGAATGAAACTTGACTCTTTAAAGGCTAGAGTGTTGAGAGGCAGAGGAAAGGGTCTGAAGAAACTGGTTAAGAAACAACCCTATGTTCAAAGAAATCCAGTGTGCATCCTGGAGTACTCATGGGTTTTTCACTGATCCTCAGGCCTCTTTTTTTTTTCTCCCTGCCATGATTTTTCTGTGTCCTTCTTCAGACCATGGAGACTTTTTGAAGTACTCTTTAATCTTAGCCAAGCTTTTCTTATACTTACATATGATTCTTTCTTTGAAGAGCATAAATAGCTATAGATATTGGACATCAATGTTTTACTAAAGATTATACTGGTATGTTTTAAATACAGCAAAAGTGCCTTGTCCTGTATTTGGAGAGAACCCAACAAAAGTCTATAAATTAAAGATTCAGAGAATGGTGGTAACTTGACTAAAGTCACGAAGAATTCAGATCCGTATGACTTCATTGAGTCATTGTTCTTTACATTGTGTCCTCTAGAACATCTTGTGCTGTTTTAATCACACATTTATGAGTTTTTACTTGAATGTTTTCTTACAAGCCTTTATTGTATTTGTAAACATTAACAGCATTGTCTGGCACCTCACAGAAGATGCTGTGCTGGATTCTGAAGATGATACATGGTGTTGAATGTGGTCCTTGTTTTATGTAGAGCAGTTGCAGACATCAGATCTTGGGAGGATGTAGTGAAAGTCTTACTGGCTATGAGTGATACTGATGTGCACACTCCTCTGTGCTGCTCCATCACTGTAATCTTCCCTAATAAAAGTGCCTTGTCCTGATTAAGCTATGACTCACTTAGTGATCCTCAGAACTTGTAGTAGATGATGAAAATAACAATAGCGCCATTCCAACCCACTGCTCAAAATGTTTCAGCAAAGGCTTAACAGGAAAGACTACATAGATTTTTTTAAAAAAAAATATTTTATTTTTAAATGCAAATGTTGTGGGTAGCAGGGGGTACATAAAAGTTCAAGTGCAGTGACTATCAAGATAAGGTTAAGAGGTTAGGGATTTTTTTTTAGGTCATAGCGTTTGATAGAATTTGTTGTATACAGAAGTATCATTAAAAGCTACTGAAGTATGAAAGTATCTGATGAAGCCTGGTGATGGCGTATCTAGTGTGCTATTCCTCAGAGTCTCTGGACTCAGGGTCATATAGTAAATAGGAAGCAGAAGTATCTCAGGTTGCTGGACCAAGTCACAGGTTTGAATACCACTCTATAGATATTTAACCATTGTAACAAAAGCAGACTTTGAATTTCAGTAATGAAGGGTCCATATTTCATTCATTTTAACTTCTACAGAGGTTACAGAGTAGGTATCTAAGTATTAGTTAATTAAACAAGAGTTCAGCAGACATGTGGTTCATAGATGAATGAACAACAGAAAGCCATGGATACAGAGGTCTTCCTCATAGTCTGAGATGACCTGTGGTGGATGGATGGGTGGGCAGATGTTGAGGTCTTTGTCATGATTTGAAGTGACCTGTGGTGGATTGATGAAGCGGCAACAGGAAGCCCTGGATGTAGAGGTCTTCCTCATAGTCTGAGCAGTATTTCAGAAGATAGCTTGAGCAATTTCAAAAGTTATTTAGGGACCTGAGCATTTGGAGAGAGGAGCAGAATTTAGGCTTTTGCAGAACCACAGGTAAGAGCTCATCAGAGTCCAATTACAGACCCTGGATGAAGGTAACTAAATAAAAGGTTTAAAAATAGCAGAGGCAGACACTCTAGGTTTCATAGGTTCTTTCTGCAAACATGTAATAGGCACAATTATATTTTTGGTACAGTGTTTATCTTAGTGGAGAGATAAGTAATAAGCAGTTCCTATGCTTAAAGGACCTATATTTTATAAAAACTAAAAATGAATTCTAGGGCAGTGAGATAAGAGAAGGAACATGCTTATATTAACCACTGACTTAGCCTTAGGACCCCACCCTTGCCTCTTTGCCTCCATAGTCGAAGTAAAGAGCAGGCCTCCCACCAACTACCTTAGACTGTGGGCAGTGAGCTTTTCTCCCTCTCTCAGCCATCAGTTGGCTGCCAGAGCCTTTGGGCCCTTCATCCAGTGTTGGGGGAGGCTGTTGGTTCATTCCCAGCTGCTTAGACCCAAAATAATCACACAGAAACTATTTTATTTACAATACTGTTTTGGCCAATAGCTTAAGCGTACTTCTGGCTAACTCATATCTTAAATTATGATATTTAAATTCTGTTGATCTGTGCATCACCACGTGGCTGTGGCTTACCAGCAAGGTCCTGGCGAGTTTGTCTTTGGCAGAGGCTACATGGCTTCTACCTGACTCCACCTACTCTCTATGTATCTTTTCCAGCCTGGCTATATTCTCTTAAGCCATTGGCTGAAAGCAGCTTCTTCATTAACCAATAACAGCAGCACATTTGCAGAAGGACTTCCCACACCAATCTGGTGCTTACCTGTACAGCCCCTGTGGCTTCCTCTGCACCTCTGACCTCCTCATCCCTCTTCACTTTGCTGTAGAAACTTATGATTTTTTTCCCTAAGAAAAGGTCAGTTGCAGTCCTTAAAATAGCATCCAGATGAACTCTAGTTCAGCAAGTGTTTGTTGAGTGACATGCACGGAGGGAAGAAGGGATTATTGACGGACAGGATTCCAAAGCAAGGTTGGCAGAGTTTTCTGTAACCAGCCAGATGTCAATATTTTCAGTTTTTCTGAACACGGTCTCTCCGTTCCATAGTATTTGTTTTTGTAAATAATCCTTAACAATACAAAAGCCTTTCCCAGCTTATAAGCCAAACGTGAACAAGTCATGGAATGAAATTAGCTTCCTAACAGCTGGAAACGTTAAAGAAACAGGATTTGGTGACCTGAGAGGGGAAAGGGAAATGTCGTCCTGCTGAGAACGCCAGTGAGAAAAAGTGAGGTATAAACAAGAGACAGGTCAGATGTCATGCCAGTGACTTCAGCCTTCTAGTGCAGGGAAAGTAAGGGCTGCTGGGTGTTAAAAGTCAGAATGTTTTCAAAACATAGGGTGGCTAAGCAAATAGAGATAAGGAGAACCCTGATGAGCAACAGAAACAGCCAAAGTAGACAATGACTTATAAATCAGCCCCGTACTGTGAGGTGAGACACCGAAGACAGAAATGAGACTTAGAGCATGTGACACCGAAGAGCTATGCTGCCTAACTTCCGGGTGCTCTGGTATACTAGCTCAAAATAATAACTGTGTTCCCATCTTAATGTTTTTATTAAATTGTTTTTAAACAAAGAAGCATGACATCACTTAGTGACTGCTTATATCAACAGTATACATTTATCACAAACCCAAGCATTGTAACTCTTCTATAAGGACTGAGCCACAGTCATTGGCTCGTTTAGTCATGTAAAGTAGGTTCTAGCATGCTCTCTGATTTGTAGATAAGGGAATTGAAGCTTACATAAGTTAAGAAACTTACTGAAAGACATAGAAAACTACTCCTAAATGACAAAACAAGATTAACCACACAGTCTTCTGGTGTCTCCTTATGCTCTTCACTGATACAAAGGGCAGCAGTTAATGGAAGGTGTTTTCCCTATACAGTAGAAGGCAAATTAGACATGTTGTATATGACCTTCATGGTCAGAATTAGGAATAAGAAAAAGACATTGCAGGTAGCTGGAGTCTGGCCCAGATGAGAACTGTTCCCCACAAAAATGCCTTGGAAATAGCCCATGTCCTCTATTGCTGGGCTTGCTTTGACTGAGAGCCAGCTGGGATTTTTCAGAACTTAGTCTAGATGGCCTTCTAACACTCTTTTTTGCCTCCTTACACGTTAGAAGAACACAACATTTCTATACTTTGAAATAAATTTGGATTACTCTAGAGTGCATTGATAAACTGATTAATGCACCATACGATAGTCAGTAATATAAATTACAGGTACTCTGTTTAGAACCAAGGGTATGTAAATTCCAATTTTTTTACAGAATACAGCAAGATATTTAGTGTACTAAAGTTAGGCTTTGAGTCTTTCTTTGCAAACAATGTAGACTTTGTATAATATTTTTGTCAGGTGATTATACCATATGAATTTATAATACAGCCCTGTCAATATGTCTCCTAGGTCATTCCAGGATAGAATTATTAGTAAAACTAATGAAATTCATGTAGTTTTTCTATAAAGTAATGTAGATTACAAGAAATGCCTTGAAAACTCTCATTGATCCTAGCAGACTGGATTCTAGCAGGCAGGATATAACTGTTTAAGGAGGAACATAATCAACTAAGACCATCATGGTGGTTCTCCAGCTCAGCTCCATGTACAGCATGGCCAGCCCGTACAGCGTGGTCAGCCCGTACAGCGTGGCCAGGCTGTACAGCGTGGTCAGCCTGTACAACATGGCCAGCCTGTATAGCGTGGTCAGCCCGTACAGTGTACAGTGTGGTCAGCCCGTACAGCGTGGTCAGCCCGTACAGCGTGGTCAGCCCGTACAGCGTGGTCAGCCCATATAGCGTGGTCAGCCCGTACAGCGTGGTCAGCCCGTACAGCATGATCAGCCCGTACAGCGTGGCCAGCCTGTACAGCGTGGTTCTGGCTTTTGTAAGCACGTATATTCAGTTATGCTTGCTCTGCTCTGCCACTTCAATAGAAAATTAATTGGATGTCTCATCAGGTGAAGATTTCTTTTCGATTTTGATCTTTTCAAAGGAAAAAATCCATCTGAGAGATACAGAGTGGTGGAAGTTAATCTACAAAGAAATATAAAATGATAGTTCAAGCCAGAGAGATTGGAGCGGGCTGACCCAAATTTGTATATGTGGGGGGTAGGAGTAAGAATACGGGGGAGGGGAACGGGGATAGACCATTGGGTGCTGCTTTGTCAATATTTTCTAATGCTTTATAAATATTTATAAGGTGTGTGTTATGTTTATTCATGGACATAAGGTAACCTTTTTACCCCTTAGAAATTATGGTGGCTGGGCGGTGGTGGCACACGCCTTTAATCTCAGCACTCAGGATGCAGAAGCAGGC
>JAQHUG010000017.1:2394489-2423111 GCA_028555095.1 Dicrostonyx torquatus | reverse complement strand
GTTCTCTAAAGCTACTTCTTGCTGTCATGGGGACGACGTTTAGGGGATCCATATCAGCTGTCCAAGTAGAAATCATCCTGGCGAATGGTATCCAAA
The DNA here is from genome assembly GCA_028555095.1 of Dicrostonyx torquatus. Taxonomy (NCBI): domain Eukaryota; kingdom Metazoa; phylum Chordata; class Mammalia; order Rodentia; family Cricetidae; genus Dicrostonyx; species Dicrostonyx torquatus. Next base: position 2,423,015 of record JAQHUG010000017.1, on the reverse strand, counting down.
TGGGTCCTGTAGCAGTGTCATCCGCGTCCTGACGTCGTATTAGTCAGATGAAGGTGTTGATAATGTGTCCCATCTTCTTTTTACATATTATTTGTAGTTGATTGATGCTTTGCTACTTTGCTGCTCTCTCAGGAAATTCAACAAAATATTGTGGTGCCTTGAATACTGATTCCTTGTAGAAGTTTTCGTATTATGTATGTTGGTGGAAATCGAGTTCATTTCATTTCTGCATTAGAATGATTGCTAATCTCAGAATTCATAAAATCCTCAGTTGGAGGTTATAGATTTATTAATAATTTTTAAGAATTTCATATATGAGTACTAATATTTACATCATTTATGCCCTCCCTCTCCCTCCAACTCCTCCCATACCCCTCCTCTCAAGTTCATGACCTCTTCTTTAATCATTGGAAATTGGAAATTCTAATTCTTCATTTAGAAGTTTTATTAATAACATGCATTTGTATCACATGCTTTTTCTTAGGTTGATATTACAATTAAAGCATGAATTATAATTTTTAAATATGTGGAATGTTTTAATTTGGGTTATTTCAATAAGCAGCAATGTATTTTGATAAGTTTCAAATTTTAGTTTTGAAATAGAAGGGCATACTTCTCTGCTTTTCAACTGTATATCTATATAAAATATGTATTGTATATGACGTTTTCTCTATTTCTAAGTAATTCAGATATTAACTCGCTGAAAGTAATTTGTTCCTCTCATGCCCTACAGAGAAAGTAGAATTTGCTGTATGAAATGCCGGCTTTCCCTGAGTCATTCATCAGTAGCAGTGCAAAGTGTGCAGTGTGCTTTGGGCCACACCCCTGAGGCTTTGTGCACAAGCAATTAAAATATTTGCGCAACTTTTCTGTTCATTTTGTCAAAAAGAAGAATGCTAAATTATTTCACTGGTTTCCCTGTTTACTTAGTATCCACTGCCCTCAGGGTTTACCAGATTAGTATAGAACCCAACCCAATTCCTACCATATGTAAACACTACAAATAAGCAAGACGTTTTTGTTAAACTTAATATTTAGAGATTCTGTTTTATATATTTGAATAGTACTATGTCAAATTCCTGGAAACTGTGACATTGTACATTGTTTGTCAGTATAGTAGAATCTTGTGGTCCATATTGGTCTCCATGATTAGTGTTCTCTGACATCCCACTGAGGATATCTGAATGATTGGCCTACCTGTGCTTAACTGACAGTAACTAAATGCAAAAGAAAATGTCATTTAGCACTTGTTATGGAAGTGAATCTTCGGCCTGAGGAACATTTAAGTTAGTGGAAGCTACTTTGATATGTCAGGGACTGAGAGATGTAACTTGGTAGAGAGCAGGAGTCACCAGCACCACAAAAACAATGATGACAAAACAGCAGGGTAGAGGGAGGAGGAGCAGAAGGTCAAGGTCATCTTCTGTCTCCTAGTGACTCTGAGATCATAAAACATTTAATATAACCTGTAGTAGGAAGACATTTTTGAAAATTTGTATTTTCAACATGAATTATTAAAAATATTGAGAAGTCATCTTATGTTTACTTCCAAAATTAAAGTTCTTGAGGACTGGCGAGATGGCACAGTCAGTAAAGTGCATGCCACCAAGTCTGACAGTGGTCAGGGTCTGGCCCTTAGCAGCCATGTAGCAGCTGGGTATGATGGCACTCATCTCTAACCCTAGCACTGGGGCACAGATGTTGGGGGAGATGAAGACAGGAAGATCTTTGGAACTTGCTGGCCAGCCAGACTAGCCACTTTGTACACGCCACAGCTGTGATGTGGGAATTGATAAAAGAAGACACGCAACATTGACCTCTGGGCTTCACATGCCTGGACTTGCACACATCTGTATGTATGCACACAAACATGCATACACATTTTTATTTTTTTAAATTAAAATATAGTTCTACCATTTCCTCACTCTTCTCCTTCCTTCAGTTCCTCCTATGAACACCCCCCATACACACCTTGCTCTTTCTCAAATTTGTGCCCTTGTTTTCTTTCATTGTTGTCTGTAGAATGATATTTGGATGTATATGATTTTAGGACTGCCCACTTGGGATTGGATAACCAATTGGGGGCCTCTCACTCAGGAAGACTATTTCTCCTGCTCTTAACATTTAATAGTTGCCTCTATTTCTTCATCTATGGTTGCGGCCCCATGAGATTTGCCCCTTCTATGTTGCCATGTCTATTGGTGCCATCCTTGTTCAGATCTTCTTTAGGCAGCTATGGTGTTGAACCTTCATAGATGTAACTTCCCCAAAATTTCTAGGAGACCCTGTCTTACAGCTGACGACTCCCTGTTCTTTTGACTCTTACAATCTTTCTGTTCCCCTTCTACAATTACAATTATAATCCTTGAGCCTTGGGTTCAGGAGTTGTGTTGTAGATGTATCCATTGGGTGTCACTGTCACATCTTCTGTTTTTTTGCTTGGTTGTAGTTTTTTTGTTTTTTGTTTTTATAATAAGCTCCATCTATTGCAAATGGAAGTTTCTTGGGTGAGAGGTGAGAGTCATACTTACCTATAGCTATAAAGACAAATATTTAGAATATAGTTAGGGGTTTTGCTGGTTGAGTGTCAATTGTAGCTTTCCCTCCAGCATCCATGGTCTCACTGCCCTGAGTAGTTTACTGGGTTCCTAGTAACATACATGACTTCCCTCTTGTTGAGTGGGCCTTCAGTCCAACCAGAGAGCCACTGGTTACTGCCAGGCTATGTATCTGCTCTTGCACTTGTAGGGTCATTGTGCTGTACTAGTTGATGTTCATAGGCACCATAGCTATGTAGAACTATTATTCTTCCCTCCCTTGGAAGCTTATATAGCACCTTCTGGTTTATTGAAATCTAAACCTCAGGGAAACGCCTTTCAATTTAGATCCAGTTTGGATCATTTAAGCCCTGTGTCTGAAATGCATGTTGTCTTCAGCAATAGGGACTTTTACCTTCATCTGGGAGATAACTAGAGGCAACAGCAATAGCCTAAAATTTTGGGGAGCATCTTAGACTACCTTGACCAACAACTGGAAAGGTACTTCTTATGCCTGGTGTTGGGATTTTTGTTAGTCTTTGACTCAGGTGGGAAAATCACTTCTATATGTATACATGTAAACGTATATGTATTATATGAAACTTCTGGGAACTAGATAATGATTCCTTTTCCAGACACCCTTACTTTTATTTTACCCTCTCCATTTCCTCTCTGTATTGGCATCCTTCCCCTTCTTTAACTACACACGCGCACGCACGCGTGTGCACACACACACACATTTCCTCTTTAAATCACCTGTAATGTGCCTTTTCCCTCTCCATTGCTCCTCCATCTCCCCTGACCCCTTTTCACTTTCCTGGTTTCTGCCGTTGCTCTAGATTGTAGGATCATATCTAGTATTTAGAGTGAGGAGCCACAGATGAGAGTACATGCAACACTTGTCTTCTGTTTCTGGTTTACCTCACTCAGTATGATCTTTTCTAGTCCATCCATTTACCCGTAAAGTTCATGATTTTATTTTTTACAGCTGAATAGTATTCCATAGTGTGTATTTACCACATTTTCATTACCACAATTTCATATTAAAGGCATTTAGTTTTTTCCCATTTGCTACCTATTTTGAGTACAGCATCAGTGAATATGTCTGAATGATATCTGTGGAGTAAGATGTCTAGTTCTTTGGACACATACCAAGGAGTGGTATAGTTGTATTATATGGTAGACTGAGAGTTAGCTTTTTGAGAGTTCTCCACACTGTTCTATGGAGTGTTTGGACCCATTTGCCATCTCACCAACTGTAAATGAGAGTTCTCTTTTCTCAACATCCTCTCCTGCACCTTTTGTTAATTGTTTTCTAGATCTTCATCATTCTGACTGTTTAACAAACTTTGAGATATTTCTTACTTTAAGAACTCTCTTTAGATTTCTAGTCCATTTTTAATGTGTCTTTTTGTTTTGTTTTGACTCTGTTTTTTTAGTTCTTTATATCTTGAAAATATTAATTTGTCAGATGTACCAGGAAATCTGGCAAAGGTTGTCTCCCTTTCTGTGGGCCTTCTCTTCGCTTGATTGATTGTCCCTTTATTCAGAAGCCTTTTATTTTTTGTAAGTTTCCACTTGTCAATTGTTGGACTTTATTCCTGGGCAAATGAGGTCTTAGTCAAACTGTCCATTCTCTACACCAATGTCATTTAGAACACTGTCTATGTTTTCTCCTCGTGGTTTCGGGTTTTCAGGCTTCACAGTTAGGTCTTTGATCTATTTGTAGTTAGCTTTTTCTTTTTAAGATAATAGATACAGATCTATTTTCATTCTTTTACATGTAACCATCCAGTTTTCCTGACATCATTTATTAAAGATGCTGTCTTTAATCCAGTGTATGTGTTTAGCATCTTTGTCAAATATTAGTTGGCTGTAGTTACGTGTACTCATGTTTGGGTCTTCTATTTTGTTCGATTGCTTTTCTTCAATCACTTCACAGTCAAGTGAAGAGGAAGTCAACAGAATGAGAGACAATTTTGCCAAAGTACATCTGACAGAAGATTAATATCCAGAATATATGAAGAACTAAAAAGCAGAGTCAAAAAGCAACCAAAGGCATATTTTAAAAAATTGGCTAGGAATCTGAACAGAGAGTTACTAAACTATGAAATGGAAGAATGAGAAGTATCTCCCTGTTCCATCTACATGTTTGTTTTTGTGCCAGTAACATACTGTTTTTATTACGACGGTTCTGTAATGTATCTTGAGGTCTGGAATGCTAATCCTTCCCCATTGTTCTTTTTGCTCAGGATTGTTTTGAGGCGTTCTTTACAGAAGTATGGGCATGTTACCAGTTGGCTACATCACTGAAGAAAATGGACTATGTCTCCTACCCCATATTAACTGAATATAAATCCTTAGGAAGGGTCGGGACCTGATGAGATGGTCCTCACTCTAGGATCAGATGTTGATCGTTGCATCTTATGTAGGCAAGCACAGCCGCTCTAAACTGAAGAATGCAATGGCCTTGTGATGTGAGGAACTCAGTGATCATCTTTACTTTCCCACTGCTTCCTGCTCCTCTGCTCCTATACTCTTTCCACCCATTCTTCCACAATGCTTCTAGAAACTTGTAGTGGGTAACAGATATCCCATTCATGGCTGGGAAGTCAACTGTCACTCATCTCCATCCTTCTGGGCAGCCGTCAGCATCTGCAGTTACCACTGTCTAGTGCAGAAAGAAGTCACGGGGGTAACTGGTAGTAAATTTGATAAAAATGCATTATATACATATATGAAAATGTAATGATGAAACAAATTATGAATAATTTATATAAGCAAAATATTTGTGATAAGAACTCTTGTCTAAGAATAGGAGGGAATGCCTTTATTCTGGTCAATAATACCTGAATATATAGTAAAAATTATACTTAGCAACATTAAAAGGTTTGTCTCTAAAAAAACTGATAAAGATACCCCTTTGGTACTGCTTGTTTAGTATAGTCCTTTGAAGGTCATAGCCAATGAAACTAAACAAAATAAATAAATAAGGACAAATGTTGGAAAGAAAATAAAATTTCCCTTCTTATCAGATATTGTGATTGTGTGCATAGAAAATCCAAAAGAATAATCAGATAATCTGTGAGGATTAATAAGAGAATTTAGTAAGGTTGAGGAACACATTCAATACACAGATAAATTTTCTACCTATGTGCTAACAACAAAGGTGCAGAAAATTACATATTTTGTAGACGCTCTGGTTTAGAGAGAAAAGTGTAGGGTGTCACATTTAAGGTGTACTATGGGATGGGCTCTTCATTTCTGAAAATCCCCAAGGACACAGGAACAAAAAGCTGGTGTAACAGATGAAAACACAGACACTGAAACAAGTCTGTGTTGTAGCCTTCTCAGGTCTCTTGGGCCTCAGTTTCTCCATTTGCAAATGTCAGATAACAGTTATTGTAATGAGTAAGTTGTTATGATGATTAAAAAGAAGAATAAGGAACTTTTATTAGGGAGGCTGAGGGGCAGAGGGAGCTCGGGGAAAGGCCAGCCCGGGCTAGGACACCTGTCTCAGAAAAGGGGTAAGAAACGGATGGTGCTTCCCTGCACGTTCATTGGTATGTGTGTATAGCTGTCACTTCAGTCTCAGCCAGATGATAGGTTGGGATTCTAGCCATTTATAATCTGTACAGGTATGATATTTAACAATTATTTGAACTTGCAACATTAAAACACAATTTGTGCATGAGCAGCAGCTCTGCTGTGGGTACGGACACTAGACTCTCCTGTGCGTTGTTACCTAAGCGCTTTAGCCATGCAGTATTACCACTCCCTTTCTCTTTTAGTCGCACCGCTGTGTTTTCTGTATCATGAACCGTACAAGTTGTACCAGATATTCCGTGAGATGTACGTCCGCTTTTTCTTCAGACTCCACTCCATCTCCTCTCATCCTTCTGTAAGTTCATAAGTCGGATCAGCTCAGATTCTAAACTGTTCTTTCCCTAAAGAGAAAGTCTCCTACTCAAATTACAAAGCAAGAAATTTTAATTTATGGTTTCAAATAATGTATTTCTAGTATCAGTGAGAGAGAAGAAAGTGATGTTTAAATATTTTGCAGAGCAGCAAGGAAAACATCTCTTATTAACTAGATTTTTAGCTCTCTGTGTTTAAAAAAAAAAGAGCTGTCTGAATTCTTATCCTTAACAAAGATGCCTCCCTCCTTTGCTGATACCCCAACTGAGGAGGGAGGTTGATGAGGTCATCTGTGCTGCTGTGGGAATTTCACAGAGCAGAGCGTACAAGTGAGAACTGAATGGGTGCTCTGCATATAAATAGCTACTTTCTTGTTTTTATTATTGCTTATAGTTATTATCACTTCATCTTTTCAAATGAAAATTGAGCATTATTTGTCTTGTGGCCAATGATCAGTTATTTTGCTACATATTTTCTTTGTATTTATTCAGCTCCTATATTAACAACAGTTAAGTCTTTTGTTTTATTTTTTTACTTCTTTATCCTATCTTTTTTTGCATATGAGCCCTGACCAAGGCAGCCTTTACTTTGCTTTCAGCTTTCCCCTGTAACATGAGGGGCCTGCTCGTTGGGGTTTCTGTCCCGCCCGGTACCCCACAGCCGGCAAGCCCCAAAGAAAATCACAGAGAGTCTACATTAAGTTATACACTGATTGGCCCATTAGCTCAGGCTTCCTACCAGCTCCCATACTTATATTAACCCATTGTTCCCATCCATGCCAGGCACATGGCCGGTACCTTTTCTCAGCTGGGACAGGGACATATGCTGCTTCCTTGGAGATCTGCACAGGAATGCCAGGGAAGCTTCCTGCCTCCCAGACTTTCTCCTCGCCCTGCCTCTACTTCCTGTCTGGTTGACCCGCCTATATTTCCTACCTGGCCAATCAGCATTTATTTAAAACATGATTGACTGAACAGACAAGTCTCCTGCACCATTCCCCTTTGTGGTCTTGGTCTTCCTGAGGGTAACCTACCTAGCTCTCTGTGAGAACCTGTCACTGGAAGGCAGGGCAGGCCGGCCAAACTACCCAGTGAAGACTGTTCTTTCTACTTCCTTCCATTTCCAACTGTGTGCCCCTGCTCCACTTTCTTTGTCTTCAGTTTGCCATCCTGCATTGCCTGTGAAAGCTGGCAACTAAGAAAATTCTAGAATGTCACAGATGAGCTAACAAATCATCTTGAGACTCTCTTGAAGAGAATTGGATTTAGTTGTTATCTTCCATTCCTATTTAACCTAGAATAAACTGAAAGATGATTATTAATAATTCAACTGTCTGATATCGTTGTCAGGATCATAGTCTGGTGGACACACACACATACTCACTCACATTCACACTCACAGTGTGCATACACATGTACACACTCAAGCACACAGAAACATGCACATACAACCTCCCATACACATTTTATGCCTCAGAGTTTTGAAAAAACAAACTATCTAGACAATACTCAGCCACACCTTCTAGCCCCGCCCCTTCCTTCTCTGGGGAATTGACTGACACTCATCTCATGTTCAGGCTTCTAGCCAGACTGCAACTATTTTAAACCTTGACAGTTTAGAAACTCAAAAAGAGGGTGAAAATTTCCTTACAAAGAGCAACCTGAGGATTGCTGAGTCCCAGAAAAACTGTTAGTTAGAGTTGCTAAGGAATAAAAACATTTAAACAAAAAACAAAATTACTTGCTTAAATTGGTTACTTCTACTTTACAAATAATGCCCCTTTTTAAAAAGTGGATTTACGAAACAAGCAAAAATTTTTATTCTTAGTAACCAGATATTTTTGTTTGATAATGATTGGATTTTTATTTGATAATGATTAGATTTTTTTATTTGATAATAATTACATTTTTTGTTTGATAATGATTGGATTTTTTTGTTTGTTTGTTTGATAATTTGGCGTGATTCAAAGAAGTGAGAAAAGCAGGCAGTGTTTTCCGAAAGGGTAGAGCTGGAGGCACAGACAGGGATAACGAAAGCACCAGGAAATGCCTCGGAACTGGAGCACATACATAGGAAACTACTTTTGCTAGAGCTGAGTGATGCTATGTGGCTCACAAAGTGACAGGTTTTCTGTAAAGAATGCCTTGAGTTGTCCAATTATGGGGGAGGGGGCTGTTGTGTTTAAAAAGAGCCTGCTTAGCATGTCAACAGTGCATATTTATGACAGCATAAGCATTTCCTGTTAAATATGGTGTCAGAGATCCATTGGTGTGTTCGTTCTCTGTTTTGAACTAAACATCTTCAACCCAATAAAGATGTTTTATTTGGTGTGTTCACAAAGCATATATGCATTGTCTTTTTTGAATGATGTGTTACCATAGTTCGTACTTAAAAGACTAAACTATTTCTTTTTTGACTTGTTGTTGGATGCAGGGTATTGTGTCGCTCTGTTTGCTGTTTGAAACTCTTCTTCAAACATATCTTCCCCAACTCTTTTACCACCTAAGAGAAATCGGAGCTCAGCCGTGAGTATTTGTATCGCCTCACTGTCTCTTCACAATGCTTTCCCATGGGGAAGCTGGAAACACAACACTCCTGCCCTTTGCCTGCACACACAGCCACAATCTGTCCTCAAGAAGTAAGGCAACAATTCTCCCCCCAAATACGAATCACTAAGTGCATCTGTATGGCGAAAGAAAAGACAATAAGGTTCTTAGTAGAGGGCTGGGAAAGCACTTGTCCAACATGTGCGAGCCTCTGGGTTCAGGGTCCAGGACTGAAAAAAAAAGTGCTTAGAAGTATGACTGGGATCCCATTACAAGCTGTATTCACTGGGATAAGGATCACCAAATTCATCTAACTTCAGTTCCTAATGAAAACCTTTATGGAAACAAATACAGCCTGGAAAGTGTGGTACAAGTCAGTGTGGACTGGTGTTATCAGAGCCCAGCTGTGATATGTATAAGGCTAAAGTTTGCTGGTTTCACTAAAGGGAAGAGACCAAACCCCTCCCAGCAGTTGTCCTGTGTTTTCTCTTACAGAACTTTGCATTTGCTTCACTAATCTCAGTTTGAGTAGTAGGCGAATATTGGTGAATATGTGGATTAGCTCTGACCTCAGTAAATGGCTGTCTCCTTTTAAATACTTTTATCTAGATTAGAGCTTTGCTCCTATCCTCTCTAAGCAGCCTGACACACTGTTAAGGTTGGTCTGTGTGAAGAAAGGACACTAACTGTTTAAGGCCTCAGGACTTAATGGCAACCAAGTGTGGTTTTGTCTTCTTCATACATAAATCCATAGCAAGTGCCTGCCTTAGTGGATATAAATGCAACCCAGCTGAAATTCTATTTCTATTAAGCTGTGCATCCAGGTAAAGTTATGTGAGCTATAAATTCATATTTATATTGAAATCAAGATAACTCAATCTCTTTATCTTAAAAGTGAAGAGAAGTCTGATCTTATGGAATTGTTTCCAGATTCTGTGAGAATAGACAAGATACAAACATAGAAGGCATTTCTCTGAAGCCCACTGGATCTGAAAAAGGTTTAAAGTGTTATTTAAGAAACAATATTTCTTATTATCCTTTGATAATTCAGAATTAATACTCTTTTGTGGCCTCTTTTGAAAAGTATTGTGTTCTTGAATGAGACTGTAGAACAGGGATGTGGCAAAAATAGTTAGTGTTGAGCTCTTTACAGGGTCACTGACCTCTCTGTTCACTGTTGGGAGATTAAAAGTTGGATAAAACTGGGTTTTTTCTTTATTGGGTTGAAGACGTTTAGTTCATTGCTAGAAAATAAGATGTTGGTAGTTGTTTTCTAGTCTACTTACACATTTTAAATCACTACAAGAATTCTACATTTAGATTTCTTTAACTAGAGGAAGTATAAAAAGCCCAGCAGATAGGTAGAAAACAATTCTCTCTCTCTCTCTCTCTCTCTCTCTCTCTCTCTCTCTCTCTCTCTCTCTCATACACACACACACACACACACACACACACACACGCGTGCGCACACGCGCATGTTTGTGGAGATCAGAGGACAATTTGCATCAGTCAGTTCTCTTGTTGGAGTTGGTCCTGGGGATAGGGCTCGGTTCATTCCTGCCCTACCTCCTTTTGTTGATTATTCTGCCTGGGGATTTATTAACTTTAGTCATCTTTGAAAGAATGAATTTTATGTCCTGATATCCTGTTAAGTTTTTTCTTGTTTTACAGTTTCACTGACTCTCATTTCTGCTCTTTCATTCTTTTTTCCTTTATACTTGCTTTGGGTTTATTTTACCCTTATCTATAGTACCTCTCCTTCTTGATACAAGTATTATTGTTAAAGATTTCTCTCAGAGTCAATTTTACCTCATCCCAGTAAACTTTTATATGCTATCATCTCATTCAATTAAAAAAGTTTGGTTTTCCTATTTGACCATCAAGTATATTAAAAACAGTAGTGTTTAAGGAGAAACCACTCATGCTCCTATTAGACCCTTACTGACTAGCTTTCATATTGCTGGAAGGTACTATACACAAATAGTCATCAGTCTCACCCAGCTATGAACTCTCTGAGAGATATACCCACTAGTACAATAGTGGCACAACTGTTATAGGACTAACCAACCCATTCCTATTGGACTTAAGGCCTACTCCATGAGATACAGTCCATACCTGAAACTGCTAGCAACTCCAAGAACCAGAGATAGAGCTAACTAACTGTTAACGAGTCTAGGAACTAGATAGGTAATGGTCCCTAGAGAAAGCTTACTACTATTATTCTACTAAATGAATGTAGCAATTAAATGATTTGTAATGATATATTGATATCCCCATAAATCAGTACATCCCTCATGTCTCATCAGAGAAGCTTCTTACAGGAAATGGCAGTTAACACAGAAACCCACAAATGAACAATGTTCTGAGAATGAGAGGCTTTGGAGCACTCAGCCCTTACTGGGATGTCTTCATTAATCCTACCACCCCCTCCATCAAGGTTCAGGAATCCATGTGAAAAGGAGGTGGAAAGACTATAATAGCCAGAGTTGGTGCATGAATCCAAGGAAACAGTGTCTTCCAGATACTACATGGCTGATACACATATGTGCTCACAGTGACTGTTGACAGCATGTACAAGAGAAGGGGAAGAGGACCCAAAGTCCCACCTCTAACCAAGAAGCTATTTACAGTTGATACCTGCTGAAAGGGAAAATCGGTCTCATTCAGTGGAATGACACTGGGTATATCAACCACACTTCAAGATCGGCTTCATGCCCAGAAGTAGTTGACCAACCCAAAACAGACCGTATGGGTTTTATTGTTGTTTTATGAGTTTTGTAGTTGTTTTGTCTTTTTTTGTGTGTCTGTATAAAGTTTTTATGGCCCAAAAAAACTGCTCCACCAATGCAATAATCCAAATCAGACCAAATTAAACCGAATTAGAAAAAGCCCAGGTTAAATGGATGCCCTCCTGGGTGGCCCTCTGGAAAAACACAGAGATGGGGGAAGGAGAACTGGAAAGACCACATGTTTTTTCTCTGGGGGCAGTTTAAATAGCCTGTGGGAGTGATCATGACCTTCCCTGGGGAGGGATCACCCTTTGGTGGGCTTTTTCAGAGGTGAGTCTGGACTGTAGCAACTCCCAGGGGAGGGGCCTTGGAATGGAAAGTTCCACTCAGACATGTTAGAATGGATGCAAGGGGCTGGGGTGAATGGATGCCAGGATTTGGGGTTTGGTGGGGTTTTTAAGACAGCAAAAGAACAGGAGTTATGTAGATAAGGAAGGAGAAGAATATGAAAAACATTTTATTAAAAAAATTCAAAATTGAGCTGGGTATGGTGGCATAGTTCTTTAATTCCAGTACTCGGGAAGCAGAGGTATAAAGATTTCTGAGTTTGAGGCCAGCCTAGTCTACATAGTGAGTTCTAGGACAGCCAGGACTATGAGAGACCCTGCCTCAATCCCTACCCCATAATTTTTTTAATGTGATATTACTTTCCAAATATTGGAAATGTTAGAGATTTTTTTCCACTATTGCAATCTGTTTATAGTCTGTTGTTAGCACATTTCATATGACTTCAGGGCTTTGAATTTTTTATATTTATTTTTGACTTAACTGTAATCAATCAAGACAAATTTTGCATATCCACTGAAAAGAATTTATGTCCTTGGAAAAGGGAAATGGTTCTGTGTAAAATTATTTGATATACAAGCCTGACAACCCAACCTCCCAGCCCCAGGACCTACATGAATGTGGTAGCATATATCTGCAATCCCAGCACTGCTGTGGCAACATTGGAGGCAGAAACAGAAGGCTGTACCAGACATCTTCAAACAAGCGACTCAGCTGGAGTATACAGCACAGCATTGAGAAACAGCCAGAGACTCTGCCTCCGAATGAAAGACAAGAACCAGCTCCGAAAACTTGTTCTGTAACAACCATCACACACACACAAACACACACACACACACACACACACACACACATGCACGAATGATTCGTGTCCCATAAATACTTGAAATAAGTCTGTAAATGTCAATAAATCAACACATGTTAGAATGCCCTTTTTCTACTTTTACTCAGCTCTTTGTCAGTTTTCTTCTGTTCTTAATTATTGAGCAATATTAGTCTCTATACAATTGTGGATGTCTTCCTCCCTCATTATTATATATAATTTAAATATATGTTTTAAGGAGATTTGGCCCAATTATTATCCTTAATTATTGACCATAAATCTATTATACTAGATACCAGTACAGCCATGACAGCTTTCTCTTAATTGCATGGTGTTTTCTATTCTTAACTTAATGTATCAATTATCAATGCTTTTAATTTTCAAGTGTGTTTCTTGTCAAAGTATAGTTGATTTTTCCCATATAGTAATCTGTCTTCTAACTAGTATGTTTATGCCACTTATTATTTAACATAATTGATATTATTTTATTGAAATCTATCTTTCTAGAATTTTCTGTTTCCTATGTTCTTTCTTTTCATTTACTTCTGCCTACTTTAAAAAACTGAGCCTTTTTTATTCCAATTAATCCACATCATTCATTGCTTGTTAGTGCTGTTGATGAATGATTTTTGGTAGGTGTAGGTGACCAGCTTCAACAAAAATACTACTTACCAGGGTAGAGGTATGGGGATCAGAAAAATAGTAAAGAGGGCGAAGATGCAAGTGAAAATAATAGAACAGTATCGGGAGGGAGATGCAGTGAATACTGAAATCCCTGCATTTAATGTTCAATACACTTTTATACCCCAATACAAAAGGGGGAAGAAGGCAACAAAAGACTTCTTTAACACAATACAAAGGACAACTTGAAGAGTTCTTTGCTTCAATACCTTGAGATATCAAGTCTGTTGATTAGGCAGTGAGCCCACCCTAAACCAAATATCTTGAATACAGCCACTTCCAAGGTCAAACCTCTTGTTTCAAAAGAAGGAACAGAAGTGTGCTTGCATATCCTGGCCATTTGTCAGGGTGGAGTGGATCTCCCTGTATGGGCATCTCAAAGTCAAAAGAACCAAGTAACCATATCCTGGGTCAGGATGTATAGCCCTGGTTGTTGTCAACAATTTTGTGCATCCTCAGACTCTCTAATCTTCAGACAAGGTGGAAACAGGCTCACATTTTTGGGCCTCCACAGGTAGGTGCCTCCTGTTCCATAGCATTTTATTAATAAATGTATATATTCCGCTTTTAAAAAAATTCTAAGCTTGGGTGTCTGAACAGCTTGAAAGTCTACTGAGCATTTCGAGGATTATTTTAATCCTTTCTGTGGCTTCTATCAAAACTCAGATCTTTACCTTTTAGCACCTTGATTGTAATATCTCTAGACTTGGATTTTTCTGAGTTTATGCTGTTGGACTCCGGTGATCATCTTATGACTATATCTGTTGTCATACTGTGGGACTCTTTGGTTAGCGGCCCTCTCCCAGTATGTTTGTGCACCACACTTACTCTCCCCCTCTTCTGGGTTACAATGACACCCTGTCAGTGCTTTCAATTTTGCTTCCCCACCCCACCAAGGTGCTTGAAACTCTATATGTACTTTTTATTTATGTGTCTCTTTTAATTTTTGTTACTTGATTTTTCCAATGATTTTTTTTCTGTGGTTGAAACTAGAGACTTCTTTAGATCATATTTCTATTAATATATGCTCATCTGAATCTTTCCTTGCTTATTTCAGTCTATCAGACTTACTCAGTAACTTGGAGATTGTATCATTATGTTTCATCTTTTTCAAATAATTATTATACTATTCAATTCTACAACTTAATAAATCTTGTCATTCTTCATATAAAACTCATGGAACTGTATACCTGCAAGGTTATATTCTGCTATGCTAAATTATCCCCCAACAAGTTTATGCTTTTAAAGTCATTGTTGTGTTATCCATATGGAGAGAGACACTATTTCTTCCCCAAGACACTGAGAATTTGAGTAAAATGAAAATGATTGAATATAATGATTTAGATGTATTTTTCAGTATTAAAATATTTATGGACAAAGTTTTCTTATTTGATTTTAAACCAATCAAAAGGCATAATTTGTAAATACCACTGACTAATACTTAATTATATTAAAATCTAGAATAATTCTACAAAGAATTTGACTGTGACCTCTCAGGTACAGTCAAGTGACTTTTAGATGCTCATAGACAATACAGAAATGTGAGAAGTTTATTTATCTCTTATGACAGTAAAACCAAAGGGCTCATTTTGTGATTCTGGGGGAAAACTGTTTTTGTAATATAGGTGACTTATAAAAGTGGGATCTTATGTATCTTTGAACTTTTTGTAGCAAAATTAATTCAATTGAATTTGTTTTTATGATCTCCTCATTAAAATGAAGGGTTTGAAATAAAAATCCTAAGGTATGTTGTTGCTTTAAACCATTTTTCTTCCATATTTCCTACTTGTTGCTTTCCTTTATTTTATCCATCCCGTGTAAACAGTTTGGCTGAGATGTACAGATAAAACTTATTGAACTGAAAAATATAAAAGCATCGAATGTTTTTAAAAGTATTCAGAACAACAATCCAAAATGTCATGACTTAACAAAAATTAAGATACAACTGTTGATCATGTTTTATAAACATGAAGTCCATCATAAACAGTTCTTCCTCTTAGTTCAGGGACATCAGATTGAAGACCCACCTGCTTGCCAGTGACCTTTTTCAGCTTTTAGGAAATAAGGAGTCTCAAAATATTTATAATAATAACAGAATTGGTTGGACTCTTCTAATATTGCCTTTTCTGAGGAAAGGATCTAACACCACAATTAATTGTTATTTTTCTTGTCCACAGACTTCGTATATCATTTAAGTGGATGGTTCGAGCTTTTTCTGGATACTTAGCTACAGATCAACTCTTGCTTTTGTGGGATAGAATCCTAGGATACAACTCTCTGGAAATTCTTGCTGGTAAGAGTAAGTGCTTGTTTGTGAAGCCCATGCTGTTTGTACATGAAGCCCCTTTCCTGTCTGACACTCACCTACAGTCATTAGAGAAGGGTGTGCATTCATCGTGGAACATTTAATAGCTTGAGCAGGCTAGAAGACAGGTTCTGAAGTTCTGCGCTTTGATACACCCACCTAACTTCCCTACCCCAGGTAAGTCCTGGGCTCTGTGGGGTTTGTTCAGCAGATATGCTTGCCTTGTGCTCTACCCCTAGCTTCATAACATTCTGTCCCATGCCCCTTCTCAGAGGCTGAGCCCCCTGTATATCTCAAGGCATGCCTCTTCTGGACTGCGGTTTATCTGCATCCCAAACCTTTTCATTTTTGCTAGCAGTCTCTGGCTTCTACCCTGGTGCCAAAATTTCTTCTCTTAGGTATTCTTTCTTTAAAAAGCGGGGGGAAGGGGGACTTCTTTTGCTCAAGGAAGCCGTAGATTCATCCGTTGTTAATGATTAAGCAGTTTATACAAACAAATGTATACCAATCAGACTGTAACGTTCCATGTACAGATTCCTTATGTGCTCAGTTCCCTAGTGCACAGTTGACTCAGTTCTTGTCACTAGGATTATTAGAAAATTATTAGAAAATTCACGTAACAACTAGGATATTTTTGCAGCAACATATGGGGTACAAAAAACCTGGCCATGTTTTGTTTGCTTCCTGCCTTTACTGTTAAAATCACCTCTCTGGGATATTGTAGAAATAAGAAAAATAATGTGCCAAGAGTATTCTCTGGGCACCATATTAATATTTTCTGGAATGCAAGAGGCTCATAGTATTTGGGTGACATTTGGAAAGGTGAAATTAGAATAACTACAAAGTACATGAAGATAAATGTCACCTCAGGTTCAGTCAGCCTGACTTTGATTGATGCATTCTTCTGTCATTTTTCTTAACGCTCATATAAACTTGTTAGGGAAGAACAGCCTACCCTTATCATTTTAGCGAAAGGACAGTGGCAGATCATCTAGGAATGCAGGAATGTCAGAGAGCATCCTATAGCTTTTCAGACACTGCTGACCAACCGCCCCTATCCTCTGTTCTATACTTAAGTGCTAGATAATCCTGCCCTTTAAGAGGACCCATTTGTTTATGGTTATGGCTAACACATGCCCCTTCTAGAGTCTTTGAGATGGCTCAGTGGGCAAAGGACCTACTGCCAAGTCTGACAACCTAAGTTAAATCCCCAAGACCCACATGGTAAAAGGAGAGAACCACTAGTTGTCTTCTGACTTCCGCACACATAGCACAGCTTCCATATGCACATATACATATGTGAACACACACGAAATAAATAACATAACTTTTAAAATTTAAAGTGTTCCTTTTTCTTTTTGAAGACATTGTGTGTGTGTGTGTGTGTGTGTGTGTGTGTGTGTGTGTGTGTGTGTAGGTACCCACAGACACCAGAAGAGGGTATCTAATCTCACACAGCTAGAATTGCAGGTAGTTGTGAGCCACTCTGCCTGGGTGCTGGGAACTGATCTCAGGTTATATGAAAGAGCAGCAAGTGCTCTTAACCATTGAGTCATCTCTACAGGTCCAAATATGACCCTTTTAAGCCAAGATGCTTTCATGGTTCTTCTGCTTTAAATCCCCCATCTTTCCCCAGAGTCTTCATTTCCAGACTAAGCAGTCTGGTTTTTTGCTACCATTTCACAAATGTCTGGATTTTAGACTTCACCAAGCTACTCTCTTTGGGCATACTCGAACTTTGAAGAGCATACTCCCCAGTTTCTAGTCATTCCAGAGAAGTTAGTGGGTGAGCATGGTGTGAGAAGTGCTTTCTCGGAGAGTAATTGAGTAGTGTGAGCTTTGCCACCTGAAAAAGTGGAAACGTTTCCTGTGAAAGAAGCTTTGATTTAGAAAACTTTCAAGGACTCTTCAGGTTCCAGATCTCCGGTTTTGTCCCTCATCACTGCCTTAGCTTAGGGAAAGGGAGAGAGAAGTATGTGGAATACTGGGTTTGCTTTCTACCAGGTAAAAAGTTAGTTCAGTGCATGAATTAAAACTGAACTGGCTAAGAGATAGAAACTGATCCATATATTGCATCCGTGCACTTACCTGAATGCTTTCAAAACTTACAAGAATTTTAGAACATCTACAGATGAAACTGGAGTGTTGGAGCTCCCAACCTTGGAATTCCATGGAAAAGTCTATAATAGATCACTGCATGAAGAGATACACAGATTTCCATCAATTATGTCATATAGTTTTGATACAGGTGTTTAAGAGCCACCTTTTAACATCAAATATGTTATTATAGAGTCTTAAGAAATCTTTTCATAAATATATCTGTCCTTAATTATGACTGGCAGACCACTAAAGAAAAGCTGAAGTCAGAGGCATCTTGATGTCATGATAAAGTTTATTAAGATTAAACTAGTGAGAATAGTTGTAAAACCCCAAAGTGAACACAGTCATTTCCACATTTCATATGCAGCATAACTTCAGTTAAGAATATCCCAAAATATAGCTCCTCTTTCCATGTCAAGCCACTCTGTTCTGTACAGAGGGGCTGGACAAACTCAACATGAAGCAAGCAGAAAGGCACTTGTGTGATGTGACAACAAGATAAATAAAGCTATGTGCTCCCATTTGGATGTTGAGTTCAATCAGTGGACTTCTCTACCTTTGGACACACAGCTGGCCACCATCTAGGACTCTTTCCTGCTGCAGCAAATATTTGGACATCCTGTCAAACTTTTTCCAGCTGCTCAACTATATACAGAAATGAAAGTGGGAGTCATATGTCTTAGCCTCTAAAGTGTTTCCACTGTCCAAAGTATGATTCCAGATAGTGGGAAGCAGTAAGCAATTGTTAGCCTCCAAAAATGGATTTAATACTCTTGTAAACATCATGTTCCATGACTTTACATTCCTTTTTAACTCTTTTCAGTTAAAGAGAAAGAAAGCCCTTTGATCTAGATCTCTTAATCCCTTTTTTCATGTTTAATAGTTCCAGTTGGTTCATTTTAATTTATCTTCTGATTATCCCCGAGTTTTGTACAGGGTTTTCTTTTCTGTCTAATTATAGTGCTCTTACCAGACATACCAAAAGTCTCTCATCTGCGCGCAAAATGCCTGAGCTCTCCTGGTTGCACTGCTTCTTTCTTGGGGTGAGTTGCAGACCTGGACAGCAAGAGCCTGATATCTGCTCCTCAAGCACAGCCTTCCTGTCTGGCCACATCTAGAGAGTCTTCTGCGGCACAGCAATGCTGGCCTTCCCTAGGAGCGCACAGTCTCTGATGTCAGGGCCGAGTCCTACTCCTTGCCTTTGAACTCAGTAGGGAAATCATGCAAGGGTCACATGTGCAGGACTTAAAACCAGGCTTCAGTATCAGCTCTGTTTCTCCCTGTGACCAGAAGCATGACAGCAGCTCACCATGCCTCAGTTCCTACACTAGCAAAATGGACCAGATAATAGTGTTTAATTCTCAGTGGATGGCGTGAAAATTAACTGCCATGGTTTTTCTCATAGTAAAATCGTATAAAAAGGTTTGTGTTATGCAATGAACCCAAGAGCCAGTCTTCCAAATCATGTTTACTTCCTGCTTCAGTTCCCGAAGGGTAGGGAGTGCACTACCAGCTCAGGCCATGGGGGAAAGTGGTAGAGTCAGGGTTCTGTGCAGGCAATTCTATTTTCTCACCAGGTTCTCTGCTTCTCCGAGCTCATCACTTGCTTGG
The DNA here is from genome assembly GCA_028555095.1 of Dicrostonyx torquatus. Taxonomy (NCBI): domain Eukaryota; kingdom Metazoa; phylum Chordata; class Mammalia; order Rodentia; family Cricetidae; genus Dicrostonyx; species Dicrostonyx torquatus. Next base: position 2,403,420 of record JAQHUG010000017.1, on the reverse strand, counting down.
AGTTTCATGGTCATTTCTATATTGATAAACAGTGTGTGCTTACCTGGCCCTTCTTGTGTGTGTTTAACAGAAACAAATGGTCCCAATGTTTCTATTTAACGTCTGTTACTAAATTAAAATTGTCTTTATGTTTTTGAATTTTCAACTTATTTTTCTTGTACTTAACATAGTAAATATCAAGATTAGCCCTACAACAGCCTTCTGCATAGAACTAGCCATTTAGATAGTTCTATGAAAGTCAATAATGAGTACATAAAGATATAAATGTAACAAGATATTATAAATCACTTAAACGGTTTTACACCCATGTTTATATTGGGACACCTCCCTCAGACACATGAGTTTTTAAAATTTAACTTCATGTGATTTTCTGAGCCTGCTCAATTTCATATACTAGAAATATCTGTCAAAATGAACTGACTTGTAAGACCCACCCTTAGAGCACCATGCACTTCTACAGTTATGGTGCTAGTGGCTGGTATGAAAGAAATCATTTGTTGATAAATGAGTTTTTGAGACCACCCAATTTTCCTTCCCCCAAACTATGGGACTCACTCTGAAGTGGCCAGGCACTGTTCTCTAGAATAGATGTCCCACTTACGATGCCTCCTTAAGGCAGAGGGCAGGGGAACAGCTGCACTGCACGCTCCTTCTGCTTTTTGTGGTGGCTGTGGGCAGAGCATGTGTGTCCGGGCTGTTGAGGAGGCCAGCAGTTGAAATAGTGCGCATTCTTTTCCAGTGCTGGCAGCTGCCGTGTTTGCTTTCCGAGCAGTGAACCTGATGGAGGTGACATCACTGGCTGCAGCTGAAGTAAGGATAAGTTTCACTGCCATGGGATGGAAATAGCTCCCGAGAGGCCGCCAGGCCATCGCTCTAGTGTCTGGTGCACAGGACACGCACTTCTTGTAGCTGAATTTTGTAACTCGGGTAAAACCTATAAATTCTGAGTTAAGTATTGTTAAGTGCTCAAATTTCCCTAATCACTTGAAAACAACCTTCTTATGAGGGGTCATAAACAAGATTATTTCAGGAAACCATTATAACCATTATGGGAAACTAAATACCTAGTGGTTTTAATGGGAACCTATAGTGCACTTTCTCTGCCCATGTGTTACAAACAGGAACAATGACTGAAAGAGTTAAATAGTGTGTGTTTGAAGGACGTTCTCACCACCCAAGCTCTGGGTTCTTTCAGTGGTGAATTAACGATTTAAAGCTGGCTTTCTTCTCTCCTTCCTTTCTTTTCTGTCATCTTTGTGTATTTTTGCCCATTTCAGAATTCAGTCATGATTCTTACTAGTACTCCACCATATTTTCTGTTTGTGCCTCTTTTTTTCCTTGACAATTACTTTCATATAAGTGTGTAGTAAATTTTGGTCACTGTCGTTACCCTGTCTCATTCCTCTCTGTCTCTTGATAAAAATCCTCTTTCCCATTAATTGATACCCATGCTTCTCACCCCCCCCCCGTGTTTGTGTGATCTTTGGGGTTTAATTAGGGTTGCTTTCTAAGATTGTTTACTGACGTGTGGTCAACTTATCAGCCACTACACCACTGGGAAAATGAGCCCCTTCCTCCATTGGCCATTAACTATCGGGAACTCCTCCAGACCGTGAGGACCCGGTGAACCTCTCCCCCATGCAGAGTGGAATTTTGACAGGCTTAAACTTGTGTAGGCCTTGTGGAGATAGCCACAACTGTGTGAGTTCATAGATGCAATGGCCCTGTCTTGTCCAGAAGACACAGGCTCACAGCCTCCCACTAGTCCTCTGCCTCTTCCGCTTTTTTCTTCCCCTCTTCCATGATCTTTCTGAGCATTAGTGGAGGACTGAGTACTTGACAATCACCTGTTCTTAGCACTTTGACCAGTTATGAGTCTGCATTAATTGCAGCCTCTGCAAAAAGAAACTTCTCAGACGGGAGGCTCCGACTAGCACCAATCTATGGGGCAGGAAGGAGCCCATGGGATGGGCTATTTGCAATTAATGCTTGTTGGGGGGGGTCATTCTTCTCCATGGTGTAACCACTGATGAAGTTTAAGGTTGATTTCTTTCAGTGGTAGACTTTATACCTGAGATATGGTTCAGCCAAATAGTGCCTGCCATGGACGTATGTGTTATTTCTGAGAGAGATGGAAGTCATGTCCTTCAAATAGGCACCTACATGTTGTGTTTAAAGGGAAGAGGATGTTTCTGTGTCATGCAGCTGAGTAAATACTAGCCGCATCTCAACGTGATTCCCTGCATCAGTCACTCTCTACACTAGAGTACCGGGTCTAGGGTTCGTAATGGAGGTTTATTAATAGAACCAAGCTGAAACGCTAGACCTTCTATAAACCCTGCTGCCTGTGTGTGAGGAAAGTGCAAGGCTGAGCTCAGGTCTCTTCTTATGTGCATTTTAGATTGTGCACATGCTCAGAGATTCCAAGAAGGAAGTGTAGCCCCGTGAGAGAGTGAAGCCAGCTGAAGAACTGAGAGGGGCGCGCTGCCAGGGTCACCCCGAGCAGGGTTTATGTTGTGCTTGATTTGAAGGACTTCGGTGTTAATAATTTCCTTTTGGTTTTTTTGTTCCAGGCAGTTCTGGCTGACCTTTCTACTTTAAAAGTTATGCCTCTTCTTCAAATTTTTCTGTTTGCCACTGTCACCTGATCGTCGAGGTCACTGACAGCACATCTAGTTTTTCATTAGAAACTAATCATGAACTATGCAAACTCTGCATACAACCAAAATTAAACATTGCATATAAGCCAATAAAGATCATGTTCCCTCCTCAGTTAAAGCTAAGAAGATTTTCACTTTTTGAAACAATAACCCTACACACCAAATACTGCACTTGCATGCTGATGGCTGTCAACAGAGAAGCAATAGACATCTCCTCTACTGAACCAAGCATCCTACACGCACAGATTCCTTGCTTGTAACGGGCACATACCATATATGCAATAAGAACTAAAGGCACTATAATAAACGTCAAGAGGTAGCACAGCTTCTTGTTGATTTGTGAACTTCTCCCTAGATAGAGTTCTGTTTTATCAGTTGCTCCCCACTAAAGCCAATGATGGGATAGGACATTAAAAGGCTTGGAAACAATCATGCATTTGAGTGGGAATTCAATTGTGCTTTGGTACTTTTTATTAGCTTTTAATTTATGATGGATTTTCAGATCCTTCCACTTTATTTCTCCATTAAACATCTCCATTTGAAAAATTTATACAGATATCTCCATATCTTTTTGGGACAGTTTTATATAGCCCAGGCTGTCCTCAAGCTCACTGTGCAGCAGAGGATGACCGAATTCCAGATCCTCCTGCCTCCATCTGCCAAGTGCTGGGACTGCAGGTGTTTCACGCCACTGCCTCCACATTATAATATTTTATTCTTCACTCTGGAAGTCAGAAACGCATAGAGGGCTCCCTCTGCACTCCCTGACCTTATGTCTTTCACATTGAAGCCTGGACACTGCTGAGAGTCTGTTTCCTTGGAAGATCCAAGAAGGAAGGATGAAAATCACATTGGCTATGCTGAAGCTCAGTCCTTCCAGATTGACTTCTGGAACAGAACAGCTCAGAGACACCACAAGTGTTCATTCATTCTCGAACTGATGCCAGTATTCAAAGGATTGGGTCTTATTTAGTGTTCATTATGAACAAGAGTTTTGTTTTATATTTCTTTAAAGATATACCATTTCAGTATATGGAATAATAGGATGTGAAAAAATATTGTCTTCTAATTTTAGATGAAAATTGAAGATGCTGATCACTTTAATAAAACTCAAATAAACCAATAGATTGATACTCTCCTTATCTGAAACTTTATTGAATCTCATCAAATGTACCATAGGAATCTGTTATTTTCACAGCATATCTTATGAAATTTAACATTGCAATTCAAGTATGGTGAAATTAAATTAGATATGAAGAATTTAGTAAAAAAAAAATCTAAATTCTCTTATTCATCAGGTGCTTGCTGACTTACTGAAGACTAAACAGTTTGTTCTGTGATTGATTCTTAACAAACCTACTTGTTACTGTTTTTGAAAGTGGCACATTCATGTCATATGCCTTGCTGTTGAGCATGTCCAGATGCACCTCCATGGAAGGGACAAACATCACTCCAGGCCTAGTGCCCCTCCCTTTGCCACAGTGGCAAAAATATTAGGAAGCAGTTGCATTTTAAATGATTAGTAGATGTATACAGACTTGCCCATCTTTAAACTTTTTAAAGACAATACGAACTTAATAATTAGAGACATTGCAGTTGTCTGAGACACTAGATTAGGGACTTCTGCTCTTACTATATGTTCCTAAATAATTAAATCTTTGTTATTGGCAATTGAGAGGTAGACCAGACAGATGATAACAAATTATTGTTTCTCCTGTGTTTACCTTACAAGATTGTAAAGGACCCATGAGAAAATATACCTGAAAGTGATTTTTTAATGTAAAACATCAATTCCATATGTATTAATTTTTTATGTGACAGTTTGATGTCAACAGCTGGAAGGTAACATGAAGAATGCCCACCTCCTTAGCATGTGTGTTTTATTTTGTGACAGCTTGAGATTATGTCTGTTGAGAAATCAATCATTACATGATAGATGCTTTCATTCTGTGCATTTGGCTCTAGCCAGTAGCTCTGAATCTTAGTCCCAGCCCAAAGCTGCTGGGCAGCTTCCCACTTTGCCACTCTGGCAAACTCTGTCAAGCTGCTCTTAGCTGCTGTGAAGCACTACAAAGAGGACAATTGGGTCATCCTCCTACTCCTAACAGGGCCTCTTCAGACCACCTCTTCGGCCTTCTTCCCATGGCATTCCCCTGTGCCATCTCCGGTCAACCACCAACGCCCCCTTCCCTTCTGCTCGGCCAGTGACCACAGGGCTCTGGTAGACTAGTGGTGCAGGGTAATGGTCATGGGCATAGTGAAGCAGATTCACAGGCAAGTTGTTTTGGTTCTTTTGAACTCAGTCCACTACCATGCACCATGGCTTCGTGTCTGGAAGCGCCTGTCTGACTATCTTTGGATCAGGATGCTCTGCTACTGCAGTTTTCTGGCTAGCCGAAATGCCCAGCCTGACTTAGCTGCCTACTGCTTCCTGCTCAGCCTGGGCTCTCCTCCCACTCCACAGGGACAAGAGAGACCAATAAGCTTGTACCTTCCTTCTCTGCCCTCTAATCCAAAGTTTAGCTCGGTCCTCATACTTTATTTCTTCCTTGTCTCAAGAAGTCTCTATTTCTATAGTTCTCTAGACGTTGATCCATTTGAACTATTTCTGTGCTTACAAAGTTTGACTTCTTGTTGCTTAAAAGATGAAGTCCCCACTGATAAGCATAGCAGGAATAATTCCTTATAGCCTGACCTTTCCATTTCCTTGTCCCATAATGAGCCATTCCCATGCACTTTAACCTCAACAAATGCATGATGATCTTCAGCCAGTTCTGGATGTTTTGTTCATTTTACCTCTGCATAAGGAACTCACATATTCCAGGTCCCACTCAGAAAAGCTCCTCTGTTGTTAAGCTATGCTGGATCCTACACATTAGAATTATTTCTGTGTCTTTGCTCATCCATTCATGTGCTTCTAATAGTGGGCATTCTTCCGGCAACTGGCATTAACTTCCTGGCTGCCCAAGTCGTAAGAAGAGATTGTCTACATGGTTTTGCATTTCTTGAATGGGCTACATTTTTGTTAAACACAAATGCCTAGTCTCTCCTTCCACAAAGGCTTCTCCTTGCAGTGTGCCTCTTCTCTGTGTCCTTCAGCCCTCACAGAGTCCTACCCCCAAGTTCTCTGGGCTGGCCAAGCATGTGCCATCCCACTGGCCATCGAATGACCTTGAGATCAACTCTGTCTGTGACCGGTGAAAGCTTGTGACACTTGATTAGAGGACTCTGGTTTAAACTTTCTGGGAAACTGAATGTGATCACGCGGAAAGAAGAAAAGCTTCTCTTGGTCCTTGTGGATCCTCAGAAGACACCCCAGTAGGCTTCCGTGGACCCTTTTGTACATAAGCCAAAGGGTTTTATTTGCAACAGAAAGGATCCTAACTTCTATGGTTACTTTCCTATGAGGCTTGAGATCCAGTAGGTGTAGAGACCCCATCTACACACTGTTCAAACTGGCGTAGAACTTCTAAACTTCTTCAGTCAAGGCGAAACTGTGGCCTTATGAGGATAAAGCCTGTGTTCCGTGCCTACCTGATATACCTTACAAGGGTCTTTGACCTTTGGCCTTTTGTCATATAGCTCCATCGCTTCGAATGCTTTCTCTTCTCTTCTCAGCTAACTATAACTTGTACCTCAGAACCTAACTCAGGTGCTGCATCATCAGGAAGACTGCTCCTCATGCCCTAAATCAGCCCAAGGCATGCTAGTCAGTCTTTGCTTGTCTTTCTTTTCTGCTACATGGTAACTCCGTGAGGGCAGAGATGGTCTCATTTCAGCTTTGCAGCTCGAGAACCCAGCATAGTCCTTGTCCCATTAATGGTTTAATGAGTGTTTACAGGTGAATGAGTAAGGCCATCTGATTTGTGCTCATTTTACTGAAGACAAGGAACGTTGTTTGGAGTGATAACTTGCCCAGCCACATGTAGCCATTTTACCTTTAGTTTCCTACTGAGGAAGTTTCAAAGGGAGTAATATCTTTAGAGAAGAAAAGTGACTGCCTCTTTTTTATTCAAGTGAATATGTATACAATAAAGTTGTACATATGTAAAGTTGAGCTCACTTTAAGTGTGCAGTTCCGTACAAATGCCACCACTTTTGACAACTGTGTGCAGAATGTTTACATCACCCAAAACAGTTCCCTTTGTCCCCTTCCTACTCAGTCACAGAACTGTGGCTGGTCCTAAAGAGTTCCCCATCAGCCCTCTTGTGTCTGGCTTGCTTCACTTGCCGAGAGACAGCACTGGCACTGGCAGTTCACTGTCAGTTATGGGTCAAGTGCATGTCTTCGTATGGACGGGCATCTCCCTTTCCCCAAGGCAGTTGCCTAACAGTTCATTTCCAGGCCACGTGTAAGCCTGTTTATTCCTGTTTACTTTCCTAAGAAGTCTCCAGCTTCCTTTGTGAAGCGACTCCACCATTTTACATTCACACCAACAACACACGAGTTGCGGTGGCCCCAGGTCCTGGTTGTCACCGTGTTAGTTAAGCTATCAGAGGCCATTCTTTTCCTGTTAGTTCCCTAGTCAGGTAGAACAGCATCTTATGCTGCTTAGCTGCTGTTTATACTAAAGTTTTATTTTATTGTCAAATCTTTAGTCCATGTGAAATTAATTACCTTCTCATTACAATGTAGGACTTCTTTATTGTGGGTGTAGCTTAGAAATCCCATTCTGTGGGTTATCCCATATATTTTTTTAAATTATTCTTTTTTCTTTTTAATTTTTAAGTATAAGTTTGCTTTCATTCATATTTACATTCATTTCTTTATTTCCCCTCACACAGTACTGTCTAAACTATCTTTTTCAAGAGCAAAAACTTTCATTTTATTGAAATCAAATTTAGCTACTTTTTTCTTTTTTGCGTACTATCTATAAAATCTTTGTTTCACTCAAAGTTACACATACTTTATCCATGTTTTCCTCTATAAACTTTATAATTTTGCTCATTCATTTAGGTCTATTATTTTAAGTTTTTTTTCGTGTGTGGTAAATTAGGACTGAGGTTCATGTTTTCACGCTGGATACCATTTGCTTAGCAGACCCCTTTCCCTTCTGCATCAGACCTCTATAAAGACAGGAGGAGCTAGCTGATGTCTGGACTTGATTTTTTTTCCTATGGATTTGTGTCTGTCCTTACTGCAACAGCATAACATCTTAATTTTTGTGGATCTAGAGCAAGTCTTGGGATTGACAGTATAACTGTTCACTTATGTCAAAATTATTTAATATATTTCAGTATTATTGCTTTTATAAATAACTTTTAGAATCAGCATTTCAGTTTTCCACAAAAGAGATTGTTAGGATTTCTTTTTAATAGACAGCATTTGATCTATAAATAGCTTTGGGAACAATTGATATCATAATACTGAGTTGTCCAATCCATGAGCACAGTATATCTCTCCATTTACTTAGAGTTTTTTTTCAATCTTCACTCAATAATATATTGTAGTTTTGAGTGAGCAGTTATTACACATATTTTGTTAAAATTATCCCAAGTTATTTCTTGTTTATTTTACTGTAAATTATATTTTTAACTTTCAATTTCCGATGGCTTGTTGTTAATATACAGAAGTACAACTGAATTTTCATATTGACCCTGTATCCTAAGACCTTGAAAACCTTAATACTTCTGTCATCCTTCTTTTGTAGCTTCTCTAGGATTTCCTACATATATAGTATATCAACTGCAAATAAAGACAATATTGCTTCTGTCAAATCTTTGTGCCTTTGGTCTCTCTCTCAGCCATGGACTAGAACCTGCAGTAAGTTACAGGAAGAGTTCTTCCTGGACATTTCAAATAATCGCTCTCCATGTCATGAACAAATAGAAATAATGAGCAGAAGGAAACCAAAAGAGGAAGAAGAAAACCAAATTCACAGGTGAATGGAAATAGCCAAGTCCCCCACCTAGCATCATACCAGAGCAGAGGCACCCGTCCATAGCTCTTGCTATGTCAAGAAGCAGCCAGCCATTCCTAGACTGCATCAGGCTTCTTCCTTTATCAGTGGACTCACTATGAAGCTACCTTGAACTGGAAAGCATAAATTACCTCTAATATGCACATTGACCTGTACACATAATACACAATGCTTGACACCAGTGATGTGGAAGATGGACTAACATGTAGGGCAGCTAGAGGGAGGGAATAAAGGAGACAGATGGAAAAGGATAAGCTACTTTTCATGCTGAAGGGCTTCTTCCTCCAGAAGAGAAGTGAATGAGCATTTTATGTGTAAGAAGTGAAAGATAATGAAAAGAGCTGAGTTTG
>JAQHUG010000017.1:2382966-2394218 GCA_028555095.1 Dicrostonyx torquatus | reverse complement strand
TAGTATTCTGCCTGCATGTATGCCTGATCTCATTATAGATGGTTGTGAGCCACCATGTGGTTGCTGGAAATTGAACTCAGGACCTCTGGAAGAGCAGTCAGTGCTCTTAACCTCTGAGCCATCTCTCCAGCCCACTAGACTCCATCTTAGTCCCCAGCTCTGTCAGCTCTGGATGATGCCAGGCTGGTTCGAGCACAGACATGTGGCAAGGCACTCTACCAGTGACAAGGAGCTCCACAGAAAGCCAACCTAGCATGTTAGCCCTAAAACAGAGTCGGCGGGCTCAGCTAGAGAAAGGCACCAGCAACCCTTGAGGCATTCCAGAGTCTTCTTACCAATATAAATACTTGGTTGTATGAAGACGCCTCCTAGGATTACGTCAGGTCTCCCTTCACATCTGCCATACACCAGGACACCTAGCTCAAGTGAGAGAGGTAGCTGAGAAGGAAGGGAACATTTCCTATACATATAGTATTTGCATATTAGTCACCCTGATCTGGAGACAAAGAAAACAGACGTGACAGTTACAAACATATTCTGACATATCCTCACAAATATTTCCCCATTTTTGTTTGCAGTCTGTCAAAAATGGACTTAAGTCCTACCTCCACCATTGCTGAGTATGTTGCCTAACGTCAGCTTTTGTTTCTTCATCTCTAATATGCAAACGAATGTCAAATAAATAGGGCTTGGTCTGTTTACCACTCTAGAGGAAATGGGGCCTGGAAGAATGGAGCCAATAAATGAGGCTGAGTAAAGTCTCATGCCATAGCCAACTTTATTCAAAAGATCGGACAATTTATACTCAGAGTTAAGGGGAGTCACATGACTAAAGCGTTCAATCCCAAGGGCAAGCTTCATGGGACAGACAAGCAGCACACAGGAAAAACACGTTTTTCCATGTAAACAACAATAGCCAATTGTAATAAATCTGAGTAAACCCATTCCTATCTGCTACACCTGGGAAGGGCACAAAAACTCATTCCAAGAACAATCCCATGTGTTTAAGAAGCAGAGGTCACAAGACTCTTGTCTGTTATCCTGGAGATTTCTCACAGGCACTCGGACGTCTCATACAACTCCCTTCTCGGACTGTGTTCTGGCACTGGTTCTCTGCATATGTAGGGAACAACATATAAAGCAGTTAACACTGGAAGGTTGAACGATCAGAAGGAAAAGGGACATCACTCATTGGCTGGATTTTACAATTTACAGGCGTATAGTCATGCAAAAAAGTGCTTCTTCCTTCCTTTAGTTTTCTAGTTATGAATTTGGAGCTGTTCCACACCATATATGCCTCATGGGAATTCACACTGCATACAAGGACATTAGAGACTGAGAATCATTGCAGTGACATTACCTGATTAGCTGCCGGAGAGCTTTGATATTGCACGTCTTGAAGGGTAGGCTTCCGCAAAACACAGTCTGAAAGGATTCTCACTTCTGAACAAGATGGGGATTAAGGACCGAATGTGCCTCTCTAAAATCTTATGATGAACCCCAACACACCACATATTGAGATTAGAAAGCAGGTGCTTTGGGAGATAATTGTGCTCAAAAGAGCATAAAAATTAGAGTACCCAAGGTGCAGTTAATAACTTATAATAAAAGGAAGAGACTGGTGTTCCCTTCTAAGTGTTCACATCCTGGCCACTTAAACACATGGTAAGATGGTGACCACCCACAAGGCAGCAGAAGAGGTCTCAGAAGGAAGACTCTCTTGTTGGCACCCTGGATGTCCTGGCCTCCAGAACTAAAAAAAAAAAAAAAATGAACATCAGATGTTTAATTCACCTATCTATAATAATATTTCATTGTTATAGCAGTCTAAGATAGCAGATGCAGTAGAAGCATATTTACCAGAAGAATCAACCATTCTCAAGTTAAAACTAAACACCAAGAGTTCTGAGCCCCAACTTGCTGCCTGTAGGATGATTCAGGTATGCGTTCTAACATGGGGGTTCCCAGGAGAAGTCAGGGATTTCCCTGAGTGAGGGGGAGAAGGCTGTGAGTACAAGCACAAAGCAACAGGAATTTGAAGAAAGAACAGAGTAACCAGAAAGGAGGAAAATGCACCAGGCGAGAAAACGAAGGATCCAAAAGATCCCTCAAGTCTACAGCGAGAGCTTCCCTCACGTAAGGAAAACTACCCAAGGTCAAAGAGAGCTGCTCCAAAGGATTAGAAGGAACAGGGCTTGAAGCTCACGTGGGGCCCAGAATAGCAGCCGTCCTCACCAGCCAGAAGGAAGAACTTCCTAATACCTGGAGCATTAGGTAATTTGCTCAGAAGGGCATTGACCCATTAAAGGGGAACGTTAATCTTAGACCAAGTGCTATTCTGATCACTTCCTGCAGACAGTTAAAAGACTCAAGAGGATTAAATGATTCTAGGTAACTTATCCTAGAACAAAACTTAAGATTTCTTATAAGAATACAAATGTATCCAGCACCCAGTGAGGTAAAATGTGTAACACTCGGCACTTCATTTAGAACATTGCCAGACATCAAGAAGTAGGAACATTCGACTCAATAAGGACAAAATTAATAAACTGAAGTTGACACTGATGACAGAGTGGGCAAAACAACAGCAACAAAAAGCACTTATAATTATTTCCTTTTTGGCAAGAAGGCAGAGAAGAAGCTGGTTGCAGTAAGGGAATTTTGGGAGACATTGTTAATTTAATGATGTGTGTATGTGCCCGAGTGTACGCATCGTGTGCTAGCAGGTACCTGTGGGGTTATGGCAGGGAGTCAGATCCCCTGGATCTGGAGTCACGGGTGCTTGTGAGCCACCACATGAATGCTGCAAACCAAACGCAGGCCTCTGCAAGTGCTCTTAACACTGTAGTGCATCCTGAGGACTCCACAACGGGAGCAACCCAAAATGAAACAGCGAGAAGACAATCAGGGAGGGAGGGAGTGGGGAGGCAAGGATGTGCAGCAGAAACGGGAACTCTTATGCACAGTGTGCAGGAATATAAAATAATGCAGCTGCAACGAAAAACAATATGAGGTTTCCTCAAAAAGTCTAAAAAGTATAATAACACCCAACAATCCTTCTTAGTATTTCTGCAGAAAAATTGAAATTACACTCTCAAAGATTTGCTTGAACTCCCGTGTTTGTTACAGCATTGATTTTAATAGCCAAGACGCAGAAACAACACACTTAGCCCATTGGTGAATAAATAGATAAACAAAATGTGGTATAAACATGCCACATAAAAGAAGGAGATCTTGCATGTTGTAAAAACTTGATTAAACATTGGGAATATTATGCTAAGTAAAATGAGCCAGTTGCAAAAGGAAAACAGTGTGTGTTTGTGTGTGTGTGTGTGTGTGTGTATGTGTGTGTGGTGTATGTGAAACAGTCAAAACAGAAGCCAGAGTTCTGGTTGCTCGAGGCAGGATAGCAAGAAATGAGCTACTGTACAAGGGGATAACATTTCAGCCCTTGAAGATAAGCAAGGTTCCGGGGATCTGCTGTACAAAACTGTGCTGAGAGTAAACAACACCGGATTCTATGCTGAAAATTTCTCTTTACAGGATCAATTTCGCGTTCAATGTTTTTACATTTTTTAAGAGCTAAAAAAATAAACAAGAGAAAATTAAACCAAAACTAAGTAAGACAAAGGAAATAATAAAGATCACAGCAAAACTTTATGAAACAGACAAACCCAGAAATTATTAAAATAAAATAATGGTTCTTTGACAAGATCAGAATCATTAATAAAGCACTATATGAGCTGATAAGGGTAAAAAAAAATACTGACATCAGAAACAACAAACATGAAAATCTTTATGTCCGTGCCTTTGGCAGCAGGCGGGGTTAGCCTTCTGACTTTGCTATGGTCTCACGTTGTTTTGGCTGTTCTGGGTTCTCTCCATCTGCGTGTACTGTGGCCCGGAGCCAGACTCAACTATTAGGAAACACGCTACCATCTTTACAGACTACCAGGCTCTGTGTGACTTTAATGACCCAACTACATGACATTCTTCTTCCAGAAAAGAAGCTGACATTCCTACACTTGATCTTAGCCAAAAGGCCGAGAAGCGATGAGAAGCTGACATTCCTCCACCAGAAGAGGTACCCAGCAGGTACCGTGCCTTGTCTGTAGTCCTGAACTCTGTTCCCAGCTCGGGTGCCTACACGTGCGGCCTTCCTTGGAGCCTCGAGCTTTCCTCTCTGGGAAAGAAACAGATACTGAAGACACTTCTCTCCACACTGACTCAGTGTCCAACACTTTCCCACCCATAGCCCTTCTCCTCCTCTCTCCTCCAGGTTCCCAGCTCCATACTGTATCCTATCGGGGTGCCTTGGCATTGAGACAGCTCTCCACACCTGTCCTGATCTACCTAGCTGTCAGCCGGAACTGGTTCTTGGGGGGAAATGAACAGACTCATGGGTGGGCATCCCTCTTTTCTAGGTTACTCTCTTTGTATCCTGTCCTAGGAAATGGTTACTTTCTCCTAGGTCTGTTGCCTTCACCAACTAGCCACCCTGACACCAGGCAATCTTGGCTCTTGGCATTATGAATTCCAGAACCACATGTCAACTTTTCAAAAAAAAAAAAAAAGGCTTCTGGGAATTTGATTAGGATTTCAAACTTAATCCATGGGATCAGTTTGGCTGACAATCAATTACATGGTCCTTTTAAGTTTCATTCAGTAATGTCACAGTCTGTCTCTGCATTTGTGACCCGGGCACTACTATAGGCCTTACACAACTTTCGCCAGATGTTTCCTCGAAGACACAGTCTTTAGCTCAAGCTGACCTAAAACTCCAGAGTGCTAGCGTTCCGCCTGCCTCAGCCTCCCTGCTAGACATGTGTTACCATGCTTGGCTAGGATTCACAAACAAGGAACTGAACCAAGGCCTTCCACATGCTAGGCCAGCACTCTGTCACTGAGCCACACCCCAAGCCTGATTCACATTTCATGTTATAGCAAATGTTATTGTTTAATTCTGATCTCTGGTATATAAAAATAATTGATTTTTGTATATTGGTCTTCTATACCAAACATTGAATAAGTCATATATTTGCTTTGGGAGGTTTCTGGTAAATTGTACATTTTATAGCAAAGTGGAAAGTGACAATGTGGTCTGTAAATACAGAGAGTTTTAGTTCCTTCTTTGCAATCTGAATGACTTTTTTCTTAGTCTTTTTACATTGGCTAAACTTCCCATAACATGTTGAGAAGTTGAGTGAACATCCTGTGTGCCCTGAATCTAAAGACAGAAGCACTCTCCATTTGTAAGTTCGTGGGAGAAGCCGGACTTTTGCTGGAGGTAGTGATGAGAGTTTCAGTACCATGTAGTTCAGAATGGGCTGAAACTCTTTAAGTAGACGAAACTGGCTTTGACCTTCCTGCGTCAACTTCCCGAGTACTGAAATTACCTCAACATCTAAGCGGCCAATTTTTTTTTTATAGGCACCTTTTGTCACATTCAAGAAATGACTTCTAACTTTGCTGAGTTTAATTTTAATTAGAAATTGACTAATTTTGAATTTTGTAAAAAAGCCTTTTCTGTATGCACTAATATAATCACATGGTTTCTCTCTTTTAGTGTGTGTTAAGACAGGTTAGTGATTATCTTGATCCATGTAGCGCTATGCTGCTATGGTTGGATTCTGTCCTTTCCAAAATTTATGTTGGAAATCAGGTGCCAGTATTAACAGCATTGCTTTAGGAGGTGGCTGGTTAAGCCACGAGCACTCCGCCCTGGCAGGTGGGCCTACTCCTTAATGACACAGCAAGAAGTCCCCTTCTGTATAGATGCCATTGCCTTAATATTGGATTTCCCAGTCTCCATGCAGAACTGTGAGCCAAAAAATTTGCTCTTTATAACTTCTGGGCCCTAAATTCTGTCCCAGCGACACAAATCACCTAGCTTGAGAATATATAAAGCTGAATGAATGCGCTGATTCTTTCTCCTTGTTTTTTAATTATCAATATGCTGAATTGGCCCCTTATTCTAAATGGTGGGGGTTTTTTGTTTGTTTGTTTCGGCCATGGTGAAACCACTAACTTAAGCTCATCGTGAATGATTTACGAATTCCAGTGGAGCTCACGTGGTCGATCTTTGGACTTCATGGAGTCCTTTTGACATTGCTTGCTCATCACTCAAAGTGTGCTTGTTGTCTGGTGTGGCAAGATGTGCCAAGTTCATCTTGTACATTTTCTTCCCTAAACTCAAATTTTTTGGTCAATTACCCAAAAAGTCCCAGTTGTGTCTGACAGTGTTATTCATTGGAACATTTGGTTGTGGGTACAGTTCTTTCCAGCCACTGCGGTCTACTCCCAATTCCAATACAGACTGTTTACCCTTAAGTTTGTATCTCCCCACCCCCACACTAAATCACAAATCTCAAAGATAGCCGTGATGATGGGCAAAGTATCTGTGTTCATTCATTTGCTTCCTCCAGCAACCCACATGTAACAGCTGCAAGGCGACACTAAAGTTTGAACACGCTTCCCCCGTTCTAGCATGGCTGTTTAAGCCTTCAGCACACCTCCATCAGCAGCAGGCAGCACACACTTGTCCTGCATCCATCCTACTTCCTTCTACATTACCGGCACCTTGCCTAGTCGTCAGGGTTGTGTGACTCTTGTTTTCTAGGGGACCCCTCAGCGGGCTGCAGGAGAGCAAGCCTCTTCATCATCTACATGTTGAGCGTGAGGCTCCTTCTACCTTATTTGCTTAAAAGTAAGTTTAGTTGAATATAAAATTCCTGGTTGTGTTTCCTTGAGAAACTTGAATGTGTTATTCTCTTTTTGCTCTACTTTGACTTTCTTCCCTTTAGAAGCCACTCAATGTTGTTTTTGTATAGCTATCCTGAGATGTGTGTCCTTTTCTTCAACATAAGTAATAGGAAGAATGTCTCGGTGTTCGGTGGCCGTTCTCACATTCCACGTTTATGGTATTCTCTTTCAATACATACTTTTAACCCCCTTTCTGAAGTTCAAGAAAATCTTCTTGAATTGTGGTTTATTTTTACCATGTATTCTGTTTGACTACATTCGTTTTCCTCTACAAGAAGGGACAGTTGGGTCACTTTATGTCATTAGTATCCTTTTCTCTGGGGCTGCAGGGGGCAGAGTTTTGCTATGTAGCCCAAGCGGGTCTATGCTTGCTATGCTCCTGCTTTCCCTCCCAAGTGCTGGGAGTATAGTCATGTGCGACCCTGCCTACCCCACAGGTCTCTATTTTTAAACTGAGAACACTGATTATTGAATCTATTCAGGGTTCCAGAGCTGGGATAAGACTAGAACACAGCTCTACCCTACTCTGAACACTGGGGTCTTGGCTCCACACCCTTGCTACTTGGTCCAAGTCTGGCACAATGTCCTCCGATGCTTGCAGCCTGTGTTTCTTCACACAGCCACTCTCACACGCCTTGATGTCCTGCTTCTCCATTGGCCCGGGCGTTACTTGGGGACACATAGGAACACCTAGTGCCAACTTCCTGGGCCGACATGATGGGAGTTTTAAGTTTTAGAAAATGCCAGTAAGCCTCTTTGCCTGTGAGGAAGCAGTAACAGGAGAGAGAGAAGGCAGCTTGGGCTGTGGTTGTCAATTCCCTTCTTATTATATTCCCCTTGGAAGCATGTAAAATCCCAGTTGCCAGACCAGAACCTCTACCAGTTGGGTCACGAGTGTCTCGGAACGACTTCAAATGTTCCCAGGTACCCTCAAGTTCACTAGCCCGCGTGTAAGCGTTAGCTCCCTTACAATTCGCTCCCTAGTGCTGGTTCCATGGAACCCAAGATTTGGCCCTTCTAACAAGACGCACACACACAGTGGCAGAGGTGTTGCTGGCTAAGGTGTTTTTAAGGTGTAGTGAAACTGCCCAAGGCTTCCTTCAACACTGTCAGGAAGAACAAACCGAATGGAGGCAAACCCTGCTCAGGCATTGTGGTCCCCGCATGTTAACTCTGAACTAAAATAACAGATTCTGGCAGAAGGGAGAGGTGCTGCAGGCTCTTGAGGGGCCTTCAGCTACTTCATACCTAGCACGTACTGGGCCCGGTGCTTGTGGGGCAGGCTGTGATTCCTAGGGCTCAGTGGGCCAGGCACAGTATCCAGCCACTCCCTGGTGCCCAGGGCAACAGCTCGGGTAATCCCAACTCCTTTCTCCCTCCTTTCATCCGTCTACGTTGTTTTATTCCCTGCCTATGCTTCTCTTGCTTTTCCTGGCTTTCCGTGTTCAGACTTCCTTAGTCTGGACTGAATTTAAACTAAAGAAATTCAGCCAGGAGAGGAAAGGGGCCGTGGTGACGAACGCCGAAGAGAAGTGCGTGACAGAACTTGATCGGCTTTCCACCCTGACTCCATTCATGACAGGCAGCATTTGGTCTGGCGACTGCAGTGTGGCAGGATTTAACATGCACACTCCTCACTCCAGCTTATAATTTACATACTTTTCTCTCTGGCAAGACCTGAACGACTGTCGTCAGCAGACTGTGAGGGACTTAACCTCACATGAGGCAGGTCTATGTTGGGCTCAGCGATAGCCCAGAGCTATGCCTCACCTCCCCTGGCCTGTGGGGTACAGTGGAGATGATTGATCCCGAAGCAAACACTGGGTAGGTCCTCCATTTTGGGGGTGCCAAGTCCAAGAAACCCCCATTCCCAGTGACTAGAGATGACTGCACCTGAGATGGTGAAAAGCTTCTCCAGAATTCCACAGGGTCAAAGGTAACCTCTAACACAGGGCAAACTAATCCATTTTTTTTTCTAGGTTTACCAGAAAGGAAAGCTGAGGGCAGAAACTGTTCCGTGGGAAGGTGGCCAGGCACTCCGAAGTTCCTGCCCCCAATACACTCGTGATTCAACAGCCTCGAACTTGCCAGAATCAAATCGTTCAGGAAAAGCTGCTCCAAGACCTGAAAATTTTCACCTAGCCCGGACTTTACAAAGAATATCAAGAGAAGTTAACCCTAACTACTCTCCAAAGGACAGTTGAGGAAAGGTTTCATTTTCCAAACAGTGAGTTTCGGTGACAACCTCTTGGAGACCACCGCCCTATCTGGCAAATAATCCAGTACCCACAATGCCGGCTGGTGAGCCTCTGGGGAGAGGTCTCTGGTTGCCCTTGACTGGCCAAAACAGGTTTGCGTTCTCCTCCTCCCTCCCCCAGTCTACCACCACCTCCCTTGGGGCTGCTATTTAGTTGTGGGTTTTTGAAGATGAAATAAGAGGAGAAATATCCTGGCCCATAAGTGAGTAATTAGCCTAATGAAAACGCACTTTAGGGGTAGCTAATTAGCCGATAGAGGACAAGCACCGTTGGAGGAAAGTCTCTGAGGATTGAGAAACCCACTGGGTGCAGACAGGCTGTCTCTGAGCGTTAGGGGTGGAGCAAGGCCACGGCGGCCCTGCAGCTTTAAGCATCCAGTTAATTAGGTGAACGTATGGGGAGGCCTCTAGATCCAGGCCTCAAGCCAACTGCCTTATATGTCCCACAGTTAAGAGTCTTGCTCTCACCCACTGTTTCTCAGTGCAGTCTCCAGGAAGCGGCAACAGCGTCACCTGGAAACCCAGGCTGCTGACTCAGACCCAGTGTCTGGGAGAGGATTCCACAAACTGTGTTGGACAAGCTGTCCACAGGATTCTGGCAGAAGCTCGTGTTGGAAGGCCGCTGCTTTAATGAAATTCTTTTGGCCCCTTTGGGTGAGACTGGGGCTCGACCAGAGGTCAGGGGCAAAGGTTTCAAATTCAGCTGACCATGGCCTTGAGACCTGTTACACAATCCGGTTCATGGGTTTCCTTGACTCTAAGATGGGGCAGACACAACTTCTTCAGGGAGGTTGTGAGCATCAGACATTTCAGGGTGTGTCTCACTGAGCCGGGTATCACTGGCCTGAAAACACAGCTACTTGGGTTGAGGACAATCACAAGGTCAAGGCCATCCTGGGCTGTGGTATAAACTCAAGCCTGGCCTGGGTACTTAAGGAGGTTCTGCCTCAAAACAACAGCTACAAAAAGACTACAGGGGCCTCTTCTTGATGGGTTCATTTAGATGAATTTATAGGGAGTGTAACTCAGTGGAAGAGAGCTTGCTTGGCCCTGGAGTCAATTCCCAGTACTGCCAAAAAGAACCACCCAAAACAAAACACACACACACACACACACACACACACACACACACACACACACACGCATGTACACGCACACGCATGCACACCTCTTTCTTACCCCAATCTGCCTAAAAGGAAGTCTGCAAAACCTAACTTATCCCTAGGACAAAAATCTCAAGTTAGCAGATGGCTACATCCATGTACACAATGCTGCCCTTAATGCGTTTTTAATTAACTTTTTAAAATGTTTCTGGGTCTGAGTAATTCAGCTTAGCCTCTGAGTCCTGAGGTTAAGGATTTATTTTTTTAAGCAGAAATATGTTTTCCAATGCTTTTATCCAAATAGTTTTAAAGATTAGATTAAAGTCTTTGAAAGCAAAACTTAGCTTCCTGCACTTACACTTTGGGGGGGGGTTGTCTTGTTTTTATTTTGTTTTGTTTTTTTAAGAGAGGAAGAACAGATCATGTGATACTTTTGTTTTAAATTTGTAATTAAGGATTAAACCTAACAACCTAACAAAACTAACCAAAATTATTTGAGCATTTACCTTACCTTGTCATAGAGAGCATTTTCACTGTATTGTACACTGTGTGGCTTTCTGTTATAAAAGCAGACATCTTGAACAGGAATTTTTGGAAATACAAGGAAATGTGAAGAAAAATAAGTGCTATCCTTTCACTCAAAGGAAATAGCTGTTTTAGTTATTTCTTTGTGCCTTTTTCTTGCTAAGATGTATAAGGCTAATGTGTACAGAGACTTAATGTGTAAAAATTAATGGCAATGCTACCATGACCCCCCCCTCCCAGTTTTATTTAGAAGGGAGTATTGAATTGTTTACTATGACTGAGACTTTCTGAAGAAAGCAGAGCAGAAACCAATCAGGAAAACAACAAAAAAAAAAAGTTGCCTTCAGATTGTAGAGAAAGTAAATAGTGTAGGAGATGCTTGTGGCCGGAGACACCCAGGTGCACCTGTGAAAAGGGGACAGAAAACATCAAAACTAGAATTCTAATCACCTTTCACGGATGCCTGCAGTTTTGAATCTGTCTCTTTGATTTTTTTTTCATTGTACAGTCTATGTAAGGGGAGAACCGTAAACCCAGAGCTGTATTGTGAACCTAAATTTCCTTTGACACTGGTATCTTGTGGTTATAGCAGTTTTTTAAAAAAA